>CM069916.1:34387776-34541776 GCA_036172215.1 Camellia granthamiana
TTCCTTAAATACTGATCACTGTTTCTGAATCATTGCCCCCAAGTCTGAATCTGGTACCCACAGATAACTGATTCCCCAAAATACTGTTATTGGTGCCCTCAGGCCGGATACCAAAGCTTCGCAAACTGATATGCGCATTCCTGTGGAGATACATTCTAAAAGCACATAGCAGGTAAATGAGAGCCAATACACCCCTATGTTGGGGTAGGGTTTCCCTGTCCTATTTTGTCAGGAGCTAGGGTTTCACTACGCACACAGCGGTTTCAAACAACCTATCATCGGGTAAGCAACCTGTCCTAGTTTGGAATGGTCACTATGGATTCCGAATATGCACTAGGTCGAATGGTCAAAAGGGTGCCCCGGTAAAACCGGGGTTTGTGTTCCCATGCTGTCAGAGCCCATAACCAGTCAGCCTTATGGTCATGCCTTGACAAGACAAGCCTCCGGCAAACTGTTCAGGAATGGCAGATGGCAAACACGGTGTCCTAGGCGCACCAATGCACATGCAATGAAAGAGACACATAAATGAAATCAAAACAGGATATCACGAGTTCGAGTCAAGCTCTCTAAATTTCCCCAGTGGAGTCGCTAGAAACTGTAGACGCGCCCTTGGGCCTCACTCTACAGTTCGGACTTCCTTTTGTTGTCACGGTTCTTAATCTTGAACCAAAGAGTCCAAATCCGGCAAATCGTTTTGAGAAATAGATTTTTTGAAAAGAAGTGCCAAACATGGACTGCTTTGCCAGATACAGAGTCGCCACCTAAATATTTTTTAAATGGGGAAATTTAGGAAACCCTGACTCGGTGCCAAAGGCCACGTGTCCGTCATCACCAAAGTTGCTTCGGCTCGGGAGCTTGGGTACGATTGGGGAAGGTCAGCTATGAGCACCCCCTCTCGCCCGGTCCGAAGACCGGCCTCTACTAACCGTGATATCCGTTTTTGAAAACGTTATGTGTTCTTATTCCGGTTATTAGCCTAGATTTACTATGTTATGCGCACAGCAAACAAGTATAGACCTGTAGACACCCCATTTTTGACCGACCTTAAGACTCAGACGTCACCGATTGAGCGCTCGGTGATGTTGCATGTTGTGCTCGTTCAGAAGTCTCAGAGTCTCGGCCGTGAGCCCTGCCTCCGGACTTCCGAACCCTCTTCTGTGCCTTGCCTCGGTTTGCGAACCAGACTCAGTTTTCTCTGTTTTCTTTCCTGAGGGGAGGGAGAGGTCCCGTAGACTATCTCTCAGTGGCCGTGGGCTACATTTCGTGGCCATAGGCCATTTTGCCCATTTCGGAGCCCGGTTCCCGGTTTTCGGAGCCGTCAGGCCGTGTGCCTCGGTTCGGGACCACCCAACCATCTCCGATTCCTCCGGTTTTTGGCATGCATCTCATTTACTCCCTTTCGAGGGACACTGGGGTCTTAGATACCCACTTCGTGGCCAAACACCACTTTCGGTGCTTAACGGCCGGTTTTCGGGACCCCGAACTGCGTGTTTTGGCCCCCGAGCATTCGTTTTGCATCGGTTTTTGTTCATTTTTGGCAGGTACCTCTGTTTTATCACCAGGAAGATCACTGGGGGGTGGGAGGCCAGCAATTGTTCTGACAACCAACTTTCTGCTTGGTCAAAGGTGGTTCAGCATGAATCCGGGAAGGAGAAAATTCTGCGCGGCTTCACCGAAACGGGCGTAACTCTTTTCACAAGAGTAATTAAAATGTGAGGCCACCACCATTGGAAATCTTACTTCCGGGGCTTCATTTTTCACTCAAGAATCTCCTAAGTCCAAATCCGGGGGGAGGAGATATGGTTGGTTGAAGTCCGGTTGGACTGAATCTGCGCGGCTTTACGGAAACTGGCATAACTTTTTCTACAGGAGGAATTTTAATGCAAGGTTTCCGGCATTGGAAAGCTAACTTCTGGGGCTTCATGTGCAGCCAGCTCTCTTATTTTTCTTCTATTTACCTTGCCGGCCGGCCACCATTTCCAGCCGGCCAGCCACCTGCAAGTAAAGCACTTTTTGCCCACCTTTTCTCCGATTTTCTTGCCTATATAGCTGGCCTCCCAGCTCTTGTAGAAGGGTTGGAAAATTTCTCTCAAGGATATACATTGATATCTATCTCTATCTCTCCATTTTTCTCTCAAATCTTCAAGTTTAGGCTCCATTTCTTCATCATCTTCAAGCTCTACTACCACCACTCCATTCCAGCTGCAAGGAAGGGTTTTTTAGAGGCTTAGGAGGAGCAAACTTGAGCCAAGAAGCAACAAGAGTGTGATCTTCAAGGGTAAGTATCAATCACCCTCTTTTGGCACTTTTTTTTGCACCATTCCTCTACCCTACTTTCTCACTGTTTTAGACTCTGGCCTAACTGAAATGGGCCTTCTTTTGAGCTATTCTACATGTTTGTTTAAGGGCTCAACCCTGTTTGAGCCCTCTATGATGCACTTGCTTCAATATCATTTTGTATGTCAATATCTTGCATGTTATTTTTAGTTCATGCGTGATCTATTTCTGAGCCTGATATAAACTGTGAGTGGGCCTATTTTGAGCCCCTATTCAACATTGAAGAAGGGCTCAACCCTGTTTGGCCTCTCTATCATGCACTTGTTTCATAATCTCGCATATTTACCGTAAATTTGCATGATTTGTTTGGCCTACATGTGATCTGTTTTGGAGCATGTCATGAACTGTGAGTAGGCTTATTTTGGATCCCTCTACAACATTGTAGAAGGGATCAACTTCATTAGGGGTCTCCATGTTATACTTGTCATTATACCCCTCTTTGGCCCTCATTTTGCATGCTTTGTTAGGCCTATTTTGCTTCTGTTTTCGGCCATGATCAGGTCTGGAAAGAGTCACATTTTGGCCTTCTTGTCATGTTTTGTTAAGGGTCTTAGGATATTTGGTGAATTCTTGGTATACCTCTCTTTATAGCCCTCTTTTGGCTCATATTTTGCATGCTATGTTGAGCATATCTACATACTGTTTTGGGGGTTGTCATAAGCTGTAAATGTTCATATTTTTGGTCCCTCTTCAATGTTGTAGAACTGTATTTTTCAGTTTGAGCATTGCGTATACCATCTGCTTCATTGTTCCCCTTTTTTCCCCCATTTTTGCATGCTATTTTTGCCATACTTTTGATTGTTGTTTGGCCATGCTTTGTACTGGAAAAATGCTAGTTTAGGGACTGCCTAGCATCTGTCTTTACACTTCATGTCCATATTGTGCATGTTTGGCATAGCTGCAAGTCATTTCGGGTACTCGGCATAGCATTTCGGGCATCGGGTGTAATTTCGCTATAATTCGGGGGCTGTTTTTGCATCATTTTTGGCTGCTGAAATTTGCATTTTCCATATGCCATATGCCACGTCTCATTTCGTATGCCATTTCATGCCTTAGGGCTATTGCCTCGGTTTGCGTGCCCGTGTGCACGCATTTCGAGGCACTTCGTTTTCATCCTTCGGCGTCCTATGTGAGTGTGGCTGAGGCCCTCTCATGTTGGTATAAGCCCATCATTGCATTTGCATGCCGTTTCATGCCTTAGGGCCATTGCCTCGGTTTGCGTGCCCGTGTGCACGCATTTCGAGGCGCCTCATTTTCATCCGACGGCCTCTTATGTGAGTGTGGCTGAGGCTCACTCATGTTAGTATAAGCCCATTTCGCATTCTGTATGTCATCTTAGTCTCATTGCATTCCGTATGCCATTGCCTCGGTTTGCGCGCCCGTGTGCACGCATTTCGAGGCACTTCATTTTCATCTCCCGGCCTCCTGTATGAGTGTGGTTGAGGCTCTCTCATGTTGGTGTAAGCCCATTATGCATCGCATGTCTCATTTTAGCATCTTCGCATCGTGTATGCCATTTTCTCGGTTTGCGTGCCCGTGGGCACACATTTCGAGACATCTTATTTGAGTCTCATTGTATATCATATTTCAGGCCGTTTCATGTCTTTATGTCATCGCCTCGGTTTGCGCGCCCGTGTGCACGCATTTCGAGACACTTCGTTTTCATCCGACGGCCTCTTATGTGAGTGTGGCTGAGGTCCACTCGTGTTAGTGTAAGTCCAATTGCATTGCGTATGTCATTTTATGCCTTAGGATCATTTCCTCGGTTTGCGTGCCCGTGTGCACGCATTCCGAGACATCTCATTTTCATAGCATTGCGCATGCTAGGATTGTATTTTAGTTGCATTCATGCATATCATGCATATTGCATCGTGTTCGGGATAGGAGTTAGCCCGGGCACGAGAAACGAGGCACGTTCCGTACTCCGAGTGACGGAACGGATCTCAATTCCCAAGTCACCGACACTCCGGATTATCCATGATGGAGTTAGGTTTTATTGTAGCATTCACATGCATTCATCCTATATTGAGTTGTGCAATTCGGCTCCTCGGCCATCATGCATCGATATGCGTGATTGGTGGCACGAGGATCGAGGCATGCATATATTTGTGAAATACATTGCTATGCCCCTTTCCTGCTCTCTGTTGCAGCAAAATGAAGAATCAGCAACTTTTCGGAGTCTGGCACGCATTTCGAGAAACATCGCAAACAGAGGCTAATTGGGGCATCCCAGTGGATTTCAGCACCAAAGCAGCCCGGCATGCATCATTCATCAGAATCAAGGCAGTCCCTGGCTTGCATGCCAGTTTTACTTTTTTCTTATTTAATTTGTTAAATAATTAGGGATTTGTATATTATTTGGGACTGTATTATTTTGGACTGTAATATTCTTTTATTCGGACTGTATATTTATTTGGACCCTCCGCGCGAGGGCATAATTGTAATAAGTGTGGGTGAGTGTGATGTATGTCTTCCAACCCCACGTCTTTCTCCCTTTTATTTACCTGCTTATGATGGTTAGATTAGGGCATATTTCAATTAGCATACAGTATGACAGCATGTTTGCATCATTCATCTGTTTTGCACGCACCGGGCTCGGCGCATCATACAAACTGCATTTGTATTTCAATTCCAAGTTGAATACATGATAGCTGTAGCATTCCATATGCCATGTTTAGAATAGCCGAGCCTGCTATAGTTGCATTTTGCATGTGTTGCATTAGGCATTTCAGTATACTTAGGATCATGCATGATTTCTAATGTAGTTTCTGTTTTGGCTGGGAGTACTCGGTGAGTTTTTATGCTTTAGCATCCTTGCATGCGTGTGAGTGACTGCCAAGAATAGCATGCTTACCATGAGGCTAATTGCTTATGTGATATAACTGCCTTGAATGCCTGTGGGTGAAGGTTGGGTTGTCTGAATTGGAATAATGCATTGATTGTTTGTTTTAAGCCCACCAGATGGTGGCAACACCATGTTTTCTAAACCCACCTGAGGGTGGCAAAATCTGCATTTTAAGCCTACCTGCGGGTAGCAAACCATCTTTCAAACAAACATGAAATCTGTTGTTCCAATTCAGGCGATCCAGTCTATACTTGTATGCTGTGCGCATCACATAGTAACCTAGGCTAATAACCGGAATAAGAACACACGATGTTTTCAAAAACAGATATCATGGTTAGTAGAGGCCGGTCTTTGACCGGGCGAGCGGGGGTGCTCACGAAGTGACCTTCCCCAATCGTACCCAAGTTCCCGAGCCGAGGCAACTTTGGTGATGACGGACACGTGGCCTTTGGCACCGAGTCAGGGTTTCCTAAATTTCCCATTAAAAAATATTTAGGTGGCGACTCTGTATCTGGCAAAGCAGTCCATGTTTGGCACTTCTTTCAAAAAATCTGTTTTCAAAACGATTTGCCGGATTTGGACTCTTTGGTTCGAGATTTAGAACCGTGACATTTGAGTCCTTCGAACTGTAGTGACCCAATATCGAACCAGAACGGGGGGGACTCGCACTCTTTCCTCGGGGTGCGTTCGGGGACGTCTACAAGACCGAATCGTCCAAATTGGAACAAAACATTTCATGTTTGTTTTGAAAATGGTTTGCTACTCGTAGGTAGGCTAAAATGCAAATTTTGCCACCCTTAAGTGGGCTTTAGAAAAGATGGTTTTGCCACTATCTGGGGGGGTTAAAACTCTCGGTTTTAATGCATTTATTCCAATTTAGGTAACTTGACCTCCATCCACAGGCATTCAAGCAGTTATATCACATAAGCAGCTAGCCTCATGGTAATCATGCTATTATGATAACATTCACACGCATGCGATATGCTAAAGCATAAAAGCTTACCTAGTACTCCAAGCCAAAACAAAAGCTAGTTAGTAATCAATGCGTGATCCTAGCTCATGTTAAGATGGCTAATGCAACACATACAAGATGCAACTACAATAGGCTCGGCTAATCTACAATGACATGTGAAATGCTACAACTAACACGTATTCAATTTGGAATTGAAATACAGATGCAGTTAGTATGATGCGCCGAGCCCGGTGCGTGCAAGACAAATGTATGGATGCACGCATGCATTGCATAAGGTATGCTAATTTAAATATGCCCTAATCTACCATCATAAGCAGGTAAATAAAAGGGAAGAAAGACGTGGGGTTGGGAGACATGCACACACTCACACACACTTATTACACAATTGCCCTCGCACGGAGGGACCAAAAGAATATACAGTCCCCAAATAATATAGTTCAAATACAGAATAAATTATTACAAAAATTCTAATTATCAAATTAAATCGAATGTAAAAAGAAGGGGGGGGCCTCAGCCCTGCCTCGGGGTGCGCAAATGATGCATGCTCGATCCGTCTTGCCCGGAAAAACCCGCACCATACCACTGCTGCCTCTGTTTTCACTGTCCTGCCTTTCCAAAGACTGCCAAAGTCCCAAAATACCTTCTATGCACACTGCTCCACACCATCGGCTGGATGAAATGGCCACCGGCCATGTAAAATGTCTGTCGGCTGCTTATGAGGTTGTCGGCCACCAATACATTGCCGGTCGGCACTCTTTACTGCCGGTCGGCAAACAATTCCTGCAGAATCTGGTTTTTGACAGCAACAAGGACAGACAGTGTATGGCATGGAATTTTGGGCACATGTAAGCATGGCCATGCCCCCTATCATGTATGGGACTCAAGGAAGCATGGCCCTTGGTCCTTGGGCCACCAATTATGCATTTTGATGCATGATGGCCTAAGGGACCAAGATTGTAATTGAATGTAAAGATGCATGCAACACACAAATGAGGACCAAGACCCTATCATGTCCAAGTCAAGGGCCTTAGTGACATGAGAATTGAGACGTGTTTTGTCACTTGAAGTACAAACACCTCTCATCTCTCACACTTGGTTTGACACCCCAAACCAAGTAATGCAATGCATGTTATGCAAACATGGCTTAACAATGCAACATGATACTAAAATGCAAGGCATCCCAAATGCTATGCAACATCATGTTAAGTATACAAAATGCTAGAGCATACGAGACGCAAATGCAATGCAAACAAGGACAAATCATGTAATAGAATTATCATGCTATCACACTTAATGAAGTAAGTATGCAAAGAACATGAGACAAACATGCAAAAGTGGGCTTAAACCATAAGGGGGCAGACCTCAATCCACCCCAAAACAGTGGCCAAAAATGCCTAAAACCATGGACAAAATGTTCAACAAGCATACAAATTAATGGGCCTAAAGCTGAGGCACAAAAGAGGGTACTCCACTACCATTAGCAAGACCACCCATGGCATGAACCAAGCAACCAAAAACATATGTTTAGCATGTAAAACAACCCCCAAGGCCCCTGATATGGCAGCCCAAATGCTTTAAATATGCAAGCATGCACAATGTCCATTTCAAAGCACAAAAGACCAATGTTTCAAAGCATGAAAGGCATGACAAATGGAGACATATAAGCATGGCATGGGGACTGAAATAGCATGCTGAATGACTCCAAATCACCTAAACAGCCTAACCAATGCATGTTCATGGATCACATACTCAAGGCTTACAAGCCAAAATGCAAAGCAACCATACCAAGCATGCCAAACATGGCAAAATCAGTGACTAACAGACCATAAAGCATGACAAATCATGACCAAAAGCTTCAATAAGCCAAGTTAAAACATGAGGATATACAAGGCTAAACCCATGGCACATTTCTAGGCAAAGTAGAGCATTACAAAGCAAGTATAAGATGCATGCTAAGGGCTACAAATCCGACCAAAAACAGAGATATAACATGCTCCAAAACATTCAAATAAGCTCTGAAATGAAGGCATATAAGACTAAAAAAAAGCATGTTGTCCTCTAGGCCAAAACAAAGGGGCAAAGAGGGACAAAGGGGAAAGGGGTGTCCCTCCCCTATACAAGACTTCAAACCACCTTCATCACCACTGAAAATCCACTGGATTTCAGTGGTGAGGAGATCAACACAACAACATAAGCAAGACTTAAGGAAAAGGGACCAAAAGAGGCCAAACAAGGCCTAAGGGGGAGATTTTGACCCCCAACCACAAAACACCCTTAATGAAAGTTCTTAAGCATAAAAATATAAGACTTTTTCATGTTAAACACAAAGCCTAAATCAGCAAGAAAGACAGGTAAAAACTTGTTGTAAAAATGGGGAATCTAAAGTAAAGTGCTCATCCTTGAAGAAACCTTGAAGAGCAGTTGGTCCAGCCACCCTCTATTGATCAAAATCAGTCCAAATGCTCAAGAAACAACCCTCCAAGCCTCCCAATCTCGAGCTAAGATGTGATAGTGTGTGTGTGAGTGCAAAAGTAAGGTAAAACTACACTTTTAGGCCTAAAAACACACACACAAGAGGAGAGAGAGGGACATCTAGAGAGAGGAGATATATGGCAGATATATAGATACACAAGCTCTGGTTTTTTTGTTCAAGAATGGCCAACCCCAAACAAAGGGAGAGATATGATGCTTATATAGGCAAAATAAAGCCAAGAAGCTTAGTGGCTAAGCAAAGGAGAAAGGGTCAAGAGGTGCAAAGGGGTCTTGGCTTCTTGGAGAAGCTAAGACAGCTGGCCAAGCTTCTCCAAGAAGCTTGGCCAAAGGGGTCAACCTTCTAGAAGGTTTGGGGGTTCAAAGGTGCAAAGGGGCCATCCCCATGCATGGGGAGTGGTGTGGGTGCATTCCAGCTGGCACAGCTGGCATGCACTATGCTCCAAGGGGTGCAGAAGGGTCATCGGCCAACCAAATAGGTCATCGGCACAATAAAGTGCCGGTCGGCTAAACATAGTGCCGACCGGCCATTGTTTTTAAGAAGCCATGGCCGGTGGTACACATATGCAGCCGGTGATGGTAGGGGAGGGCCGGTGGGGTGTGGGGATGGCCAACAAGCCATTCCCTGCCCTTGAAGACAAAAACACAGGTGTTTGGTGCCAAAACCGAACACGAAGCAGTCGAGTCAGGAGGTCCTGAGGCAAGGCGCGCAGCCGAGACCTCCGGGAACTCGAGACGAACACGAACATGGATAATCACCGAGTGTTCAAACGGTGACGTCCAAGTCTTGAGGACGGTCAAAAATGGGGTGTCTACAAATGGCTTTGATCATCTTCGCCTTCTCTATATCTGAGAATTTGGTTGTGTTCGTCACTTTGAGGACTGACTACAATGCGCTGCAGTGCCATTCAAACAAGGGGCAACTTTCCATTGCCATTCAATGCGCCGCGGTGCCGTTCAAACAAGGGGCAACTTTCTGTTGTCATGCAGCTCTCTTCAAGCAAGGGGCAATTTTCCTTTGGATCTGAGGTTGTGCATCTTGAGAATGGGTTCTATGCTCGTTGGGCAGTGGCCGATTGCAAAAACAGTTTTTGAGAATTTTTACTGAGGTTGACTAATTTTCTCATTCCATTTTTTCCAAAATTGGACTTTTTTCCTGGACCCAAAAAAGGAAAATTTTCAGTGCTCATAACCTAACTTGCATGATTTTGAATTAGAAAATCGAACAAGCGCGTTAATCTAACTCTCATTTTGCTTAAAATTGTTTTAGTAGAAAACCAAAAAAAATGGTCAAAACGATGAACTAGGGGCACAGTTGAGTCAGGCTTCCTGTCTTTCCCCATTGTCAACATACTTGCCAAGAAGGACACTCTATCTGCTAGAAGAGGGCACAACTGAAGCTAACAGAAAAAGGGCAGAAAGCTCTCACATCTTCCAAGCAATGAGGTATCAGGCCAAGTGCGAAGCACGAACTAGAATGGGGCTAGATATTCCACTCCCTCATCTGAACAGATCTGATCACGTCCAAACTCCCTAGTAGAGCATCGTCGACCGATGTCAGCTGCAGATTTGCTACACACCCAATTGTAGCGCGGCCCCTCTGTGGGAGAAACTCACTGTTGTGAACAAGAATAAGAATTTAGCGGAATGTTAGGGGCAAGAGCCCACAACTTTCTATTTATCCATCAACCACCCAGGAGAGGGATTTAAAATGAGAGATTGAAAAATAGAAAGGTGTGCGCTGAGAGAAAAAGTGAGGAAAGGGCTTTTTCAGAAAAACAGAGCCTGAGGGCCGAGTGATGTGAGAGACACAAATGAGAAAATGTGGGAAACAATACCCGGTGAAACTGGCTCCGCGCGATCTGAGAGGTCTGTCGTCTTTGTAATACGTCTGTGTGTCGTGTCTTTTGTTTTGTTTGTCTCGATTCCTGCTTTGAGTCGTCCCGAGCATGTCTCGTTGTGTTTAGGTCGTTTACCTTTTGTTTTTCTGTGTTGAGTCATTTTGGCTGTGGTCAGTTGTAGGCTCAATACCCGGTTGAGAATCCTTTTCTCATTTCAATTTCAAAAGAAAAATCATCTTGTGCTCAGAGTGCTGTGCCATTCTCCACATTTGCGCAAAACAGGATTTGTTCTTTTGTAAAACCGCAGGGTTCACCCAGGTCATGTGAAAATAGTAAAACAAGGACCTATCTGAAGCTATATGGGTTCCAGACTGCAAAGCAAAAGAAAAGAGGGAAAATTTGGAGCATCTTAGCATGTTTTAACTTTAGCAAAATCCGAGACTGCATTCCAGGTGCATTTTCTCAGGCCTCGCCGTTTCTCTGGAGTATGAGTGTATCTCGACCCTAAGTGTAAACCTGCTTCAAGTCAAAGTGGTAGTCCAAGCAGCACTTGAGGGTTTCACATGCAGATGTTATCTCTCGCCAATTTGAACAGGGTGTGCCCTTTTTGAGCTAAGTGTGTTACAAAGTCCTCTAAGAGGTAAATCAGAGGCACCAGAGTACATATTTGATGCTCCTCTATTGCATAGAATGTGAACTTTCATATACACTGTTGCTGCATGCGTGCCGCACATCGTTATGATTCATACATAGAATATGCTTTTTTCGATTCTGCATAGAATATGCTTTGCTTGTCTCATACATAGAATATGCTTTCAATATTGCACAGAATGTGCTTCCATACTTGCATAGAAGATGCATTTTTATCGCACTTTCTTGTGCATTTTATCTCACTCGCACTGTCTTGTGCACTTACACTTTGTATCTTATTTGCACTGTCTTGTGCATCTTCTGGTTGTATCTCACTCGCACTGTTTAGTGCATTTCAAATCAATCGCGTTGTTTAGCGTATCGCGCTGTTTTGTGCATTTCAAATCAATCGCGCTGTCTAGCGTATCGCACTGTTTTGTGCATTTCAAATCACTCGCGCTGTTTAGCGTATCGCACTTTTTAGTGCATTTCAAATCATTCACGCTATTTTGCACATCGCACTATTTTGTGCAGTTTATAATTCGCGCTATTTTGCGAACCTCAATCGCACTATTTTGTGCAGTTTACATTCGCACTATTTTGCGCATCGCACTGTTTTGTGCAGTTTATCATTCGCACTATTTTGGGCACCTCAATCGCACTATTTTGTGCAGTTTACATTCGCGCTATTTTGCGCATCGCACTGTCCTGTGCATTGCATCTGTTTGCGCTATTTTGCGCACTTCAATCACACTGTTTTGTGCAGTTTATCATTCGCGCTATTTTGCGCACCTCCATCGCACTGTCTTGTGCTTTGCATAGCACATCGCACTATCTTGTGCATTTTAAATCAACCGCGCTGTTTAGCGTATTGCACTATTTTGTGCATTGTATCATTCGCGCTATGTTGCGCACCTCACCTGCACTTGTTAGTATATTGCATCGCGCTATCTTGCGCCGTGACCATTACTTGCATTGTGCATGCATTGCATCGCGCTATCTTGTGCACCTTACCTGCACTTGTTAGTGCATTGCATCGCGCTATCTTGCGCACCTTATCTGTATCGCACTGTTTTGTGTATTCACCCTGCTCGTACTGTTTTGTACACCTTTAGCATCGCACTATTTTGTGCATCTGTTTAGCACTGTTTTGTATATTCACTTTGCATTGCGCTGTCTTGTGCACATTGTATTTTCGTATTATTCGCACTGTCTCGTGCACTCCCCGGTCCATGAGACCTTAAATCCTGCATCTTTATTCGCACTGTCTTGTGCACTCTCTGGTCTAAGAGACCTTAAATCCTCTAAAGGTGAAATTCCTTTGGTGTTTGTCGTGCCCGAACGACTTCCAATGGTCTGGTATAGCCACATGCCTGTGTTAGCGGTGAGTTCCTAGGAGACCAACTAAGACGGTGGAAACTAGAGTTCGAATGGCTCATGCCTAGAACGTAAAGGTTCGGGATTTTCGAGACTAAAGTCTGATTTAAATACCCAGGGGTATATCCTCGGCTTGAAATCTGTATGGCAGCCCCATAGATTGAGATAGCATATGTATACGCCTCAATTCTGGATACTGAATCAACCTAGTCTGTCACCCTGTTGGAGAATAGGGAAAGCTGCGACCATAGTCAGGGAGAAAAATAGTACTTGTGGTTTAACAGAGAAGAAGGGGAAGATTCCTACATCAGCATGAGGTAAGACATTGCTGAGGTAGGTCATTGCCATTTGCCCCTGTAAGGTACCTTCACTTCCTATCTATTGCATCACATTATGTTTATTGCATTGTATATAACATATATTGCATGCATTTACTGCATATCCGTTGGATCACCTCCATTCTGTCGCTCGCGCCTTTCCATATTAAGCTTGGTTTGGCATGTGCCCATACTTTCCACGTTGAAGCATGGTTATGAGATTTTGTGTACGCACCTATTCCACTAAAGGGATTGTGGTTTGAGGGTGACGGCACCATTTCCGTGTTAGACATGGTTTGCTTGTGTCCATGCCTTTTTTAGGCAAAATTTGGTTTGGCCGCGCGCCTTATCCATTGCATTGTAGTGTAGTGTGTTGAATCCATCATTTAGGATCCTGATCTTTCCTCAGCAGATCATTCCTCACTTATATCATGCCACCCAATTACTTGTATCTTGTATTCCGTCTACATACACATAGTCCTGCATGTGTACGCGCCTATTCCACTGATGGGATTGTGGTTTGAGGGTGTCGGCACCTTTTCTATGGTAGACAGATTTTGTATCTCCATCATCTTTATGATATTTGTGTGGTTTTATATTGCTTGTGGTTTGATCATCTCAAATGCATTGCATATCATTTGTATTGTTTACTACATTGTTTTGTAATATCGCATATCATTCCGCATTTTGCCCCCGCCTGCGGGCACATCTTTGTTTATCTCGCCTGTTTGTCTAAGTCTTCGGCCTTGTAAAAAATGGGTCGTCTCTGGGTTTTGACATTCACTCCCGTCACTTATGACTTCCGAGTTCTGTCAAAGAGGGGCAACTGTAGACACCCCATTTTTGACCGACCTTAAGACTCAGACGTCACCGATTGAGCGCTCTGTGATGGTGCATATTGTGCTCGTCCTGAAGTTGCAGAGTCACAGCTGCAAGCCTTGCCTCCGGACCTCTGGACTCTTTTGTGCTTTGCCTCGGTTTGCGAACCAGGCCCTGCTTTCTTTGTTTTCTCTTCCCGAAGGGAGGGAGAGGTCTCATAGACCATCTCTCAGTGGCCGTGGGCTACGTTTCGTGGTCGTAGGCCATTTTTCCCGTTTGGAGCCCGGTTTTCGATTTTCGGAGCCGTCGGCCGTGTGCCTCGGTTCGGGACCGCTTAACCACCTCCGTTTGCTCCAGTTTTTGGCGTACATCTTATTTCTTCCCTTTTGAGGGACACTGGGGTCCGAGAGACTAACTTCGTGGTCAAACGCCACCTCCGGTGCCTAACAGCCTGTTTTCGGGCCCCCGGACCGCGCGTTTTGGCCCCCGAACCTTCGTTTTGCATCGGTTTGGGTTCATTTTTGGCGGAAACCTTATTTTCATTATTAGAGAGGTTGTAGGAAGGTGGGAGGCCAGCAATTGTTCTGAAAACCAGCTTTATTCCTTCATCGCTCTTCATCGCCCGTTTTCTTCACTAGAAAGTTGACTTTTTCCATTCCCGGGCCACTTTTTCTGACTTTCCACCACACCATTGTGTTGTACACACCTGAGAGGCCACCAATATGGATAGGCCGGCCATTAACTCCCCCTGACCCTTTTGAACCCTTCTAAAAAGCTGGCTTTTCTCTCTCCTAGTTCACTTTTTTCAGTTTTTGACCATACAGCTGTGTAGTACACACATGGGAGGCCACCTTTTTGGGGTGGCCGGCCAACAATTAAGCTTGACCCTTTTGACCCTGGTTGGCCGGCCAGGGGAGGTGGCCGGCCGGCCACCTGAACCTCTTGAACCTGGCCGGCCAAATTCCTCTCTCCTGGTGCATTACAGCTATGCCAGCTGTTTTGCCCCAGACCCCTACCCGAGGGTCTGCCCTTTTGGGGGGGGGAAATTTGAATTTGGTTTTCCCCCCCTTTTCTTCACTCCTCTCCCTCTATATAACTAGCACCCTTCCTCCATTTCTAAGGGTTAGAAAAACCAGCTAGGGCATATACACATACTCTCCCTATATCTATACTTCAACCCTCCAAACCCTAAGATTCTTGCACCATTTCCACTACAACCCATAGCACCACACCACTATCATCCATTCCAGCCCCTTGGAAGTCATTTGCAGAGGTTGAAAGCTCATTTCCTTGGACCAAAGGCTGCTGGAAAGTTAGGCTACAAGGGTAAGCTCCTATTCTCCCCATTTTTGCACTATTTTGTTCTATATCTTAGCCCCTTTTGCTTACATTTTTGGGCTCCGACCCGAACTGGAAACAGTCTTATTTTGAGCTCATCTTCATGTTTGATTAAGGAATTTTTTATGTTTGAGGCCATCTGCTGCCCCTTTCCCTTTATCTCTCTTTTAGGGCTATTTCTTGCATGATATATTGGCCTTGCTTGTGAGCATTTATGGGCTTCGAGCCAAATTGTAAAGTGCCTTATTTTGAGCTCCTCTTCAACTTTGTTGAAGGGCTTTTCACTGTTTGTGGCCAGCTACTGCCTCTTGCTCTCTATCTCTCTTTTGGGGCTATTTTTGCATCATATTTTGTCCTTACTTGTGAGCATATTTGAGATTTTCCATAAACTATAAAGTATCTTTTTCTGAGCCCCTCTTCAACTTTGTTGAAGGGCTCTTTGCTGTTTGAGGCCTTTTGCTGCCCTGTTTGTTCAATCTCTCTTTTAGGGTTGTTTTTGCATGGTACATTAGCCTTATTTGTGAGCCTTTTTTGACCTCGACCCAAACTGAAAAAAGTATTTTTTTGGCATCATCTTCATGTTTGATTAAGGTCTATTTTCTGTTTGGAGTCATCTTCCCCTATGCATGCTTCATCTCTTCATGATTAGGGCTATGCATTAGAATACTTGCATTGGCTATGGTTTGGCCTCTTAGCCACTGAAATCCAGTGGAATTTCAGTGGCTTAGGTGTGTTCTTGAAGGCCAAGATTAGAGGGGGGTGACCCCCTCTCTCCTTGTTTTGTTTAATGGTCTTTTTGGCCTTCCAAAGAGGCCCTATCTCGCATGCTTTGTTGACTGATTTCAAGACCAATTTGATGAGTTTTAGGGCATCATATTTGATTTTCAGAGTTGATTTGGCTATGCTAAGTGTCCTTGATGCATGTGCTTAATAACCCCTTTGTATGCCCTCTAAAAGAACCCATCATTTGTGCATGTGTTGGCTGCATTTCAGAAGTTATTTGGGCGTGTTTTGGCATGTTTTATTCACTGATTTTTGCTGGTTTGATGAGTTCTCACCTACTTCATATACATGCAATGTATACCATGTTTGTTAGTTAAAGTTGCATGCTATTTTAGTCCATCTTGCTAGCATCTTTTGGCCATGCTTTGAACTAGAAATGTTCATGTTTTGGGACTGCCTTGGTTCTGTCTTCATGCTTCATGATCAAATAATGCATGCTTTGTATAGCTATAGGTCAATGCATGTGCCTAGTTTTGTGTTTCGGAACCATTCCATGCATCGGGTGCCATGTTTCCATGTTTCGGGATCATTTTGCATCACATTTCAGTGCTGAAACTTGCATGTTTGTATGCCATATTTCATGCCTTGCCATGCCTTGTTAGAGTGGCCTTTGTGCCTTAAGATCGGTCCTCAGTTTGCGTGCATGTGTGCGCGCATCTCGAGTGTCTCATTTTCATCTCATGGCTACTGATGTGAGTGTGGCTGAGGTCCACTCGCATTGGTGTAAGTCCATATTGCATTGTGTATGCCATCTTAGTTCATAGCATTGCGTATGCTAGGTTGTATGTTAGAGCATTGTGTATGCCATGTTACATTGAGCATTGTGTATGCCATTTCATAGCATTGTGTATGTTAGGTTACATGTTAGGATTGCATTCATGCATGTCATGGATATTGCATTGTGTTTGGGATAGGAGTTAGCCCGAGCACGGGAAACGAGGGACGTTTCGTACTCCGAGTGACGGAACGTGTCTCAATTCCCGGTCACCGACACTCCGGATTATCCATGGTGGAGTCTCGGTCTTGTAGTGTTTATATGTGCATTCATTTCATATTGAGTCGTGCCATTCGACTCCTCGGCCATCATGCATCAAGATACGTGATTGTTGGCACGAGGATCGAGGTGTGCATACATATGTGAAAATACATTGCCATGCCCCTTTCTTGCTCTCTGTTGCAGCAAATCAGAAACCGGCAGTCTTTTGGAGCTTCGTGCAATATTCCGGGCTTAATTGTAAACAGAGGCTAATTGGGGCATCGCAATGAATTTCCGCGCAAGTAACCCGAACGTGCATCATTCATCATCCGTAGCAGAGTTGAGGCAGTCCCTAGCTTGCATGCTAATCTACTGCTTTCCTAGATTAATTTGTTAATTAATTAGGGTTTTGTACTTATTCGGACTGTATTATTCATTTGGACTGTATATTATTTATTCGGACCCTCCACGCGAGGGCAATGTTGTAATAAGTGTGCGTGCGTGTGATGTATGTCTTCCAACCCCACGTCTTTCTCCCTTTTATTTACTAGCTTATGATGGTTAGATTAGGGCATGTTTCAATTAGCATACAGTATGATAGCATGTTTGCATTCATTTATCTGTTTTGCATGCACTGGGCTCGGCGCATCATACTCACTGCATTGTATTTCAATTCTGAGTTGAATACATGTTAGCTGTAGCATTTCATATGCCATGTTTAAAATAGCCGAGCCTATCTTAGTTACATTTTGCATGTGTTGCATTAGGCATTTCTGTATAGTTAGGATCATGCATTGATTTCTAATTAGCTTCTGTTTTGGCTTGGAGTACTCGGTAAGTGGTTATGCTTTAGTATCCTTGCATACGTGTGAGTGACTACCATGATAGCATGCTTACCATGAGGCTATATGCTTATGTGATATACCTGCCTGAACGCCTGTGGGTGAAGGTTGGATTATCTGAATTGGAGTAATGCATTGACTGTGAGTTTAAGCTCACTAGATAGTGGCAAAACCATCTTTTCTAAAGCCCACCTGAGGGTGGCAAAATCTGCATTTTAAGCCTACTTGCGAGTCGCAAACCACTTTAAAAAATAAACAGGAAATGTTTTGTTCCAATTCAGGCGACCCAGTCTATACTTGTATGCTGTGCGCATCACATAGTAAATCTAGGCTAATAACCAGAATAAGAACGCATAATGTTTTCAAAACTAGATATCATGGTTAGTAGAGGCCGATCTTTGATCGGGCGAGCGGGGGTGCTCACGAAGTGACCTTCCCCAATTGTACCTAAGTTCCCGAGCCGAGGCAACTTTGGTGATGACGGACACGTGGCCTTAGGCAACGAGTCAGGGTTTCCTAAATTTCCCAAAATAAAATATTTAGGTGGCGACTCTGTATCTGGCAAAGTAATCTATGTTTGGCACTTCTTTCAAAAATCTGTTTTCTCAAAACGATTTGCCGGATTTGGACTCTTTGGTTCAGATTGAGAACCGTGACAATTTGAGTCCGAACTGTAGTGAGCCCAAAATGAATGGAACGGGACTCATCCCTCCCGGGGCGTTCGGGGACGTCTACAAATATGTAGAACTCGTTGAGTACTATATGCCTGTAAAAAATAACGTTGATCGGATATCGATAGCTATGTGATCAAATCAGCTTTGTATAAAAAAAATATGTGGTGAACAAATTAACGGTTGACAAAAACTGATAAGATGAGATAGCTATCGATATCCGATCAATGTGATTTTTTACAGACATATAATACTCGACGAGTTCTACATATTGAACGGTTCGAATTATCAAAATGGGACCCATGGTGGACCTTCACGGGTCGAATAGCACCGTCTAGTCCGATTAAAAACTGGAGGCAAGCTGGACTCCCTAAGAGTGCTGAGGGTTAGAACCCCTCTGCCTCTTACCATCTCCTTAATTGTCCTGACTCCTCCTGGAGCCCTTCATCCTCTCCTCCTCAGCCTGCATGATGGTCTCAAGATGGGCTGTCGCCTTCACAAGGCGCCCATAGTCTCTAATTATGGATCCGGCCACCCAGAACATGAGACTGATCCTCAACCTCTTCTCGAACTCCAGACAATGGCGCTCCTCTGTTGCCACCAACTCAGGTGCAAACCTAGAGAGACTAATGAAAGCGGCCTCAAACTCGGTTACAGGTGTGTTCAACTGCTTGAGACGAGAAAACTGATCCCTCAACTTCTCCTTAACAGTGGGAGGCAAGTACTTGTCCTGGAAGGCGTCGACAAAAGCCTCCCAAGTTCCTCCAATGCGTCCCCGCGCATATTTCCGTCATTGACCCACGTCTCCCTTCAACTGGAAAGACGTCAAGGTCACTCTCACACCCCCGTCTTCGATGCCAAACATCTCAAATGTCTTCACCATCTGTTCCAGCCACTTATTTGTTTTCAGTGGCTCCTTTGGGTCACTCAAAAACTCATCCGGATTAGACCGGAAAAGCACTCTCTTCAGAAAGAAAGGCCCTGCTTCAACTACTTGGGCCTGGACTTAATTCTCAGCCCTGAGAATGTCCATCGATTCCCTCAGTGCTCCGGCCATTTCACGAGCTAAGGCATCTATGGCCTACTACTGGCTCGGCCACGTTGGCCTGACCAACCCCCTCTTCTTGTGAAAGAATTTATCCGGTATGGGCACTTCGTGCCTCCTAGGCCTACCACGCCTACCACCTCTTCCACGTCCTGACATCCTAATGAAGGTAACAAACAAATTAGCACATTCACAAATGTGTCGAAGCTAACTCACTCGTGTCCTAATACATTGGACAACAATAATTCACTCCACATAAGCACATAATCATGTAGACACATACGAATTTCATCTCTGAATAATAACCGTCCCACGGCGTTGCTAGAGTTCCAATCAGAAATAGTAGTAATCAAGTGCCTTTCTAACAGGACTCCTAGAAACCCGTAGACCCAATCAACATTCAAGAAATTCAATCCCATACCCAAATAATCACATAAGCATGTTGTCATATAAGCACATACTGTCTATACTTAAGTCTCTAACAAGCGAGACAAACTCATCATGGAACTAACCACTTCCTACGTACCCAAAGTATTCAAACCCGGTACGCTTTGATACCAAGTTGAAATACCCCCAAAATACAAGCATAAATACATCCATAAACATATGTTAAATGATAGCATAAATCTGAGTGAATATTTCTTTCATTTTCTGAAGTTAAAGATACAAGAGAGTTTAACAAAATTAAATATCTTATTGGCTTACATCTTTCCAAGCATTTAACTTGGTTACATCAAAATGAGCTTCGCTCAATACAAAGTTAGCCCTAGGTTATACAAAATAAACAAAACATGAAGCTCTTGCTTTTCAAAGGTCCATCAAATGCTGTTGTCTTGGAGAAGGCATGCCTTCATTTCCTGAAAATGTTATTTCCAAATAGGGTGAGCCACAGCCCAATAGAGATTATCTAACACGATATATGAAACTTAGCAAAGATATAAGTACAAGTGCATAAACAATGTTTGAGTCAAACCTTTCGTGATTGTGCGAATACTCATTAAATATCAATTTAAAACCTTAATCCATTCATTTCCAATTCTTATTCCGGTCATGGTTCAATATCATTATTCCTCAACCATCAAACTGAGACTATAACTCAATGAATTTCAAATCATAGCACACATATGCATAAAACACTTCAAATTTCCATTTCACGGATATTTCGTCCATGGGCAGCTGTCAAACGGGACCCATGTAAACGTAGGCTATACAAGCACTACAATCGCCATTTTACAGATATTTCGTCCGCGGGTTAGGCACCCATGTAAAATTTCGAGACTTTCACCCAGGACACTCCGGCCAACTTAATTATAGTGGAGTCCAACCCCTTTCTCCTCCCAAACAAACACACATACATGTGCAATGTATTTAAAAGGATAATCAAACATGAAGCACATCCTCTTTCCATTTCCAAACAAACATACATATACATTGTATATAACCACGATCATATTCAATGACAACCATCAGAAGGTTTGTTTCAATTTACCTAATCCATTTGCAATTTCTATAATAATCCAAAGCTATCCTCCACTGATAGTCCAATACAATTATCTCTAAACAGATATTCAATTACAACAGGTAGTTTATTCAAAACTTCCACAAGAGTAAATTAATACATAACCAATTTCACCATTTATGTTAACCCTCTCTCAATTTCACATTTCTAATGCCAATTCCAATTTTTGTGCAAAAATAATAGTTTTACCGAATTAGGGCAATTTACCACTTTTTCCCAAATATAGGCCAAGTGCCAAAATCATCAAATTAGGCATAGTACAACATCATTTCCAAGCCCCACCAACATTACTTTCACTTACACCCAAAACCCCTCTTTGTATTTTATGCCCAAACCCTAGGTTTGTTTAAGACATCCCCCAAATCACTCTATTGTTACACAAGAGACAATATTTAAGCTAAACATCATATGAAAGTATAGAAAGAATCCCTAAACCCAACGAAAGAGAAACTCCAAAAGTGCCGAAACCCACTTATATTCGGATCAAAATGTAGATCTTGACGAGCTCTACCTTTTTTTCAAAGGCACTAAGGTGAAAAGAAGGATGGATCTAGATGAAATCCAAGAGAGAAGGTAAATTCTAGAGAGAGAGGCTCAAGAACAAGCTTTTTGGAGAGTTTTAGAGAGATATATGAAAAAGTGACTCAAAACTTCATCTTCTTGGACTGATATTCATGCAGTCCGCTCGAGCGTAGAAAGCCCCGTTCAAGCGTCAGACACAGACTCCCGCTCGAGCGTGAAACTGGACGCTCGAGAGTCGAATGCATTCTCCCAGCATCTGCAAATCTGCAAAAAAATGCTGAGAGTTATAGATTCCCGCTCGAGCGTGAGAATTGCCGCTTGAGCGAATGAGCAAAATTTGTGAAGCCCGCTCGATCGGAGAGGCAAAAATCTAGGCAACACAAGTTTTGAAAAAGAAGCAACCAACTTGTTCTAAACGCACAATGACAACCCGATAACCAAAAACAGAGGGGAGACAAAATATGAATAACCTTTCAAACCCATACAACCTGAGTCCAGGATACAACAAGAGACGGGCTAAGAACCAGAATCGCTATAATTATTTTTATTTTTATTTTTTATTTTTGAAGAAAAATATTTTTTATTTTTTATTTTTTTGAAAAAAATATTTTCTAATGATTTGTTATAAAATATTTTTTTAAATATTAGCCAAATAATTTGTTATGATTTAGTTATATATTGGCAATCCAAAATTTTTGAAATTAAAAAAAAAATTAAGAAAATTAAATATTTAAAAAGTAAATAAAAAATATTTAAAAAATAAAATAAAATACTTAAAATAAAAAATAATTTTTTATATTTTTAAATACTTAAAAAATATATTTTAAATATTTTAAAAAATACAATGCACAAATGTAATAAATACAACACACATTAAAAAATATGTTTACAATAAAAAATATTTGCCCTAAAAAAATAAAATTATGAAATTTTTTTAAATATATAAAAAATATAAACCTAAAAACTTTCAAAATACAACTCAAAAATCAAAATACAATTCAAAACTCTTTTCAAAACTCATAACTAAACATATTTTTTCTTTTCAAAACTAATTTCAAAAACTCAAAACTCAAAATATAATTCAAAACTCAAAATATAATTCAAAACTCAAATTATTATTCAAAAACTAAACCAAACGGAGCATAATTTTTTTAATCCCCGAGTTATTATGTAGCATTTTGATTCTTTTAATCTCTTATTTTGTATCTCACCATTTTTTTGAGAATCAATAATTTGTCATTTAGAAAAATACTATAGCAGAATAAACCATTAATTCATACTCTAATTTTCTTTTCTCATTTACAAAAACTCCAGTATCTGAATAAACTATTAATTCATACTCCAATATTCTTTTCCAAAACATGACATAGCGTACTTATTAGGGAGCTTTTTTGATAAATCTCCTTTTTAAAAGTTTTATTCCATCCAACTCATATTGTTTTGGACTATTCTATTAGGTCCTATTTGAGATAAGAAGACCAAAACACACTCAATCTCTCTTGCCTTCATTAATGTTGATATTTAATGTTGATTGTCATTATGTTTTAGTTCCCATGACTATTCCTATTCTCCATATCTTCACTTAAAAAACACACCACTATTTAATGTTGATCTATATTACACACCAAAAATTAAAAATAATTTTTTTATTGATTATCATTATATTTTGATAGTTCTCATGCATCCAAATATTGACTGTATGTAATGACGTAAATGTTCACATTAGATGATGTGAATGTGAATGTTCATATCAGATAACGTGAATGTTCACATCAGATGACATAAATGTGAATGTTCACATCAGATGATGTGTGATAAAGGTGATGTTAAGGTTTACATCAGCATTGCATCAAATTGCACAATCACAGGCCTCAACTTTTTTTTTGAATATAAACATGACTTTACGTGATGACGTAAATGTTCACATTAGATGACATAAATATGAATATTCACATCAGATGATGTTAAAAATATATTCACATAAAATGAGAGACAATGTTCATATTATTTTTAATGTGTGGTCAATTAAAAATATATTCATAATATATAATAATATAAAATAATAACATCAATGTTATTTAATTTGCGTATGAAATTTCCTATGTTTTGGTCCTTTCCCTTCTCTATCCTATAACGTCCCAAAATAATTCAACATGAACTACCCACATTAATAAGTATTCACTAAACAATGACAGTAATCATTCCCTCTCTAAATATTAGATATGAGAATTTATACAAAAGTTTCACATGCGGATATACATTCAATGATCAAAATGCACATGAATCTATAGCATGCGAAGCACCTAATCTCAAAACAATAAAATACCCTTAAGGGCTTACATCTTTCAAGGCAATAGCCTGGTTACACAGAAATGGTCTTTCGGACCGATACACATTAGCCCTTGGTTTTATAAAAAGAAATCACAATAAAAGAAGAGCCATGTGCTCTTTACAATTATCCGCGCCCTCAATTTGGCGGGATCACCGCGTCTTTACCTGCACCAAATCCCATAGGGTGAGCATAAAGCCCAGTAGAGAAATACCAAACAAAGTATATACATTTATGTTAGATGGCCAAAATTGAATGCAAGTGCACATGCAATGCAATACTCCTTTTAAGATATTATTCATGTCTTTCTTGAGAAACACCATGCATTTCATTTACAATTACAATCTCATCAATTTCCAAATTTCAACTTTTTAATCACAAGGGACGGTAAATACGATACTGGTAATCCCTAGACTGGTGTCTGCAAGTAGACTCTACGAGTACTACCAAACTGTCATTTATACTGGTATTAACCGGAAGGCTCGACACCTATCCGTGCGGTTTTCTGGTCTTTCACCATGGACACTCAGACCAACTTATCAAATTCATCTACACCCCCTAACCAAACTTACCACCATATTTACCCCATACACAGTTTCATAGTTCTCATACAGTGTATTCCTTCTCCAAATAAACATGATGAGAATGTACAATAACAATAAGAAATCAAATGGGAACATGATGCAATACAAAATATCTCAAAACATTTTTTCCGTTTCAAAACGTTTCTACAGCAAAATCAATTTACTATCTTATTCATTCCTTCCTCTCAATAATATGTCACAATTGGCCATATCTTCAATTTAAAGCAATATCAATCTCTCATCATGCCCGATCCACAAGAAGTTAGCCCCTTAAGCTACATGTGATGCCTTTCAAACATCACTCCAATGTTCACAATTTTCACATTTCAAGATGCAAAATCATTTGTTACTTCATAACAATGCACTTTCAATGTTTAACAATGAGGTTAAAGTGGTATTTCATTTCCCATATACCAAGTAAATTGTCATTTTTGCTAGATATAAGATGAAAGTTCACTTCCTAATATTAAAACAACAAGATGCCCCCAAACATGTTTTCATCTTTCAAAATCCCAAAACTTCTAGGGTTTTTATGTTAAAACCAAAACAAACATCTCCCCCTCTTTTGGAAGGGTTTTTCTCTCAAGAAAACACCCCCTTCTATTATGTCAGTTAAAGAAAATTCTCAAGAGTTAATTTAGGAAGAGAGAGAGAGACCAATCCCACCTTCATAACCCTAGCATTTATGAGACACAATCAAACCTTCAATATCATTAATGAAAACCTTAAATCAACCAAATCTAACATAAATATATATATAATTCAAGGAGATTTCCCTACCTCAAAGTTTGATGGAAGTGGAGTAGAAACCCTAGAGTTCAAGGATGAGAGAGAGCTTGGATCTTCACCATAACAAGTGAAGCTCTTGCTCTAGATCTTCAAGGTTGTGAGAGATGATGATGATCTAACCCAATGGAGCAAGAATCAAAGGTTTTTGGTGCTTTGGTTAGGGTTTTTAGAGAGGAGGAGGAGAGAAAATGTGTTTAGAGAGAGAGTGAGACACATTAGAATGAGACACAAACAGCCCAAAAGAGTAAAAAAAAAATAGGGTTTTTGGACTGACCCCGCCCCGCACGTGCAGCACATGTCCCCGTACGTGTGGCTGCCCTCTCCCGCACGTGCGGCACTGATCCCTGCACGTGCGGCTGGTCCCGCACTTCCCCCTCCGCACCTACAATTTAAGCAGAGAGCAAGCCAACAATCTCCTGAATTCTGCACGTGCGGCCTCCTTCCCGCACGTGCGGTGTGGCCCTTGGTTTCCAGCCCAGAATTTTCTCGACTCGCTCTTGGGCATTCCGAGCTCGGGCACGCACTCTCCGAATCAAGAGATATTCAAAACCCAAAACAAGACAAAGACAAGAGCTACATTTTGAAAACCATTTCCGAATGAGTCAAAACCAACGAAGGTAAAAAGGAGGACGGAGCGAAGGAAGAAGTGAAGAAAAGAAATGAAAAGAAAGGAAAAGACCCGGTCATCACATATCCTCCCCCAACATTAAATATCAATATTAAATATAAAGACATGAGAGTCGAATAAAATAGTGTAAATCAAGAAAAATGACTTTATGAAACAAAACTATAAATACATGGGACTAAGTGAGTTAAAAAATTTCTTCATAAATTTCTTCGGTTAGAATACTTTTTAATGGGATTTATCAATGAAAACCCCTACTTATTAATGAATTTAAATTGATCTACAGATTTTGTGGTAATGGAGACTTTTTTAAGATAGGTTGTGGTAATGGAGATTGACACTCAAAAACAATTTAGTTAGGACTATTTCTTTCAAATAGAAAAAGAATAATTCTATGTATCTCATCTTAATTACTTTGAATTTATTTCGAAGGGGATTGTGTGTTTGAGATTAAATTTGTGTAGTGTAGGATCCATGTATAAAATGAATTTGAGTCAGTTTGTTTACTTTGAATTCACAATTTTTGTTTTTCATATTTTTTTATTTCTACTGAATTTTTTAAATATTTTTAGCAATTTTTTTTTTTTTAATTTTTAGATACATCTATCATAAATATACTTACAAAGTATAATATTTGTGAATTTTTTTACTAAACACTAAAAATACAAAAAAAAAAAATTCAGTACAATTTTTTTTATTTATAATCTTGTGTATTTATTGATTTTTTAAATTATTTTTTTTATAAATATTATTTTTTTAGATACATCTAAGTAAGGTGCATCCAAAAAAATAAAATAAAATAAAAAATTGTTTAAAATTAAAAAAATATTCATTAAAAACAAAAAAAAACACGAAAAATAAAAAAAAAAACTCAATTTTCAGAAAATTGAATCCAAAAAATTGAAACCGAATACAATTCTGAATTATTTCTAGATAATTAAAGAGTTAATTACCTAAAAGTCATATTTACAAATATTATGGTAACTCAGGTCTTATCTAAGATTTTTTGAATTGATAAGTCCTATTTAGTAAAACTGATAATATTATCAGTTTTTCCTAATTTTTAAAAACTAAAAACATTATCAATTTTGCATAGTAGTGTTCTAGATAATTGTTTCACAAACTGATGAAAAAAAAACAAAGCATGGGATAAAATGTTTTTATCTTTCTACTTATTTGTTTGATTTAACTATCCAATAAAGTCGAGAATATTATCAGTTTTTTCCAATTTTAAAACTAAGAATATTATCGGTTTTTTCATATTTAAAGTTTTTTTTTTTTTTTTTTTTTTTTTTAAAGTTTTAGACATCAATGTTCCATCATCATGCTTCTTTATAGACAAAAATTTTTCAGTTTTTCACCAAAAAAAAAAAATAATTCAATTTTTTTCAAAATTTTGAAAAAAAACAATTTTTTTTTTTGCACATAATTTTTTATTATTATTTTGTTTAATTTGAAAGTTGATATTTTAAAACCTTGAAAATCAAAATAAATATCAAATTATCATATTTATTTATAGATAATCATAAATGATGAATAATTATTATTTGAAGGATAATTCTGACTATTAAAAATTTAATGGGACTTGAAGGTCCAAAAAAATCTTAGTTAGGACTTACTAGAGTATAAGTTCGTAAATTAAAACTTGTGTGTAAATACCCATATTTAAATCCAAATCTGCAATATTTAGGGCTTGTTTGGTAACCATTTCGTTTTCAGTTTATATTTACAAAAATTTTAAAAACTGTAATAAAATCTTGTTTGATAATTTTTTTGGTTTATAAATGATTGTCTCAATTTGTAAATTTGAAAAAAAAAAACTCAAAAAATGAGTTTACGTTGGTTTTTAAACAAAAATTTAAAAATTTGACTAACAAATTTTTTTTTCAATTAATTTTTTTCAAATAAATTTTTTTAATTAATTTTTTTTCAATTATAATATGTATAATTCCATTGTCATAAATAATAAAAAAAATATATAAATATTTTATATCTGAACAAATATATTTTTTAGTTTATGTTTATAAAATTTTTCAAACATTTTATTCAAACCAAAAGGCATTTGTAGTTTATGTTTTTTTAAAAATAAACAAAAACCAATTTATAAAATTTTTGTAAATATAAATAAAAAACGTAAATGTTAGATATTTTAAAATTTTGAAAATCAAGATAAATATCAAATTATCATGTTTCTTGATAGATAATCATAAATAATGAATAATTATTGTCTGAAGTGTAATTCTGACTATTAAAAATTTAATAAAACTTGAAATTCAAAAAAATTTAGTTAAAATTTATTAAAATAGAAGTTCGTGAATTAGACTTATATGTAAATGTGCATATTTAAATCCAAATCTGCAATATTTAAAAATTGGCGAGCTGTAAACCAGTAGCGCAAGCGCATATGGTTTTTGGGTGGGTGGGGGACTGTTTTTAAAGTGACAAAACGTTATTGTCGGCGGTAATCGCTTTCCGGTATGGTTGGTGAATGGAACCCTAGGGGGAGAAAAGTTTAGAGCAAGAAGCTCTCAGAGTTTTGGAGAGAGAGAGAGAGAGAGTTTTTTACCAACCACATGATCATTGAGAGTAATAACCATATACAGGTCACGTACGTTCATGAGATACAAGCGATAATGCAAAAGCATACACAAGTTTCAGGGTAAACAAAGACACTCTCTGAAGCTAAAATGCTTCAACCATGGCCGCCGCCGACACTCCATTTTATCTCTTCAATCAGCCATCACCACCATCCTCTTTTTCTTCCTCCTCCTCCTCCTCTGCCTCCCACATGAATCGCGCGTACAATCCCAATACCGTACTGTCGTCATTCAATTACACAAAAAAAAAAAAAAAATCAAATTCAATGATCACAACAAATACATCAAATATAGAAATGATGAGACTGGGCTTTACCAGTCGTTGGGAGAGGCAAGAATAGCTTGATCGAAGTAGAAGTTGGCTCTGTCTTTGTCTCTCTGAGTATCCCATATCAACTTTCCGTATAAACACAACACCTCTCCGTCTCCCGGACTCGCCAGTATTGCTCTTCCGTAGTACTCTTCTGCTTTCACCATATCTCCTTCAACCTAAAAAAAAAAAAAGTACATGGGAGAGCCCGAAATGGACTTGTCCCTCATTGGTTTAGAGGTATTCATAATTCACTTTATAAGTTGACTAACTTTTTCTAGCTAACATAAAGTCTTTTTTAAAGGAAAATAAAATTGTGAGATTTCGATCAAAATGGACAATATTATACTAGTGGGGTTGGGTTGGAGCTTCAGTATATAATCAAAGATGAAGCAAGTAATAATCGAATCAAAAAGTGAACAATTAATCGAGAATAACAATTTGAAGCAGTAGTACCTCGTGTAAGAACTTGCCATAGTTTCTGAGCAGAAGAGAGTTGGTAGGGTTAGATTTCAACATCTCCCGATAATACGCACCGATCTTGATCTTGATGTCAGGTGGGATCACATTGGACTCCGACGAAACCCTTGTGGTTCGCTTCCCCGGAGTAGAATCGCTCCGGCTATTGACCAGGGAAATCCGGGGCGAACCAGAGACTCTCGGTGAACTGGGAACGATGAAATGTTGTTGGGCCGGGACCGAACCGGTTCGGAGAAGTACAGCTTCCATGGTTTTTGTGAATCAGACAAGTTTGATGTCACTACTTCAATGTCGTTCCTGAAATCTAAAATGACCGTGGTTTGTGTCGGTATATATAGTTAGGAGTGGAGTGGGGTGTGGATCCGATTGGAGTACCTGCAAATGGTTTTTGTGGGGTACCCATACCTAAAACCATCCAATCCAACGCACTAGAGTCACCAGAAATCACTGGTGATGTGATGCATTGTAACTTTTTATACATTGAGATTTACATGAAATTATTTTAAAATATAAAAAATTGAGTGGAACATAAGCATGAGTGGCAAGTAGAATTAAAACTAATGATATATATGGTGCTTATAAATAATAAGTACTAATGATGATGATGATAACTCAGGGTGGGTGGCAACCTGGCAAGGGCCTGGGGTTTAAGCCCTTAGGTCCTGGGTTCGATTCTTCTCTGGGCCAATCTCTTCGGCGTAGCACAGTTGGTTCGGAGGTTGACCTTAAGATGCCTAATCAGCAGCTTAGTGTGGGTTTAATGCTCCCCGTTGTGGGAGTCCTAACTTAAGCGGAACTTGTCTTGGGAGGTCGGGGCAAGCTTTCAGGTTATCGTTTCTTACTCAGAACGGCCAATAGGACACCCTGGTAATCTCCTCATGGGGGCGCTGCCTTGAACCTGCGGGAGAGTGGGAGGATTTTCCTGTAACAAAAAAAAAAAAAAAGTACTAATGATAAAAGGTCATCATCTATGTACTCCACTTACTATTTTATTAATTTGGCTTAGGTCTCATTTGATAATATTATTTTTTAGTTTAAAAATTAAAAAGTTATTAAAAAAAATTAAAAAAATCAACAATTTATACCAAAAATTCAAAAATTTCATTTTTTCTTTAATTTTTTTGCATATCTTTTAATAAAAAACTAAAAAGTTATCCCCAAGCATGTTACTTTTTTACATCATATTTTAATCAAAAAGTCAAAAAAATTACTACAAAACCTGTTCCCAAACGAGGCCTTATTATTCAATTAAACTCTATTTATTATTTAATGAAACTCCACTTAATACTCCATCAAATTTACCTTATTATTCAATTAAACTCCATTATTACTATTCAATCATACTTGACTTATTACTCAAAGATATTTTAGCTTACAGTTCTATCAAACTTAACTTATTACTTAACCAAATTTTATTTACTATTCAATGAGACTCTACTTATTATTACATCAAACTCGAGTTACAACATAATAAGATTTCGCTTACTACTCAATTATACTCTACTTATTACTCCATATTCAATTAGATACCGCTTATTACTTAATGAGAGGAGTCAAATTACTAGTCCATCAAACTTGGCTCTTATCACTACAACAAAACTGACTTTTTGCGGCACCACATTAACGACACACAATAAATACACGCCGTAATTTTTCATTTTTACGACTTACTTTTTTTGCATGTCGTGAATACTTTTCCAATCACGGCGTGTCTATTGCGTAGGTCGTGAATACTAATAATGATGATTTTTTTATGGTTTATAGTGTTAGCCGTGAATAATAAAACTTTCTATGACGTGCATATAGCATGCTGTTAATACATCAACTATACACGACACGTGTACACCAGCCGTTAAAAATATTGAACATTTCACGACGCATAAAAAGCCAACAGTTAAAAATATTACACTTTTACGGCGCACAAAAAGTCAGCCGTTAAAAAGTATACTTTACACAACGCACATATGCTAGCCGTTAAAAGTATTTTACTTTTCACGACATGCAATTTCTGCCGTGAATAGTATGACTAAAATAAAAATAGCCGCCAAAATAAAAATTTTGAGCGCCAAACACCAAAAAAAAATTTTTTAACAAAAAATAATCAAACACCCTCAGCTCTTACTATCTCTCTCTACCTCCATCTCTATGTTCTTTCATCATCTCATTGCAAGAACATTACCATAGAAAATACTCTCCAAACCCTCTCTCTCTCTCTCTCTATCTCTCTCTCTCTCTCTCTCACACACACACACCCAAACCCAAATCGACATCAAGAGCACCAAGAAGCAAAAGCCTCTTCAAGTTGAACACAATGGTGTGAAGCTATTGACTTAGACCTGATGTTCGATTCTGATTCATCTATTCCAGGAGTAACCATAACAACTAGTGAGAAGGTGAATAACGAATGAAGAAAAGATGCAAAGAGAGAACTTTGAGAATTGAAGAACGAAGAGAGAGAGAGAGAGAGAGAGAGAGAGAGAGAAAAGTAACAATGAAGTGAGAGAAAACTGTTGGAAGGAGAACGCTTGAAGGAGATGGAAGAGACAAATGCATGCTATTCAGCGAAGAAAAAATCTTTGACCCATCATTCAGGTTTCACTACAAGAATTTTCACTTTTGGCAACTAAATTTTTAGTTGCCAAAAGTTAATTTTTAGTCGCCGAAGGGTTTTAGCGACTAAATTATTTGGTCGCAAAAGTAGTCGTCGAAGAATTGTCGGTAAAGGTCATTAGCGACTAAAATTATTTTAGTTGCCAAAGGTATTCAATTTCCGACTAAATTTTAGTCGCTAAAAGGTTGGACATTAAATTAAATTACTACATTTTCGGCAACCAAACTTTTAGTCGCCTAAAGTCTCACATTTTTAGCTATTAAAATTTTAGTCGACAAAGAATTCTTCTTTTGGCTACTAAAAATTTGGTCGCCTAAAATCCCACATGATTGGCTACTAAAATTTTAGTCGGCAAAGAGCTCCTATTTTGGCTACTAAATATTTGGTCGCCGAAAGTCCTACATTTTTTGCTACTAAATTTTTAGTCGGCAAAAGTGTTTTTATTCTTTAGCTTTTGTTTTTAGCTACCAAATATTTTAGTCGCCAAATGTTTGATTTCTTTTGGTTACAAAACTTTTAGTAGCCAAATGTCTATTTTTTTTTATTTTTCTTTTTGCTACAAAAATTTTAGTCGCCAAATGTCTATGTTTTTTTTTTTTTTTTTGCTACAAAACTTTTAGCCGCCCAAAGTATTTTCCCAATTTCTTTTTAGCTACTAATTGTTTAGTCGCCAAAAACATGATATTATGTTTTATCGCAAAATTATAATTTCTCCACAATCTGTCTATATTTCATGCAACCTGTAATATGTATATAAACAAAATGATACATACTATCAATCATTTCACAATCTGCATCCATATACAAAAAATAAATAATTTTAAATGTCAAAGTCCATACTAACCAACTATTGTCCAAACTAAAATAATAATTCCATACAAAATATGTCATACAAAAATCAAAGTTCTCCGTATACAAAAAAAATACATTTACTACCTAGCGAAATTATCATTTGGCATGGTACAAATTACCATCGTAATCTGTACAACGACAAAATGTGTTATATATACCACGACAAAAGTTTTTCTATAGATCATGATAAAAGGTCCTATATGTACGCCGACAAATGGTGACATATATGTACCACGACAGAAGGTGATCTATGTACCACAACAAAAGTTTTCAATAGACCATGACAAAAGATCATATATGTATGCCGACAAATTAATGGTCATATATGTACTACAACAGAAGGTGATCTATGTATCACGGCAGTCATTATCTGTTGATTGCCAAAAGCTTTCTGAATTAATAATAGTGAACTACACAAAAGCAGAGGACGACAAAAGTATTATATTAGTTCTATACAAAAGTGAAAATTCTTCTTCATACACCAATATGAATTATCCACAAGTCCACGCAACAAAGCCATCTACAAAAAACAAAAAACAAAATATTAGAATTGGTTACAAAATATCAATCCAGCCGACCATAGGGAATATGTTCTAACATGCATTTAAGGTAGAACAATCGAGAAATGTCTTCTTGGAAATAAAAAAATATATAGATATATGTATCATGCAATATTTATTCCAACCAACTGCACAAACAATCTAATATGTAATTTCTTCATCTTATAAATATATAAAGGCAATTATTAAAATATGTTGATGTTATTTTCATAAAGTTGTCGCTCTTTAAACTAAATGTTGCGAGTTTTTCGACTAAATGTAAGGCGTTTTTGGCTTAAACTCCAAGCCTACGGATCCTAATTACATTCTGTCCGTTGTCACAAGTCCTAAATGTCATGGGAAAGCAATCCGTGCGAGCCACAAGGTGGTTCGGGGGCTGTTATGAATTTTTGCCCCCGAAACGTTCTTTTTCGACTAAGTTTAGGGCGTAATCAGTTCTAACTCTCTACCTACGGGTCCGAATTATATTCCGTTAGTTCTCATAAGTCCTATTTGTCATGGGGAACTTGTCTGTATGAGTCACATGGTGGTTCGGGGGCTGTTTTGAATTTTTGCCCCCGAAACGTCCTTTTTCGACTAAGTTTAGGGCGTATTCGGCTCTAACTCCCTACCTACGAGTCCGAATTACATTCCGTCAGTTCACACAAGTCCTATTTGTCATGGGGAACCTGTCCGTGTGACTCACATGGTGGTTCGGGGGTTGTTTTGAATTTTCGCCCCCGAAACGCTCTTTTTCGAGTAAGGTTTAGGCGTATTCGGCTCTAACTCCCAACTTACGGGTCTGGTTTACATTCTGTCAGTTGTCACAAGTCCTATTTGTCATGGGAAAACTTTCTGTAAGAGCCACAAGGTGGTTCAGGGGCTATTATGAATTTTCACCCTCAAAACGCTTTTTTTCGACTAAGTTTAGGGCATATTCGGCTCTAACTCCCTATGTACGGGTCCGAATTATATTCCGTCATTCTCACAAGTCCTATTTGTCATGGAAAAACTGTCTGTGTGAGTCACACGATGGTTCGGGGACTGTTTTGAATTTTCGCCTCCGAAACGCCCTTTTTTAACTCAGTTTAGGGCGTATTCAACTCTAACTCCCTACTTACGGGTTCGAATTACATTCCGTTAGTTGTCACAAGTCCTATTTGTCATAAGGAAACTATCCGTGAGAGTCACACAGTGGTTCGGGGGCTGTTTTGAATTTTCGCCCCTGAAATGCCCTTTTGCGACTAAGTTTAGGGCGTATTCGGCTCTAACTCCCTACCTACGGGTCCGAATTACACTCCATCAGTTCTCACAAGTCGTATATGTCATGGGAAACCTGTCCATGTGTGTCACACGATGGTTCAGGGGCTGTTTTGAATTTTTACCCCCGAAACGCTCTTTTTCGAGTAAGTTTTAGGCGTATTGGTTGCAAGACAAACATTATGAAGATAATAATAACAGTTCCCTTCAATGAACAAGAAATGTACTAACATTTATAGGTTCAAACTAGGAAGTTGCGAATACCGCAAACTATGAATCATTCAACAATATATGACATTTGACAAAAATAATATAGTTTCATAACTAGAACAGAAAAATTACATAAGATAGTTCAAAATCTTTTGATTAATCCCATTTTATGAGCACAGGTTATGCAGTTTAAGCCACATGCAGTATGCTACAAGTACCTACAAGTACCAAAGGTTGATTGCTGACATTGTGGAAACAGGAGCCTGGACACAAGGGTTTCATTTTTGTCAAACTTTAGTGTCAATTATGATGCAAGGACAGAACATACCTTTGTGTCAAGCTGCATCTCTCTAGTATTTTCTATAACAAGGCATGCACCGTGGGCCTTCAGCCTTTCCACACACTCTTCCAATCCATCTGAATCCTTTTCCTCAGTTGTTTCTATAGGCGAAGCATTGGTGAAGCCCAGAACCTAAGCAATGTATGAAACAGGGACTGTAGGGCGACATGAACGAGACACGCATCTCACAGCAGTGTACCACATCTTCTCAACATAAAGATCTACAGTGAAAGAAAAATATTTTATTATCTGTTTTAAGTGTTACTAACCCAGGTGCAACAGGCGTGCGTGTGTGCAGTAGGGGTGCAGCAGGTGTGTGCAGCAGGCGGGTATGTGCAGCAGGGGTGTATGCAGCGTGGGTCTTGGGTAGTGTGGGTTTTGGGAGTGTATTTGGGTTCCAGTTTGGGTGTTAGAATAGTTTATTGTTTTGGTGGGTTGATTTTGTGGGGAATCATGGATTTTATTTTCTGTTAAGTCCTTCTTAACTTTTCTGTTTAAAAAAAAAAAAAAATCGTGAGGCCAAGGGGTTGGTTGTATGGTTGCGAGTAGCAATAGTAGGGGTATTTTGTACTTTTCGAATTTCTCTCAGTGCAATTTCATCTTCCTATACCTTTAATTTCATATTGATTAATGAAATTTTTCTTTACTGATCAACAAAAAAAAAAAAAAAATATGTATACCCACCCATAAGAGCATCTCCAGGAGGCTCTCTATTTCTTCATTTTTGTTATTATAGCTAGGTAAAATCTGAAAATTCATGTCCAGCAGCCTCGCCGGTGACTAGCTATTTTGATTTTCAGCTACAGTACCTCGCCAGGGAAGACGAGGCACTGTTCACGAGCAGCACCACGCACCACCACTGTTCACGAGCACCACCACGCAGACGAGGCACTGGTGTGTACAGCCATTTTTGTTTCAAAGGCTTGGCCACCTTGGAAGACTTCTGGCCGGCCGATCGCCGCCACACCAGCACCACCACGCAGCCGATCAGCACTGCCACCGACGTCGTGAGAATCATCAATACCTCCCGATTCTCCACCAGCGCCGCCAGAGGCGAATCGCCGGAGCCCGACGACACGTTCGATAGGTCCATACTCCCACCCTTCAAGATCGCACTCATCAGATCGAAGGTAGAAAGCTTCTCCCACCTAGTTGAAAGCTTGGAACACAGAATCGGTGAAGCTTGGAGAGACTCACGATCGCAGACGAAGCTGTCTCTCCCCCTCTGTCTCTCTTTCCTTTGCTTGAAAATTCTTAATATTTTAAAGGGAATAATTAAAGTAGAGAGTGTTGTTGGAATGGGTATTGGAAAAATGGTTAGCTAAACTAATAAAGTGGAATTTTGGGTAGCTAATTTGAGGATGATTGCTGGAGATGCTCTAAGACAGGTGTTATGATTAGGTGCAGTCTTGTATAGTCTAAAGAACCGGACATAATTTCTTGAAGTGACAGCGGCACGAACTACAAGAGCATGTTTTACAGCCTCATCTTTTTTGGTTTCAACTGATAATCTGAAGGCCAATACAATGCATATGTCAGTTTAGCATTCTATATGAACTCATAGGCTGAAAGAACAGAAAGGAAAAACAGATTTTCTTAGCAAATAAACTCAGCTATGTTATGATTCACTCGCATCAAAGGCATAGTAGACATAAGGGAAACAAGAAAAAAAATGCACACGGACAGAGACATATTTCCATGGGATCCCTCCAGCCATGTACCACTAATGTTTGCATGACTACGAAATACACAAGAATTCATAAAAGTTGAGCCAAAACCATGCCAAGTTTTTCCTGACATATAATAACATGATAAAGAAATTTCAATACCACTCAACTATTCATTCAAGAATACAATGAATCTCTTTAATAGAATCGGTTACAACTGTTAACCATACCATGGTGAAACTAACTAAAGTGAGTTTACAGTTTACAAGCTCAACTCTAACTAACTAACTCTAACTAACTACAACTTGATGAATGAACACGTGTAGCTCTCTGCTCTGGTGCATGATCATTAGGAACACATGTAGCTCTCTACTCTGGTGTATCACCAGCAGCAGGGGAGTCCTTATCAGGCCCCCTCAAGCTCAGGGGAGGAGAAAGAACCACGAGCTTGCTGTGAAGAAACTGGAAGCGAGAAACAGACAAGGGTTTTGTAAACACATCAGCCAGTTGATCAGAAGAAGCAATATGCTTGACAAGAACCTGCTTGGAAGTGACCCGTTCACGAATAAAATGATAATCCACAGCAATATGCTTAGAACGGGCATGAAAAACAGGGTTAGAGGATAACGAGATGGCAGAGAGATTGTCACACCATAATACAGGACAGGAAACAGAAACATGAAGATCAGTTAAAAGCATTTGGATCCAACAAAGTTCAGCAGCAGCTTGGGCGAGTGCACGATACTCGGCTTCGGTAGAAGAACGAGAGACGGTAGGCTGCTTTTTCGCTGACCAGGAGATAAGATTTGGACCAAGGAATACACAATAGCTTGTAGTAGAGCGACGATCAACAATAGAACCAGCCCAATCGGAGTCAGAAAAGGCATATAAGTCAAGAGGACCGGGAGTAAAATGAAGACCATGATGCAAAGTACCCTTGAGATAGCGCAAGAGATGTTTAACAGCAGCAAAATCAGCTTCAGAAGGCGTTTGCATGGACTGGCAAGCAGAATTTACAACAAAGGCAATATCAGGCCGGGTAATGGTGAGATATTGCAGAGCACCAACAATACTGCGATAAAGAGAAGGCTGGGAAAAGGCAACAGAAGATGAAGCTGTAGAAGAGGGCTTAACTGACATGGAAGAAGCACAAGGTTTACATTCGGTCATACCAGCCTTGACAAGAATCTCAAGAGCATACTTGGACTGAGATAAAAAATAACCTGAAGATGAGTGATCAACAGAAATGCCCAAGAAATAATTAATATCACCCAATTCCTTCATAGAGAACACGGAATGCATATGAGCAATAAGAGAAGTAATGTGAGAAGAATTAGTGCCAGTAATGAGAATGTCATCAACATAGATGAGCAAAACAGTAAGAGTAGTAGTAGTCTTCTGAACAAAGAGGGAAGAGTCAGAAGAGCTGATGACAAAGCCAATGGAGAGAAGAAAGTTGGAGAAGGTTGAATACCAAGCCCGTGGGGCTTGTTTAAGCCCATATAAACCCTTGTGAAGTTTGCAAACATGATGAGGTTGTTGAGAATCAATAAATCCTTGCGGTTGAGTCATATAGATCTCTTCTTCCAAAACCCCATGTAGAAAAGCATTGGAAATATCCAATTGCTTAATCAGCCAGTTGAAATGCAAAGCTAAGCATAGAAGAATTCGAATTGTAGGCTGTTTGGCAACAGGACTGAAAGTCTCATGGTAATCCAAACCTACTTCTTGAAGATACCCCCTTAGCAACAAGGCGAGCTTTGTGGCGAGCTGTAGAACCATCAGAGTTCTTTTTAAGGCGAAAAACCCATTTAGAACCAATAGCCTGTTTACCCGGTGGCAAAGGAACTAAAGTCCAAGTGGATTGCCGGTGAAGAGCTTGATACTCCTCAAGCATAGCCTGAGACCATGCCTTAGAAAGAGCAGCAGCTTGGTAGGAAGAAGGCTCAATATGATCAGAGGTAATAACAGCAGATAACAAATGAGACTGAGACTGGGAGTGAGAAGAAACAGATTTGGACCTGGTGGTCATAGGATGGGTGTTGGAAGGTGCTAGAGGAAGGGAGTAAGGCTGAAGATCAACCACCAAAGAACCAAAAGATAATGAGGAGGAAGGAAGAACAGGAAAAGGTGCAACAATAGGGGCAACAGTAGGAGAAGGAAGTTCAGAACTAGAAGCAGTAGTGGGTAGAGCAGTAGGTGCAGTAGTGGGTATAGCAGTAGAAGCAGGAGGAACAGAATGTGGAGGTGCAGGAGTAGGGACAGAAGATGCAGGATATGTAATACCAGTAGAAATAGAACAGGAGGAAGAGCCAGCAATAGGAGACAAAGCTGAAGACCAAAAGAAAGACCTCAAGTGGTCTGAAGAGGATTGTAGAGAAGAAGAGATGGTAGAGAAAGGGAAGGTGGCCTCATGGAAAACTACATGACGAGAAATGTATATCTTACCTGTGAGAGGATCAAGACAGCGATAGCCTTTAGTAGAGGGAATATAACCTAAGAAGACACAAGGAATAGACTTGGGATGAAGTTTGTGAGGGGAATAAGGCTTGAGCCAAGGAAAACAAAGACAACCACAGGTGCGAAGAAAAAAGAAGTCAGGAGAGTGATGAAACAGTTTCTCAAAAGGAGTAAGATTTTGAAGCTTAGAACTAGGCAATCTATTGATGAGAAAGACAGCAGTAGCAACTGCATCAAACCAATATGATAAAGGCACATGAGAGTGGTGCAAAAGAGCTATAAATGTCTCTATGATATGTCAGTGTTTGCGCTCGGCAACACCATTTTGAGGTGGAGTATAAGGACAACTTAGGTGATGATCTATACCATGAGCCGTTAAAAATTTCTGAAACTCATTGCTAAGAAATTCAGAACCATTATCAGTTCGTAAAATTTTGAGATGCACATCAAATTGATTTTCCACAAACTGTTTGAAAGCAATAAACTTGGAAAACACTTCACTTTTATAGTGTAAAGGAAACAACCAAGTAAACCTACTGAAATCATCAACAAACAACACATAATATTTGTAACTAGTAGAAGAAGATTCAGAAGTGAAAGGTCCCCATACATCACTGTGAATAAGTGCAAGAGGTTGATTTACAGATGTAGTAGAAAGACTGAAGGGAAGTCTATGGCTCTTAGCAACAGAGCAATGCTTACACAATGAAGAGGACTTATTAACAGATTTAGACAAATGAAATTTATTACAGAGAATTTGAAGCTTATGTAAGGATGGATGTCCTAGTCGAGAATGCCAATCCTCAGGAGCACTAAGAGCTGTAACACAAGCTTGATGAGCTGAGATGAGAGGATGGAAACTAGGAAATTGATACATGCCATCAGAGTGAGATCCTTCGTACAAGACAGCTTTACTAGTCTTGTCCTGAATCACAAAAGTATCAGCATCAAATGTCATAGTGCAATTGTTATCAGAAATAAGCTGATGAACAGAAACTAAATTTGAGGAGATTTGAGGGACATGAAGAAGATTATTAAGAGTAAACGAATGAGAAGGTGTAGGGAGAATTCCTTTACCCTTATGATGAATAGGAAGAGAATTTCCATCACCAACTAGCACTTGCTCATTTCCTGAATAAGGTTGATAAAGATTGAGATTCTGAAGATCATGAGTAACCTGACTGGTAGCAGCTGAATCTAGAAACCAATTATCAGAGGAATTTGTAGCAGATGCAACATATGCCTTGTTCTGAAACTCAGAAGAAGCAGGTGAACCAAGTAAAGACTTAGAATTTGCAGCTTGATACGAAGAATCCATGCGATACCAACAATTGAGAGCAGTGTGATTGAATTTTCCACAAATCTGGCAAGTCACAGTACCAGATCCAAAGCGACCTCCTCTGGTGTTTTTCTGAGAAGAAGATCGACCTCTATAAGAGCCTTGATTATATCCTCGATTATAACCCCGAGATCCAGAGGAATTATAAGAAGAAAACTTCATATGAGACTGGGAACCAGATGGAGCAGCATAGGCAACATGAAGATCAGACGAAACTTTGGCTGCAGTTTCTACATGAATTGCCTCTGAACACAAGAGTGATGACAGAACTTCCATGGACACTGATTCAGATCTAGCACGAATTGTAGTCTTAAAAGCATTATATTCTGACGGAAGGCCATTAAGTGTCAAGAGAACAAGATCTTCATCATCTATTGCCGAACCAGCAAGGGACAACTGATCAGCAATCACTTTGATCTGTGACAAGTAATCTTCCATTGAATTCGAAGCTTTGACAACACTATGGAGCTTGTTTTTAAGCTGACGAATATGAGAGCATGAGAGAGAAGTAAATCTCTTCTCAAGCGTACTCCATACTTCATGACTGGTCTTGAATTGACACACAGAAGTAAAGATTGAAGAAGACAGAGTTACAGTAACACAGCTTAACAAATGTGCATCTATAATCTGCCATTGATGAAGATTTGGATTGAGAACATCTATACCAGCAACATCTTTGGGAACATCTGATGGTGAAGCAATGGAGCCATCGATGTATGAAAGCAAGTTAGTAGCTCGTAAGATATTGTGCCATTGATTCTTCCAAACGGTGAAGTTATTGCTATCTAATTTGACTGTAACAAAAGAATTAAGATTTGCAATTAGAAAAGATAGATTTGAAGGAAGTTGAAAGGAAGAAGATGGCATAGAAGCCATTGAAGGATCCGTAAGCTCGGTGGAGCACAGAGCTCTGATACCATAAAGAAGTTTCAATACCACTCAACTATTCATTCAAGAATACAATGAATCTCTTTAATAGAGTCGGTTACAACTGTTAACCATACCATGGTGAAACTAACTAAAGTGAGTTTACAGTTTACAAGCTCAACTCTAACTAACTAACTCTAACTAACTACAACTTGATGAATGAACACGTGTAGCTCTCTGCTCTGGTGCATGATCATTAGGAACACATGTAGCTCTCTACTCTGGTGTATCACCAGCAGCAGGGGAGTCCTTATCACATGAACCCAATCCATATCTTTTTTAAATATCAATTTTCAGTTATACATGACATTACCATCAGCATCACCATAATTTCTGGCAACAAAAAAAAGCTGATAAATTGACCTGGTTTCAGGTGTTTAAGACATAATTCGTATTTTGATTTCATGAGGTCAAATGTTATATAACAAGATGAAAATACAGACCAGATTTCTTCAAGTGTTTCTCAAATGGGATTTACTTTTCTTCTTCTTTTTTTTATTTATCAAGTACATAGCTTGAGAAATCAGAAGAGAAAAGATAAACCAACTCTATTTTGAGCATCCAGTAAGTCATATATTTTGATTGATTAGAGTAGGTTTCAACCCCCATGTAGTTGGGATAAGGCATCGTTGGGTTTGATTAGGTTTTAGACATTCATTCAACAATCTACTGTCAAATTTTCAAAATAGTCTTACGTTAACCATCAAGTTGCTGAAATGAAATGTCTTACCAAAAATGAAAAGAAATTAAATTCCTTACCAAACAATGCATTAAAAAGCAATACTATTGTCAATAGTTTTCCGAAGTACTCACATCAAAATTTCACTTCAACAAAATTCAATGGTTTTCTTCAGTGCATCTAACATGGGCACAAAAATATCTATGATTTGATATACAAATAAGTCAACCACCCACACATAACTTTTCATGACAGTTCAAGGTATTAAATAAAAAGCCAAGTACAAAACACAATTTAAAATTTAAATTTAGTCTGCAAGAAATCAACAAAATTATCAGTGATTGTAACCAACACAATGTAACAACTCCGAAAGCAGCAATGACATAATAAGAGATCGACAAACAAGATCAATGAGTAATAACACGAATGCAAGATGGATGCACTAACCTTGACATTGCTGATACCAGATCTTTGCTATTGTTGGCGTGCAAGATAACACAGAGTAAATTGTAAGCAGAAAATTCCATGTGGCACCCCTTAATTCCCTCCGCACAAAGTGTTTTCAACTGTGATTGACACTGCAAATCAGATGGAAGAAAGTCAGCCAATGCCTCTAATCAACATGAACATTTAAATGGAATCAACATTCAATTTACTAAGCTCCATAAACAATTCTAAAAGAAATTCCCCTAGTTCCAATAACATATGTCGAACATATATCTCATACCCTTACTAAAGTAGTGTCCTGACACGAGTACATTATACATCTAGAAGAGTTCATAGACTACAACTAAAAGCCAAATTTGAGACAAGAGTTTCAACTTTCAAAAAATAGAAATTTTCAGGTTTAAAAACTGGAAGTTGTTGTCATCCTATTCTCCACATACAAAATAATGCCTATAAGAATCCTAGAGAAGAAGGGAGGCATGATGCGAAGCAGTCCTGGAACCTACACCATAGGTTAAATTGGTTTTGATCATGAACAATGAACACCTATAGATGCAATGACAAAGAAGAGTGATATAATCACTATAAATAAAAATGTTAGGGAGAGGAAAAGATGTAAATTGACATGGGATGTAGTAATAAAAAAGGCTATGAATTTACTTAATTTAACTAAGCATATAGCCCTTAACATAACGAAATTGTAAAAAGGATTTATGTAGCTAAACCCACTTGATTTGAACACATGGTTTAGTTTGGTTTTGATTTTTTTTATTCATTTTCCATGTATATATATTATAGTAATTAAGATGGGCCATGGAGGACCCCTTTGGACAATGAGGGCTTTTATTTCATGGGGTTTTTAGATGAGGAGTTTATTTTGTTTTGACTTGGTCTTTCAATAAGAAGTGTTTTATTCTGCCTTTATTATTGGGGCTCGTGAACAAGGAAGGTTTTTAGTTTGTTGGAACTTCGAACAGAGAATTTTATTTTTTATAAGTTTTTGGATAAGAACTATTTTATTTTATTGAGCTTTTGGATAGGGTGTTTTTTTATTTTGTCGAGCCTTCAGACAAGAAGATTTTTTTATTTTTATTTTATTTTTGGATAAGATTTATTTTATTTTATTTGGGGCCTTCAAATAATTGGGGATCTTAGGCAAGCAACTATTTCGCCTAAGTGATGGGCCAGCCCTGTGTTGGCCACGTAGGATACAAGCAACTAAAACAACTATTACCTAGCCTCAAAAAGAACATATTATAAATGTGAAACAGCAGAACAAATTAACAAGGGGCAAATTAACAAGCCACACCAACTGGGACAGTTTCAAAGTTAAAATGGTAACATCAAAGCAGGTATCAACCTGATTATATTCTGCCAAGTCTCCAACTTCTATTACCAAACGAGCATGAGTTTCATAAACCTGAAACAGAAGTATGAACGCTGTAAATATTTTTGAGGTACCATTCATCAAAGAATTGGGAATCTAATTCATTATAGAAAAAGAAAGATGGTTCTTTCTGTGAGGCTAAATAAAGATATTCACACTACATAAAAGTGAAACACAAAACCTGCTATGTACAAGAAGAAATAACGCACTCCACGTAGCACAGTTATCTGAACAGTATAGAATATCTTTCTCGGTGCATGGTGATAGGATGAAGGGGCGTAGGGAGTTGGTTGGCCACTGCGGTGGTGAAGAAGGGGGAAGGACGGTTGCAGCAGCAGCAACAACATAGAGTTGCTTTGCTGCGTAGCAGAACAAAAAGAAATGAAAGAAGGGAGAAAAATGGGGAAATTTGTAGCTTTAGATGACAGAATCATAAAAATTATTATGATTTGTTCATATATTAAACATCATCTTTGTAATTTTTAATAAATTACAGCCCCATACATTAAATTTTGAAAAAACCCTAAACATCATCTTTGGAAATTTGAATCAAAGTAACGATGTCAGAAAAAGGGGAAACAGAGAGAGAGAGAGAGACAGAAAGAGAGAGAGACAGACAGAGAGAGAGAGAGACAGAGACAAAGAGAGAGATAGAGACAGACTGTGAGTGAGAGAGCTTGAGCAAGAGAGAGAGAGAGAAGAGAGAGAGAGAGAGAAGCCTGCAATACATGTACAAAGCATTATATATACACAGACACACACATATTAAACATCATCTTCGCAAATTTGAATCAATTACAGCCACACATTTGAATGAACCCTACAGTAACAATGCCAAAAAAGGGGGAAACAGTGAAAGAGAGAGAGAGACTGTGTGAAAGAGCTTGAATGAGAGAGCAAGAGACGGACGCACAAACAGACTGAGAAGGAGAGCGCAAAAGAGAGAGAGAGAGAGAGAGAGAGAGAGAGAGAGAGAGAGAGAGAACTTGTGATGTGCGCTATAACAGTGGTGATTTGCGCTCGTGGCGGTGGCCGTTGCAATGTCGCCCGTACGGTAGGCTACGGTTGTAGACGTCCCCGAACGCATCCCGGGGCGAGCAGTGTGAGTCCCCCCCCCCCGTTCTGGTTCGATATTGGGTCTACTACAGTTCGAAGGACTCAAATGTCACGGTTCTAAATCTTGAACCAAAGAGTCCAAATCCGGCAAATCGTTTTGAAAACAGATTTTTTTGAAAGAAGTGCCAAACATGGACTGCTTTGCCAGATACAAAGTCGCCACCTAAATATTTATTTTTAGGAAATTTAGGAAACCCTGACTCGGTGCCAAAGGCCACGTGTCCGTCATCACCAAAGTTGCCTCGGCTCGGGAACTTGGGTACGATTGGGGAAGCTCACTTCGTGAGCACCCCCGCTCGCCCGGTCAAAGATCGGCCTCTATTAACCATGATATCTTATTTTGAAAACATTGTATGTTCTTATTCCGGTTATTAGCCTAGGTTACTATGTGATGCGCACAGCATACAAGTATAGACTGAGTCGCCTGAATTGGAACAAAACATTTCGTGTTTGTTTTTGAAAGATAGTTTGCTACCCGCAGGTAGGCTTAAAATGCAGATTTTGCCACCCTCAGGTGGGCTTAGAAAATATGATTTTGCCACTATCTAGTGGGCTTAAGACTTACAGTCAATGCATTGTCCTAATTCAGATAACCCAACCTTCACCCACAGGCATTCAGGCAGTCATATCACATAAGCAATTAGCCTCATGGTAAGCATGCTATTCATGGCAGTCACTCACACACATGCAAGGATGCTAAAGCATAAAACTCACCGAGTACTCCAAGCCAAAACAGAAGCTGATTAGAAATCCGTGCATGATCTTAGATACACAGAATTGCCTAATGCAACACATGCAAAAATGCAACTATAGCAAGCTCGGCTATTCTAAACATGGCATATGGAATGCTACGACTAACACGTATTCAATTTGGAATTGAAATACAAATGCAGTTTGTAGGATGCGCCGAGCCCGGTGCGTGCAAAACAGATGAATGATGCAAACATGCTGTCATACTGTATGCTAATTGAAATATGCCCTAATCTAACCATCATAAGCAGGTAAATAAAAGGGAAGAAAAACGTGGGGTTGGAAGACATACATCACACTCACCCACACTTATTACAATTATGCCCTCACACAGAGGGTCCAAAAGAATATACAATCCCAAATAAAAGAATATTACAGTCCAAATATTACAGTCCGAATAACATACAAATCCCTAATTAATTAACAAATTAACTAAGAAAAACTGTAAACTGGCATGCAAGCCAGGGACTGCCTTGACTCCGCTCCGGATAATGAAATGATGCATGTTTAAGCTGCTTTGCGCGGAAATCCACTGGGATGCCCCAATTAACCTCTGTTTGCAATGTTCTTCGAAATGCGTGCCAGGCCTCGGAAAGTTGTTAATTCTTCATTTTGCTGCAACAGAGAGCAGGAAAGGGGCATAGCAATGTATTTCACAAATATATGCATGTCTCGATCCTCGTGCCACCAATCACGCATATCGATGCTGTCACGACCCAAACCCGGCCCTATGGGTTTAGCACCGTAACTGGCCAGTAATCCGAGATTACCGAAGGCCTGCTGAACAGTTATACAGTAAAACAGAGTACAGGGCCTGGCGGAAGCCAATACAGTAAGTAACTAGTGTCCATTGAGCTGTGACAATCTGTATGCCAAAAACATTTTTCATGCATTCATACAGTTCAAACAGTACAGTCTATACAATCATTTACAAACATTTAGTACGGGGACCTAATCCCACGATAACAGTACAGTAAAACAGTAGACAGTCTATACAGTAATACAAAACAGTCAGGAGACAGGTGGGGAACATAAAACACCCCAAGCCATAGCATGGCGTCTCGGAACCTCGCAGTGAGGCACATAGGCTGGCTTGACAAAACTGGGGACTAACCCACGCTCCTAGCTCCAGTCTGGCTGCTGAGAACCTACATATATATATAAACAGTGAGCTAAAGCCCAGTGAATAACATAATGTATAAAGAGGTTAAGAATGTAATGTCCTTACAGTAATGAAAACAGTTCATTAAACAGTATTTCAGTCTTTCAGTATTTCAGTCAATCAGTCATATGTGGTACATCCATTAACCTATAAACAGTAGGTCCAAAAGGACCGGGCCTCAACAGACCCAACAGTAGCGATGGCCATCGATCAATAAACAGTATGGTTCCACAAGGAAACCGACAGAGCTCTGTAACAATAACAGTAAGTAATAAGTGCTAAGGATGCCACAGTACAGTTCACAATACAGGACATACATTCATTTAATAACAATATCAGTTCAGTAAACAGTTCTGTTCAGTATTCAAAAGATAACCATTTTGAACATATCTTTACACAATCTGTTACTCACAGAGATTGGGCTAATAGCAGCTAGAGCGCGTCCCCGAGAGCCAACCCTAAACAGTTAACAAGATGAACACACTCTAAGTTTAACAGTTGGGGAAGTACAATAATTAACTTCCTAATATGCCTCGGTGTGTTCTACATCTATAGCCTCATTAAAATGTCTTAAACTAGGCCTAAGAATGCCTAGGATGAAGTGAGGATGTGAAAATACACTTAGAAAACAATTCCAGAATTTTCAGTGAAACAGAGCCCCGCTCGAGCGCATGTTTCCCCGCTCGAGCGGACAAGCAAACAAAGGTCCCCGCTCGAGCGCAACAACCCCGCTCGAGCGGACAAAAAAGTACTGGATAGGTGAAATCTCCGCTCGACGCCCGCTCGAGCGCATCACCCAGTCCTCCGCTCGAGCGCCCAATACTCCGCTCGAGCGGACTGATGCACAGAGCAAGATGCTGGGAGCTCGTTTTCTCCGCTCGAGCGCCACTTCCTCCGCTCGAGCGGAAAACAGAAATCTGGAAATCCCAGATTTGAGTCCCAAGCTCAAAACCAAGTTCAAAAACAACATTTTCGATCCTCTTGGGCTATTTTCTGGAAAAACTCTTTTAAACACATAGAATAACATGTTTCAAAACTCAATTTAAGAAATCAAAGCCCAAGGGTGTTTAATTCAAACCCAATTTCAAACCCATTTTCAAGAACAATATGTAAACATGCAATGCATGAGTTTTAAACCAAATTCAAGCTCCAATCCTTGCTCTAAAGAGCTCAACAGTTGGAAAACATTTTGAAAACATGGACTAGAATATAAACATGGACATGCATGTATAACTCTCCAAGAATTTAACTTCAAAATACACTAAAATGGCCATGCATGCAACAATGGAGTTCCAATTCAACATTTTAGCACTAAAACATGGTTTAATCCTACAATGGAGCATGAACCATGCAAGATGAAGCTCAAAGACAACAAGAAGAAGATGGGCTCTCTTACCTAAGTCTCAATTCAAGGTAAGGAAGCTAGATTGTGCCAAGTTATACACCAATTCCAAGCAATTTCTACAAGATGAGCTTTCTCACTCTCCCTTGTTTCTCTTGTTTGGTCGGTTGGAATACAAGAATAAGGCTGAGGGAAATGTTTTGATCAAGTGTATAGGCTCAAGGGATAATAAGAATAAACAAAAGCCACTCAATGGCAATCCCGTAAATAAGCTACTACTTGTAATTAATTCATTTAAACCTAATTTAATCATTCCTAATCAATTTTCAGATAAATATACCATTAAATCACAAATATTCTAACGAGTCCAAAACACTAAACGGTTCCTAATTCGGCCGCCGATAAGGCCTCCAATTAACAGTTTAAACACACGAATTCAAACAGATAATCAATCAATCGAACAGATAGAAATGCAATACAATAGATATTCTTATTCAATTTCAGTTTCGACTGTAATCAGTCCATTCAGTACTTCAGTTAATTCAATTATCGGTCATTATCAGTTCAGTTTAGCAGTAATCAGTAGCTAATTCAGTAGTTTATCGGTGATCAGTACGAGGGTTGTTACAGATGCATGATGGCCGAGGAGTCGAATTGCACAACTCAATATAGGATGAATGCATATGAATGCTACAATAAAACCTAACTCCATCACGGATAATCCGGAGTGTCGGTGACTTGGGAATTGAGACACGTTCCGCACTCGGAGTACGAAACGCGCCTCGTTTCCCGTGCCCGGGCTAACTCCTATCCCAAACACGATGCAATATGCATGATATGCATGAAATGCAGCTAATGTGCAATCCTAACATACACAATGTCATGGAATGGCATACACGCTATACGAGGTAATACACAACCGGGCATACACAATGCTACGGATGAAATGGCATACGCAATGCAATAATGGGTTTACACCAACATGAGAGAGCCTCAGCCACACTCACATAGGAGGCCATTAGATGAAAACAAGACACCTCGAAGTACGTACCCGCGGGTACGCAAACCGAGAACGGCCCCTCAGGCACCGAAATGCCACTCTAATGAGACATGGCAAAGACACGGAATATGACATGCAAACATGCAAAAATCAGTAGCAAAAAGAGGGGCAAAACAGCCCCGAAATGAGGCGAAATGAAACCCGATGTAAGGAATCTCTCCCGAAATGCAAAACTAGTCATCCGAAATGACTTGTAGCTATACAATACATGCATAATTTGAATATGACATGAAAAATAAAAAGCAAGGCAGCCCCAAAACTCACATTTTTTCAGTACAAAAAATGGCCAAACAGCAATCACAAGTAGGGCTAAAATGGCATACAAAAATGGCTCCGCAAGGGAAGCAATGAAGCAAGTGATAGAGGCAAAGCCCAAACAGAAAAATATCCTTCTACAACACTGAAGAGGGACCAAAAATATGAACATTTACAGTTTATGACATGCCTCAAATCAGTATGCAAACATGCTAAAAATGCCATGCAAGAAATGGGCCAACAAGAGGCTATAACATGAGGTATACAAAGAAATGACCAAACAGCCAAAGACCCTTAATAAGATATGCCAAGAAGGTCAAAATATGGCCATTTTCAGTTCTGATCATGGCCTAAAAACAAAGGCAAGGTAAGCTCACAAAGCATGCAAAAATGGGGGCCAAAGAGGGGTATAATGGTAAGTGCTACATGGAGGCCCCCAACAGTGTTAAGCCCTTCTACAATGTTGTAGAAGGGCTCAAAATAAGCCAACTCACAGTTTATATCATGCTCAAAAACAGATCACAAATAGGCTAGAGATACTATGCAAAATAATGGCATATAAGAGGGTATTGAAGCAAGTACCAAATGGGGGGCTCAAACAGTGTTGAGCCCTTAAACAAACATGTGGAATAGCTCAAAATAATGACCCTTTCAGTTAGGGTCGGAGCCCAAAACAGTAAGCAAATAGGCTAGAAGAATGGTGCAAGAAAGTGCTACAAAAGAGGGCAAGATGGCTTACCCTTGGAGACCAATGCTTAGCTTGCTTTTGGCTTGAGAAATGTTGCTTCCTAGCTGCTGGAAATCCTCTCAAGGTGCTGGAAGTGGAGTGGTGGTGGTGGTGCTTGGTAGTGATGAAGAAATGGTACCAAAACTTGAGGAAATGAGAGAGATGGAGTATGTATGAGCTCCAAACAATTTTCCAACCCTTTTTCTTGAGTTGGGAGGCCAGCTATATAGACAAGAATAGGGGAGAAAAGTGGAGGAAAAAGTGGAGGGAAATGGTGTCAAGTTTCCCTTCAAAACTTTTCCCCGGATGGAGATATTTTTGGGGGAAAACAGCTATACAGCTGTAAAGTACACATTGAGGGGATCATGGCCGACCAGGTATTTTTGCTGCAGGTGGCCGGCCAGCCACCCCCTATGGCCGGCCGACCAAGGGTCAAAAGGGTCAGATTGAATTAATGGCCGGCCACCAGAGAAAGGTGTCCTCCCAGGCCTCCTCATCACAACCCTGTGGTTCAAAATTGGCAACTCTAAAACAGGAGAGAGAATAGGCCACTTTTAGGAGGGGTTCAAAAGGTTCAAGTTGAGTTACTGGCCGGCCATGTGATATTAGGGTCCTCCCATGTGTGTACAACACAAATATGTAGTTTAGGCTTGAAGAAAATGCTCCTAGGGTGGTCAACATTGGCTCGGAAGTGAGAAAAACGGGCGTCGGAGGGCGCCGGAGGAGCATAACTGATTGCTGAGACAATTGAGGGCCTCCCACCCTTCAATGACCTTCCTGGTGATAAAACAGAGGTACCTGCCAAAAATGAACAAAAACCGATGCAAAACGAATGCTCGGGGGCCAAAACACGCAGTTCGGGGTCCCGAAAATAGGCCGTTAAGCACCGAAAGTGGCATTCGGCCACGAAGTGGGTCCCTCAGGCCCCAGTGTCCTTCAAAAGGGAGTAAATAAGATGCATACCAAAAACCGGAGCAATCAGAGATAGTTAGACGGTCCCGAACTGAGGCACACGGCCTGACGGCTCTGAAAATCGGAAACCGGGCTCCGAAATGGGCAAAATGGCCTACGGCCACGAAATGTAGCCCACGGCCACTGAGAGATGGTCTACGGGACCTCTCCCTCCCTTCAGGGAAAGAAACAGAGAAAATCGAGTCTGGTTCGCAAACCGAGACAAGGTACAAAAGAGGGTTCGGGAGTCCGGAGGCAGGGCTCACGGCCGCGACTCTGAGACTTCTGAACGAGCACGATATGCAACACCACCGAGCACTCAACCGGTGACGTCTGAGTCTCAAGGTCGGTCAAAAATGGGGTGTCTACAACGGTGAGGGGGTGATTTCTGTGAGGTTTGATGAGGTGTGTGTGTGATACACTGTTGTGAAGTTGTGTTGCCTAACAGAGATCAATGCGCGCGCAGCAAATAAAGGAATTGGCGCGCGTTGAAATTTCAGCGACTAATATGCTTTTTTGTTGGCAAAGGAATAAATTATGCCGACTAACTGCTTTTGTAGCCAAATATCACTCAACAGCGACGGAAATATTAGTCGCCAAAAGTCCTATTTAGCGACTAATTTCTATTTTAGTCCGGAAAAAGCAATATTGCCGATTAAATTTTTTTTTTGGCCTAAAATTTGAACTAACGGCGACTAATATCCTGTTTAGTCGCTAAAAGTGAAATTGTTGCCGACTAAATTTGAATTTAGTCGCCAATAATAAATATTTATCGACTAAAATATTTTAGTAGCTAGATCTTGAACCAATGCTGACAAAATTAATTTTTAGTCGCCAAAAATTGTACTTTTGGCGACTAAAAATCTTTTAGTTGCCAAAAGTGGTCGCCGAAGGTGCATTTTGTTGTAGTGTTTGGAAATTCAAACTAGGGTTTTGATTTGGGGATTTTCATTGAAAAATTAGGGTTTTGATTGAGCAAATCAAAAATTAGAATTGAGTTTTAGGGTTTTTTTTTTTTTTTTTTTTTTAAAAAAAAAAAATTCTTGAATGTGAGTTGGGGAAAATATCTGAATCTGAATTGGAAAAATTAAAACCTAAATGTGAAATTAGGTTCTTGGGTTGAACACAAAAATTGTTTTTTATTTTATTTTATTATTATTATTTTTTTAATTTTAAATTTGTTGAATCTAAAGAAATTGGGTTCTATTACAAAAATTAGGGTCCTATAGTTGTGATTCTATAAAAAAAATTAATTTATGGAATCTAAAACTAGAGAATCCTACAGGAACTCCATTAGTATAAAAATATACTTTATTGAATTAATTTTTTGAATTTATTATTATTATTATTAATTTGTTCAGGACCAGAGTTGGATTGTTGTTTTTACCTTGTGAGAATTAGAATAATGTCCATCTCAAGCTTCAAAGAGAATGTGTCAAATGCCTGGTTCTTGTTGAAGCAGTCACTTCCTAGCTTTGTTCTGAAATCAGGCCAAGGTTAGTTGGTGATGGTCTGGAATTTTTGTGTGGATACTAATTTGGTGTTAATTTGCAGATTACCCTGATTTGTGAGTTGGTCAATTTGTAGGGATATGGGTTGAGTTATGTGAGGCTATTCCATAAATATTGAGTGAGAGGTTGAGCTTATGGGTTGAGTGACTAGAGCACTATCATTTATTTTATCTCACAGTTTGTTAATGCAGGTTCTTAGCTTGCCACTATTTTTTAGGGAAGGTCGGTTTAGTGATGGTGAGCCCCTATATTAGGACTGTGTGTGAGGAGGGATTATCTGTGCTGTTGAGGGTTGAGTTTGGTGAGAACCTATACTTAACTGTTTGTTTTTGGTGCAAGTTCTCAGCCGGTCTAATTTAGGGGAGTTATTCTTTGTAGGTTGAGTGAATGAGGCATATATTTGTTGAATAATTTTGTGTTTATTTATATCCTGTAGTTAACTACTTTGTTGTGGAGTTTGAGTGTTATTTGACGGTGGAGTGATGGCTAGCAGTCCATGTGTGGTTTTTGCAGTTAACTATTGTTGAATTGTCCAATTGATTTGTTGATTGCTTGGCTCTTTTAGAATCATTTGACTGAATGATGGCCTTGAGCAAGTAATCCATTTTGTAGTAAAAATATAATTATAGATGGTTCTAATTGATCCCAATTGAGTTCGGCTCGAAACCAAGCAATTTCCAAATGCTTCCTTAATTTTAGTTTTCCTTGCTCTTATTGTAGATTTCATCAAAACACACTACAAGAAAAGTTGCCTATGACGACGTTTGAATCAAAGACGTTTTATGAAACGCTGTGGTATATCTCAATAGCCAACACGTTTTTCAAGGCATGATGCCTGTTGATAGTCTCAATGAGCCAAGTCTGTTTTACTTAACAGACACTAAACCCCATTCCATTCTCTCATGAGCTGCTCTTCTCTCTCACTATCAATATCGATCTCTCTCACCTTCATTGGACTCGAACTCGATCTTTCTCACTCTAGCTGTTCTTCATCGAACTCTCCCTGTCTCTCTCTCTGTCTCTCACAAATCGTAGATCCGAAATCGAACAAGAAAGTCGATCTAATCTGATCGAAATCCATACTCGATCTGATCTGATCTGATCTCTCTTGCATTTTGTTAGATCTGTTCTTGCCCTAGCTTTTCTTCATCGAACTCGAACTCGATCCCGATCTCTCTCGCAAATTGTAGAGCCGAAATCGAACAAGAAAATCGATCTAATCTCATCAAAATCCGAACTCGATCTGATTTGATCTCTCTCGCATTTTGTTAAATCTGCTGATTAACAAGGTTTCAAGCAAGTCGTTTTTATTTTGTTTTTCATTAACAAGTGTTAATAGGTGTTTGATTTCTTTGTAGGTGGCGACGAAGTATAGAGATCGGTTACATGAACTTGTAAAGGAAGAGATAGAGAAGAAGGATTCGAGTACGGAGGAGTGGAAGATCGCGATGGAGAGTAGCTTCAATCGCATGGACAATGAGGTGATTGCATGGAACGACAGATTCATTTTTTGTTCTGTCCAGATTTTCCTGATTCATTTTTTGTTCTGTCCAGATTTTTTTCTTTTCTTCCTCTTCTTCGATTCATCTTCCTCTTCTTCTTTGTTCTGTCCAGATTTGTCTTCCTCTTCGATTCATTTTTTTTTCCAGATTTTTTTCTTCTGTTTCTTTACAGCAAACGAAGAACGAAGACAATCATTTTTCATTTTTTTTTCCAGATTTCTGTTTCCTCTTTTTTCTTTTTTTTTTTTCCAGATTTTTGTACTCCTCATTGGCAGCAAACCAAGAACAAATTGATCTTGTCCAGATTTTTTTTTCATTCCAGATTTCTGTTCTGTCCAAATTTCTTCTTCCTTTTTCTTGAACTCCATTTTTTTTTTGCTGATATATATATTTTATTATTTTTTTTTTTCCCCACAGCCACTGGAATTTCATGCAACTTGCGTCTAGAGCCTTTATCTATAATCATCTTAAAAAAAAAAAAAAAAAAAAAAGGTATTGTAAAATGGCCCTGTTATTTGACTTTGCCCTCTTTTTACTATTGTAGACTGTAGTAGAAACATAAAACTGATATATTTTAAGAAGAAACATAAAATAAAATAAAAAAACTGATATATTTTTATATTTCTTGTGTTTAGTGAACATTTGTTAAATTTTTTCATAAATATTTTCATTGGGTGACTATGACTGCATTGTTAGCTAAGGCTGTGGCCATGGCACATGCTCAGCACCCAGTTGTGAATACTACATGTAAAGATGGGAAGAGTTTTACTTATAATAGCAGTATAAATATTGCAGTTGCTGTGGCAGTTAATGGTGGGTTGATAACCCCTGTTCTTCCAAGGTGGTTTGGTGGATTCCTTTCATGTATTCACATTTCTTCCTCGTAATTGAAAAGGTAAAGTTTTCTCCATAACATACATAAGGAAAATGTTGCATATAAGGATTTAATTGATTTTTAGTAAACCCCACTAGTTAAGCCTAATTAGATTTGGTTTTCTTAAAAGGTTGTTATAGTTTTATACTGAAATGTTATTTATTTTCACGTATTCACATCATTTGCATTAATTTTTGTTCTTTTAGCTTTATATTAAAAGGAGATATCGATGTAATTATGTCAAAATTGTAGTGTTTGTTGTGTTTTCTCTAAACTTAAGGGGGAGGTCAGTGTACTTTATCCTATTATTGAACATCCTCATAATTTAGATCAAACTATCTTGCAGCCCTTGATTTGTCCATTTTCATCTTGTAATTTATCCTATTATTGATTTGTCCATTTTCATCTTGTACCCTATGATGTTTACCAATCCATGGCTGTAAGTTTGGCACTAGCAAATTTGGCTAATTTATATGATGACTCAATTACTTACACTGTTATCCATATAACCTTTGTTTATGTTGCTGAAGAAATTATTTATAATCGGTATTTCTGATATGTTCTATAGTTTCTTGGCCTCTTGGACCTTTTCATGTATTATATTATGGTTACCAAAAACTGCTCTAATCTGGCTTCTTGTTGAGTATCCAAATCAAGCTTCTTCCTCTATTTTGTCAGGGTATGCCCCCTCCACCCCAGGTTCATGCTTACTCCTGATAGGTTAGTCTTTTGTGATGTCATAATCTTTTCTCTTACAGAAAACATTATTTTGCAAGGTTGAGAAAGAAATAGAAGAGAGAAGAGAGATCTTCTTTCACACAGTTGGAATATCCGTGGCATCCCCAGTCAGTTTTCAGGACATTGCTGCTTCCCATGGAGACTCTGAAGAGGTTGGTCCTATCCTTTTCCTTTCCTTGAATGAAGAATAGCAAAATGATAGTGTGAGGAAAAACAACTGTGCTTTATTCTGATAATTAAAATTATGGCAAATCCACCAGTTTTAACATCTAAGTATCAGTTTTTACACTGAAGATTTTTTCCTGTTAATCTTAAATTCTTAAATCACCACCAGAATGAATCTGGAGATAAAATCCATCATCTTTTACAACCCCTTATCAAATATGAATGTAGCTTTCCTTTTGACCATTCCTTATTCTTGTGATGGCTCCACTTATGCTTCACAGCTGTTGATCTGGGTGTGCTTCACAACTGTTGATCTGGGTAGTAGTGCTCAGATCTGTCTAGTTACAACTACAAGAAGCATTGTAGAGATGAAGTTGCTTTTTTTGAAGTGGATTTTGTGCTTGGTGAAATGCTTATGTTATAACTGTTGGATGTTGATTTTCAGAATAAAATTTCATAAGCATAGTAAAAAGACCTAAGCATAAGCATTGACTCAATGCTCTAATCTGCTACCCTAGGGTGGTAGGTGGTGGTGCTTTAATTCATGAATCAGCAAATTGAGAGCAAAAATTGATGGCAATCTGCACGTTAGCTAAGTTTGGTGCTATGGTCGATTCCTTGAAAGTAAGATTGCTTTCTTCTGTTCCATCATCATCAATTTTAGGTGAGTTATGAGTTACTAACTTGACATTCTTTCTATATTGTGTTGCAGCCCCGTATATTTGTTTTGCTGAGACGCTGCCTCTTTGACAGTGATGATGAGGTGAGTTTTTGTATTCTATTTCATTTTTTAAGATTGTGGTGTTATAATAATATATATCAAATGCTTGATTTATCAGGAAAAGTTGTGAAGCTTTGTCTGACAAGCTTTTCTAGTTGTCACTACATTTTCATCTTTTAGATTGGTCTGTATAATCCGTGACGAGTTTGAAGAACTACGTGAGTGTTCCCAGAGAGTTGGACAGTCTCTTTATGCATTGTGCAGTGTTTGTTATCATATTCTCACGTGTTTGTTCAATACAGGTTCAAGAACCTTCAGAAGAGCCTTTTGATATTGATTCTGTACCTAAGGAGGTTAAGTCTCTTCCACTTGCCGAGAAGAAGGCCCCTGGTAAAAAGCCAACTGGTTTGGGTGCTGCTCCAACTACTCCCACGTCCACTGTTGATGCTTATGAAAAGCTTCTTTCCTCTATCCCAGAGTTCTCGAGCTTTGGGAAGCTTTTCAAGGTTTTTTACCGGACACTCCTTCCATTATATATACTGATTTTGACTATTGTTGATAATCTGCTGATTCAGGTTTTTTTTTCATATAAATTTTTTGTTTCCTGTACCAGTCCTCGGCACCTGTGGAGCTTACAGAGGCTGAAACAGAATATGCAGTTAATGCTGTTAAGCACATTTTTGATAGGCATGTGGTGTTCCAGTACAACTGCACAAATACAATTCCCGAGCAATTACTGGAAAATGTAATGACCATCTTAAAAAAAGTAGTAGTTCCTTTATTCTGAAATTATTTTGGGATAATCTCTCAATTTTTTTGTGCTTACTGCCAGGTCACCGTTATTGTGGATGCTTCTGACGCCGAGGAATTTACTGAAGTGTCAACAAAGCCTCTAAGATCTCTTCCATATGATTCACCACGACAAACATTTGTGGCATTTGAGAAACCAGAAGGAGTCCCCACAGTTGGAAAATTCTCAAACATGTTGAAGTTTATTGTGAAAGAGGTATTGTTCGTGTTTTTATAATCATGTTAGACACAGGGCTACAAAGTATCTTGGTGTTGCTTGGTTATATTTGGACATGTTCAAGCTTGGCTTGAGCTTATCGAGCTGTAAAAACATTTATGCTTGAGCTCAGTCCAATGGGTACTCTACTTTAGCTCATGAGCACAGGTCTTGTGTATGGCAAGAAACAACGGGGTATCGAATGGTGATTTGGAAGAAGACAAGACAGAATAATTTAAAACCCAACTCTGTTTGATTGTGAGAAGCTATTTAACTCCGAATGATCATCATGATGGATATGAAGTTACTACATGTAGAATTTATGTGAGAGGAGAGGGAAAAAGCCATTGGAGGGAATATGATGAAGCTTTTTTTATTTGTTCTTGTTCTTTTACTTTTTTTCCCCCTCTAATTCTTTTTATCTTGTTTAATTGGATTATAGTGTACTGTATGGTTCCAAATGTATCATCTGTTGCATATAGTTTAGGCTCATCTTTGGATATAGTTGGAAGACAAGTGGTATTTTTAATATTATAAGCCATATTAGTGTGCTTTCTATTCCTTTTTAATTTTTTTGGGCAAATTACACTTCTTGACCATTTTGATTTTAATTGATGTATTTAAAGTCTGAATTGTTTCTATTCTTAGGTATGCAATGCATTGTTTCTTATTTTTAATTTTGTTTTCAAGCTTAGTTTATTTATTATTTTAATAAACATTAATTATTAGTTCTTAATAATTGTTTGACAGGATTTTTGTGATGATCAGTTGAAGGAATTCTTGAGGGAGGTATGTATTTAGTAGACTAAACACTCCTCTGCTTCCCAAGACACTATTAAGAGTATATGCTCTATTATTAGATAGGTGTTGATTGAATTAGAACTTCCATCTGAAGTGCTAGATTTGTGCATGTGGTTTCATGTATCAACATATTTTTGAGCCATTTATTTCCAAAACGCAAGTGTTCAGTGCCTTTCTTGTTTATCTGTAGCTTAAGTTGTAGTTGACTTTTTTTAGGTTGCGATAATGAAGCGTGTTCGTATCCTAATGTTGTGCTCTTCATGGGTGCAGTTACACAACAGCCACATTTGTCAATCGTGACAGAATATCTACCAAGGTAAAGACATTTTTTAGTTCCTAATGCATTGTCCCGCAGTCTTGATGGCTGTGCCACTGCCATCCTTCTCACATGGGTTGGTACTGCAACGAGAGAGGGGTTGCTGGACGCAGTCAAAATTGTTGTGAATTTTGCAATTTGCTTCCTGAATTATTTTATTATTTGAACTACTTCTATCTAAAGCAAGTGATGGAACGCTAACTTTGCACAAATCCTGATTTTGTGGAACAGGGGTAGTCTATACCGCCTCATCCATAGGGCAGATGCTGGTGAAGTTTTGGAACAAAGGAGGCGCTTACGCATGGCTCTGGATGTGGTTTGTAGTGGGCTTTACTGTTATGAACCTTTTCTATTGTTAACACTTGCTGTTGTATTATTAATTTATAACATTGCACTCGATGCAGGCCAAGGGTATTAACTATCTTCATTGTCTTAGCCCTCCGGTAGTTCACTGGGATCTTAAATCTCCAAATCTGTTGGTTGATAAAAATTGGACAGTGAAGGTACATCTATGAATGTTATAATCTTTTCCCTGTTGCTAGTCAAACAACAAACTTAAGCTTTATCTTATACATTATGCTCAGGTATGTGATTTTGGGTTGTCCAGATTCAAAGCAAACACTTTCATGAGCAAATTTCTACATGCTTCTGATGCTAAATTGAAAATGTGCTACATAAGCAATCAAATCCACTAAGCAACTTCATGCTAATAGGGGCATTAACAAATATTTAGACCATATTTGGTGAGAATTGTTCCTAAGCTAGTCCAATAGTAATGGAAGCGTCAAGCTGTCTCAAATCATGAGCAAATTAAAATTGCTTCCCGACATTCAAGCCAAGTTTTTCTAGAAATAGTAAGAAAGTCTGATGTTGAGTACTATAGCCCTTATGGTAAGCTGGCTAATTAATCTTTCTTCACTCACCTGATTATAGCAATCAATCATATAGATACCGTGGATGCTCTCTGGTTGATGCTCTAGTTATGGACTTGTTCATGGCCAATTAATCTTTCTTCATTTTATTTAGCATAATCTATAATTATATATATTACTTCACAATGTTTAAAATGAAATAAATATTAATATAATATATCTAAATTGGAAAAATTCATATTTTATTACTTTGCTAAATACATTATTAGGCTTTTCTAATTATATAGTTGCATTGTTAAGTGCCTCTAAGAAGGTTGTAATTGATCTTCACAAGTAATAATGAATAGTTTGTCGGTAGTGAAACAACTACTTAATTTTATTATTTATTGTTTCTACATAATTAATGTGTTCTTGCATTAATAACATTTATTTTACCTTTTAACAAGTTCTGGTGGTGCTCTCCATACTTGAACTATCTGTATTTATGTGATGAACGTGAAGTTTGAATGTGGTGCTTGCAAGTGGAGGTGAGAGTTTTGAATCTGGCTTGCGATTGATGTGCTAACTTTATTATTGACAATGATTATAATTTGCTAACTTTATATTTTTTATATTTTTTTTTTTTGGGTTAGTTTCTTTATTTTTTTTATGACTGATTCCAGTGTTTTTTTTTTTTTTTTTTGTAGGAGCATTGGCCAGCTTGTTCCTTGAAATAAGCATTGGTCCATGAATGAGTTATCCAATATTTTGATGGTTTTGTAACATTTTTTGGGGTATGGTTTGTGGTTAAATATAAATAGGTAGGAAATATTACAATTTTTCTTCTATTGTTTGTCAAATGTAAAATTTTAGCAATCTGGAAGAAGATGGAAGAGGAATTAAACTTGTTTGGTTTATTTTTAGTTTATGTGTTTTTGTATAGAATCCTTGACTTTTAGATTTGACCTTATTTAGCTAATAGTGCAATTTGACAATTGAATCTTTTGCTGCTTTTTTTCTTTCTTTCTTTTTTTGAAGCATTATTTTACAGATTTAGTGAGTTCAAATGAAATTTATTTATATTTTTTCTTTCTATAAATAACAGTGTTATTTTTTTTTTTTTTAAATAAGGAGAAAAGATGGCGTTTTTGAAAAAACGTCATTAAATGTCGTCATATGATGCCAGTGTTTAACTGTAACGGAAAAGATGGCGTTTCTTCAAAAACGTCACTAACTGTCGTCATATGACGTCACCGTTTAACTATAACGGTTTTTACATAACGGATGTTTGAGAATTTACGGCGTTTTAAAAAGCGCTGGCTAAAGTCATTAGTGACGTTTAATAAACGTCATATACCTAAGACGGCGGCCGTATCCTCGACGCAAATTACAAACGTCACTGTAGCCTTTAACGGCGTTTCTAAGGCTTATAGTGGCGTTTTTTAAACGTCGCTAATGCTAAAAATTCCTGCAGTGACATGGTTTTCTCCCTTGAGGAAAATTGATGAAGTTATGATTTTAGGTGATTATGGGATGCCTATTGAAATTTTAGTGCAAGGGAATGTCATTTTTCATCATCTCTGGGCTTACGAACCAGAGTGCTTTTGCCCATTTCGAGGTAGGGGTGAGGGCGGCTTTGATGAGAACTCAAGGAATTTGTCAATTGAAATTGATTTTGTAATGAGAAGCAAAAATTTGAAAATTCATTAACACCATGTGATCAAATTTGCTAAGTCCTACGAGCAATCTTACTCTCATCATTGCTTTAGCATATTGTTGTTGATATGCAATTAAGACTCTTTTGAAAAATAAAATTTGATATTACAATTCTTTGAACAAAACTTTAAGGTATTGTCCTGGATGGAATTGCATCTTGAGGCAATGTTCTAATTCTTTTTATTTTTTCCTCTAATTATTATTAGAGATGCCATCACCTGAAGAAGCGGATGTCTATAGGAATGTGCAAGCTTGCCTTGAACTCCGACAAAGTTACGTATTTAGAGAAGCTATTACTCCATGGGAGAAATAAGTTATATCTGATCCAAGTACACCAAAACCTAATCCAAGTTCATTTGATTACACTCCTGAGGGGAAATCTGATGTGATTTTCTACTTTTGCTTCTTTGTTGTCAGTGTTTCTTAAATTCTGGGCTTCAACTTACTGAGGCTTGTTTTCAATGATTAGTTTTCTGGTCATTGACATTTTAAGTTCTCTTGCAACATTGTTTTAAGATGGAAGATGGAACAGTTCATGTTTACGCCAATTAAGATTGTAAGCTGCCAAAATTTTGATTGCTTTGTGCTTCTTGTTTAGTGTGAATTGTTCATTTTTGTTTGATTGAGACTAATTCTGTATGTCTGTTTCCCAATTCTTGTCCCCTTCCATAGCAAAAGAGAAGCTTTTTCTTGTTGCTGATGCAATAATCTTTTTCACTAACCTGCATCATATTCTTAAAGTAATAGCAACTAGGAATATCCAAACATTATGTCATCATCGGCTGGTTCTTTTGGAACAAGTAGATCCATCCCGTTCATTTTCTTTATAAACTGAAAGTATGCTAATTTTATTATGTTGAGAAATAATCACTACAACAAAACTGAGTTTCGACGTTTCTTTTTCTTCTCTATTTTTCGATCCTTCTATGTTCTTCGATTCTTCTTTTTGGGTTTGAAATTCGAAGTTTTTATGCAAGTATTCTCGCAATTTGGCCTTAAAACCCAAAATCAAGTGTGACTTATATACTTGTAATTTGAAAATACTGCTACAAAGTTTGGTTTTCATTTTTTTATTTATGTATTATTATTGTCATTATTGAGTTCAAGCATGTGTTGTTGATGAATTTCACTTATCTTTCTGCATTTTTTAGTTTTATTTTTTAATCTAACATTGTGATATGAATTACTTTTGGCAAATTTGGTCAGATTTGTTAAGTTGATCCCAGTCCTCCTAAAGAAGATGGCTCAGAAGAATGCCCTTGTTCAAAAATTACCCAGTGTTGAAATTCTTAGCTGCACAATTGTGATCTGTTTTGGTAAAACAGGTACCCTGACTACGAATCAGATGGCGGTAGCAAAGCTTGTGGCTATGGGTTCCAAGGCAAATGTTGTCTGAATTTTTAATGTGAAAGGGACCACATGTAATCCTTTGGATGGAAAAATTCAAGACTGGCCTATGGGTAGAATAGATGCTAATCTCCAAATGATTGCAAAGATTGCTGCTGTGTGTAATGATGCTAGCATTGAACAAGCTGTGAATCATTATGTAGCTACTGGAATGCCTATTGAGGCCGCTTTGAAGGTTAGATCTTCTAATTTTGTTTCTTGTGGTTTAAAATCAAGTTTGCCTTTATAGTTAAATTACAAGAAAAAGAGGAAAGAAATAAAAAGCACTGGAATCTAGTGTCATATTTCCCAAATTACTAGGAGTGTTGAGGTTGGATTTACTCTTTCAAACATTAGTTTCATCCATTTGTTTCAATAATCCATGCTTTGCTATGTCATAAGCATGAGACACCATACTACATTAATTGTTTGTAGAGAGTGCTAATTTGAAGTTGCTACAAAGCAATAAATATTGAGCTGAAGCAATTTTCTCATCATGATTGTATTACCCAAAAGACAACCTAAGAGGGGAGGGTGAATTAAGTTTTTACAAATCAAAGTAATAATACCCTAATAAAAATTATGACTAGCACAATAGATAAATATAGTTAATGAAATAAAAATAATTAAAACAAGTGTTCTAACAATTAGATCAGTTAATGATTTTAGCACAGTGAAAATGTGAAATATAGCTATGTCAATTTAAATAAAATAAAGAGATAAGGAAGAGAGAGGCAAACAAATTTATAGTGGTTCGGCTTCAACTCGGCCTACGTCCACTCCTCAAGTTTCACTTGAGATTTTCCACTATACTCTAGCTTTACAGTGTGCTAGCAACCTTTTCACAGATAGAGCAATCCTCCACAGATTTTACATAGACTTTCTAAGTCAAGAACACTGAGTGTACTACACTCTCATAAGGTTGAAAAGAAAGTGTTTTTGCTTTCACAGAAAGCTACAAGAATTATCTCTCAAAGATAGATATAAAAATGAAATTCTGGTTTTTCTGTAAACCTCACACAGGAAAGATAAGCTTAAAGCTATACGTCTCAGTGTATAATTTCGGAAAGATGATGTAAACAAAAATTGAAGAACACTTCTCAGAGAATTTTTCGAGAAAAGATGAGAATGATTTTTGATCAAGGAATGTTTTCTGGGTTCTGTAACTTGTATAAAGTTTTTGTAAATTGTTCATAACAGAGGCTTTGGTATATATAATGAAACTTATAGCCGTTGTATTCATTTGAATATCTTCCACTCCATCATTACTACTTTTAACTTGTGGGAGACAAGGCTTGGATCTTGGGACAACTCTTTTAAAGAATAGTCGTTGTATTCATTTGAAATTCATTTGAATATCTTCCACTCCATCATTACTACTTTTAACTTGTGGGAGGCAAGATCATTACTAATTTGAATATATTCCACTTGAACCTTTTGGCCTGCTGCTATGCTGGGTTGTTTGAACCTCTGTTTTGGGTTGTTTGAACCTCTGGTTTGGGCATTATTTTTGGGCTGAAATGAACTCCTGATTTAAGCAAATATTAAATACATTCAAACAACATTTAGGGTAAAAGTTTAGGTGAGAAATAATGGGACAAAATAAATTTTGATTCTATTTTTCTCTTTCAAATAAATTAAAACATAATTAAATAAATCATCAAAATAACCCATTTTGATGATGGCACACAATGATGTTTTGATTTGATTTGTGAGTAAGAAAGGCTCCCTCTCAAGTCATGCTCCCTGAATTGATTTCTAAATACATAGGTTAGCATATGTGTAATAAATAAGTTTTAATCAACAACATGATATAAGATTAAGATATCAAACTATAAATACACAACATCAGATTATACAACATCAAAAGGAAATCATGGCTCAGAATCGGGAGGAGGATGATAGTGATAAATGGCATCAAAAATAGATAATCAAAACAGATATATATATGATTCGCCCACCTTTCTCTTTTCCGTTGAAAATTGCGTCGGACATGCGGCCTCGCTTTTGCGTCAGCCGACTGACAAAAGCGAGACGGGTCAATCAACTGCCTCGGCTCTCTCTCTCTCCTGTCTTCTTGTCTTCCGTCTTCTTCTTCTTAATCACTCGTTTCTCCTTCTTCTTCCTCATTCGCTTGCATCCCTTTCTATGTCGTCTTGAGAGAGATGGAGCAGAGAGACTGAGCAGAGCAGAAAGTCTGCCAAAAATGACCCTCATTTTGATTACATCTTTTTTGTCGACCACATGGCCTCGCCCCATCCTCTCACTCTCTTTTCGAACTTGAATGACCTCTCAAGTGCTGCTGGGCTGAGTGCCTCGGTGCCTACTCTTCCCAACCTTCCTATGATGTTGATTAAGCAAATAATAGCTGTGCAATCAGATATTGAAGCCAATCATTTCATATTGATGTCCTGGAGACGGCAACTGCAGTCACAAAATTGGCTAATCGATTGCAGAACAGAACGAGTGAGCTCCACCAGGTCAACACCCAACTCTCTCTGTTCCAGCGCATGTACAAAGATGCGCGAGCAGAGATTTGCGCAGTGAAGGTCGAAAATAAAAAGCTTAAACGGAAGACCACCTCCATGGCCCGATTTGGAGCAATATCGTTCTTGGCTTTTTGATAGTCGGCTGGGAGTTCTCGCTTTCGACGAAAGCATGGAGGTAAGGGCGTCAAGGGTCACCCAAGGTGATAAAAAAAAAAGTGAGCGGTGGAAGAGGCGAGTAAGTGAGGTCAGCCAATGGCCGGAAAAATGAAGGGAATTTATTTATTTATTTATTTATTTATGTAAATATGTATATTTTGATTTGTGTTTATTTTTATGTTTAATGTAATCACTTGAAGATGAAATTAAAGTGCAAAAAATAATAAATAAAAATTAAGCCTCAGGGCAAAACAACCAAAAAAAATATAAAATAATGAAAAGAAAAGAAGAAAAAAAATAATAAAGGAAATGAAGCCTATTAGTAAAACGAAAAATAAAAATAAATAAATAAAATAAAAGATATTAAGCCTAATAGCAATAAAAAAAAATAAATTAAAATAAAATAATACCAGCAGAAATTATACTTAATGGGACGTCGGTGTTGCTGGAAGGGTAATGCAAAAAAAATACCATGAGGGTTTTAAAGAAAATCAATGTATGCAAAGTTAATTTTACCTCAAGATGCAGAACCTAAAAAAAATTACATAGTTAAGAATAGCAAACTGTTAAGGATAATAAATGTATGAAGGACTTGAGAGCATTCGATTGATATAAATGTTTCCATATCAATGTAGCAATACACATATATCACTTTAACAAAAGTTCAAGTTTCACAGCCATAACAAAACTTTTTAAGTGAAAATCGACATTCCAAGCTCGCCACAAATAAAATTGAAGCGATCCTCGCTTAGGGGTTTTGTGAAAATATTCGCTAATTACTTGTCGGTGTTTACAAATTCAAGTACAATAACATCTTTTTGAACATGATCTCTTAAAGAATGATGTTGAATTTCAATATGTTTTTGTTCGTGAATGTTGAACCGGATTTTTGCTTAAATTGATGGCACTAGTATTATCACATTTAATAGGGATATGATCATAATGCAAATCAAAGTCCTCCAATTGTTGTTCCATTCAAAGTATTTGGGCACAACAACTTCCGGAAGTTATATATTCAGCTTCGACCGTTGATAAAGCAACATAATTTTTCTTTTTGCTAAACCAAGATACTAATGAGTTACTAAGAAAGTGAAAAGTACCACTGGTGCTTTTTCTATCAAGTTTGCATCCGGCAAAGTCGGCATCCGAGTAACTAATTAAATCAAATGCAACACCTTTAGGATAAAACAATCCCAAATTTTGAATGCCAACAAGATATCTAAAAATTTGTTTAACAGCACTAAGATGTGATTCCTTAGGATTTGATTGATATCTAGCACACATACAAACACTAAACATAATATCGGGTCTACTTGCAATTAAATAAAGAAATGAGCCGATCATACCTCGATATTTTGTTTGATCAATGGACTTACCTTTTTCATCCTTGTCTAGCTTAATGGTTGTGTTCATAGGTGTTCCAGCTATTTTTGAATCATACATACCAAACTTTTTGAGTAAGTCTTTTGTGTACTTAGCTTGGTTGATAAAAATTTCTTCCTTACATTGTTTGATTTGAAGCCCAAGAAAATAATTTAGCTCCCCTATCATACTCATCTCAAACTTACCTTGCATACACTTAGCAAATTCCTTACACAAGGTTTTCCTTACACAAGGTTTCATTAGTAGCACCAAATATAATGTCATCCATATATATTTGCACAATAAGTAAATAATTATTTTTAACTTTAACAAAAAGCGTTGTGTCAATCGTTCCTCTAGAACAATTATTTTCAATCAAAAATTTACTTAATCGTTCATACCATGCACGGGGTGTTTGTTTCAAACCATATAAAACTTTTGATAGTTTAAAAATATGATTTGGAAAAACATAATCTTCAAAACCTAGAGGTTGTTTAACATAAACTTCCTCATTTATAAAACCATTAAGAAAGGCACTTTTTACATCCATTTGATAAAGTTTGAAATCTCTAAAACATGTAAATGCAAGTAATATGCGAATGGCTTCTAATCTAGCAACCGGAGCAAAAGTTTCATCGAAATTAATACCTTCTTCTTGATTGTATCATTGTGCAGCAAATCTAGCCTTATTTCTTATAATTGTGGCGGATTCATCAAGCTTGTTTCGAAAGATCCATTTAGTACCGATAATGGTATGATCTTTAGGTTTTGGCACAAGTTCCCACACTTTGTTTCTCTCAAATTGGTTAAGCTCTTCATGCATAGTTATCATCCAATGTTCATCGAATTCGGCTTCTTGAAAGTTTTTAGGCTCAATCTGTGAGAGAAAAGCCAAGTTACTACAAATGTTTCTAAGTGAAGAGCGAGTTTCAATACCTTTTGTAGGGTCACCTAGAATTAAATCCTTAGGGTGATTATGAACAAACTTCCATTCTCTTGGCAAATTATCATTGTTTCCTCCTTCTTCTTGAGGTGGGAGAATAGGTTGTTCAATCTCTTTATTCAACTTACATGGTTGGTTCTCTTCTTTGTACATACTTGAATCTTTCACATTTGGTTCCAAATCTATATTATCACTAATAATTTGCTTTGAGCAAAAATGTTAGTTTCATCAAATGTCACATGTATAGATTTTTCCACAACAAGAGTTCTTTTATTAAAAACACAATAAGCTTTGCTAGTTACGGAATAGCCAAGAAAAATTGCTTCATCAGATTTTGAATCAAATTTACCTAAGTTATCCTTACCATTATTATGCACAAAACATTTACAACCAAAAACATGCAAGTGACTAATGTTGGGCTTTCTATCATGTCAAAGTTCATAAGGAGTCTTTTTGAGAATAGGTCTAAGTAATGCACGATTTAAAATATAGCATGCGATGTGAATGGCTTCGGCCCAAAAATATTTAGGAAGATTATTTTTGCAAATTATTGTTCTACTCATCTCTTCTAAAGTTTTATTCTTCCTTTCTACTACACCATTTTGTTGAGGGGTTCTAGGTGCTGAAAAATTATGTCCAATACCATGCTCATCACAAAACAATTCAAATTTCTCATTTTCAAGTTCTCAACCATGGTCGGTTCGAATATTAGTAATAAGAAAGCCTTTTTCATTTTGAATTCTACGACAGAGTTTTGTGACAGAAGAAAAGGTTTCATCTTTGTGTGCTAAAAACATAACCCATGTAAATCTTGAATAATCATCAACAATAATAAGACAATAATGTTTACCACCCAGACTAGGTGTCCTTGAGGGACCAAGTAAATCCATATGTAGTAGTTGTAAATGTCTAGTTGTGGAAATGTGAGATTTTGATTTAAACAATATTTTAGTTTGTTTTCCTTGTTGATAAGCATTACAAAGATGATCTTTTTCAAATTTAATTTTTGGAAGTCCAATGACCAAATCCTTTCTCAAAAGTTTAGCAATTAAATCCATATGAGCATGGCCAAGTCTTCTATGCCATAACCAACTATTTTCATTATTAACATATAGACATTTAACATCACTAGCATAGATATCATTGAGATGAAAAACATAAACATTATCGTGACTATTACCAACGAATAAAATTTTATGATCATTTGTGCTTTCAATTGTGCAATGTAATTTATCAAAAATAACTCGATTACCTTTATCACATAATTGACTAATAATAAGTAGATTATGCTTAAGTCCATCAACAAGCAAAACATTTTCAATAGAAGGGTTAGGAGAAATACCGATGTTACCAATACCGATGATTTTTCCTTTCTTGTTGTCTCCAAAAGTAACAAAGCCTCCATCTTTGGATGACAGTGTAGTAAAGAAGGATTTATTTCCAGTCATGTGTCTGGAACATCCACTATCAAGGTACCACTTCCCTTCTTTAGCTTTGGACTTAAAGCAAACCTACAAGATGATAATCAAGTGTTGGTTTTTGGTACCCAGAGTTTCTTAGGTCCTTCTTGGTTAGTTTTGTTAGATCCCTTAACAATCCAAATCTTTTTAATTTCCATGTTTATATTATTTTTGAATGGACAAGAAGATATATAATGGCCTTTCTTTCTACAATAGTGACAAGTAATATAAGGGTGAGCCATGAGAGGTGTCTTTTGAAAAATTGTATTGAAATTCTTTTATTTTTTTATACTATCATATCCAATGCTTGCTTTATCGAAAACGCATCTTTGATTTCCAAGAAGCATGTTAAGATTATCTCTACCTTTTAGAAAATTTTCAAGTGTTTTTGTTAAATCATCAACATTGTTTTGTAAAGCAGTTTTCTCATTAGAGATGGTATCAAAATCATTTTTCAAAACAATTTTTTCTTTCTTTAATTCTTCTACATTAATAGATAAAGATGCAACAGATTTCTTCAATACATTATTTTTGGTACAAACTTTTCTAAATTCATCTTGTTGTTCATGGAATGCACTTTCAAGTTCTTCATAAAGAGTAGTTACCTCATCGTGAGTAGAGTCTTCATCTTCAAGAGCCATGAGACACAAGTTAGCTACTTCATTTTTAATTTCATCACTTGAGCTTTCATCTTCACTTTCTCCCCAAGTTGCTACCATGGCCTTCTTGTTTCTTTTGTAGTCTTTTCCATGATTTTTTAATTTTGAACAATCCATCTTCATATGTCCAGAATTTTTGTACTCATAGCAAATAATAGGTTCTTTCTTGTTATCTTTGTTGTACTCTTTCTTGAAAGGTCTTCTTTCTCCATAATTATTTTTCTTGAAATGCTTTTTGATATTTCTACTAAACATGGCATAGCTTTCATCCTCACTGGAGTTTTCATGTTCTTCTTTATTTGATGAGGCTTTGAATGCAATTCCACTTTTCTTTTTGTTTTCAGCATCCTCATGTCCTTTCATGGTAATCTCATGAGTCATAAAGGAACCCATAAGCTCATCCAATCCAAGTGTGGAGAGATTTTTGGCTTCTATAATAGCGGTGACCTTTGCTTCCCAATTCTTTGGTAAACACCTAAGAACTTTTCTCACCAACTCATTGTTAGTATAAATTTTGCCAAGAGATTTCAAAGAGTTTACAATTTCATTAAATCTAGTAAACATGCTTGAAATAGATTCATCAGAGTTCATTTTAAACAATTCATAACTATGAACAAGCATATCAATACGAGATTCCTTCACTTGGGTTGTACTTTCATACGTTACCTCAAGTTTGTTCCAAATTTCTTTTGCCGAATCACAACTTGAAATTTTATTATATTCCTTAGAGTCTAATCCATAAACAAGAGTGAGTTTGAGTGAGTTTGGTTTTAGCATTGGCTTGCAATAATTTATGATCTCTCTCATCACATTCATCTTTAGTTTTAGATACACTAATATTGTCTACTAATTTGGTAGGAATTTTTTGGACCTTTGGTGACAATAATCCACATGACATAATCAGTGGCTTGTAGGTATAGGGTCATCTTATCCTTCCAATGACTATAGTTGTTTCCGTCAAACAATGGTGGCCTATTTGTGGCTTGTCCTTCAGCAAGGTTGCCATGGATCGAAACTCTCAGATGGTTAAATCTAAAACAAGAGTCTAGGCTTTGACACCAATTGTTACCCAAAAGACAACCTAAGAGGAGAGGGTGAACTAGGTTTTTACAAATAAAAGTAATAATACCCTAATAAAAATTATGACTAGCACAATAAATAAATATAGTTAATGAAATAAAAATAATTAAAGCAAGCGTTCTAACAACTAGGTCAGTTAATGATTTTAGCACAGTGAAAATGTGAAATATAGCTATGTCAATTTAAATACAATAAAGAGATAAGGGAGAGAGGCAAACAAATTTATAGTGGTTCGGCTTCAACTCAGCCTACGTCCACTCCTCAAGCTTCACTTGAGATTTTCCACTATACTCTAACTTCACAAGGTGCTAGCAACCTTTTCACAGATAGAGCATCTTCCACAGATTTTACACAGACTTTCTAAGTCAAGAACACTGAGTGTACTACACTCTTACAAGGTTGAAAAGAAGGTGTTTTTGCTTTCACAGAAAGCTACAAGAATTATCTCTCAAAGATAGATATAAAAATGAAACTTTGGTTTTTCTATAAACCTCACACAAGAAAGATGGGCTTAAAACTATACGTCTCAGTGTATAATTTCTGAAAGATGATGTAAATAAAAATTGAAGAACACTTCTCAGAGAATTTTTCAAGAAAAGATAAGAATGATTTTTGATCAAGGAATGTTTTCTGGGTTTTGTAACTTGTATAAGGTTTTTGTAAATTGTTCATAACAGAGGCTTTGGTATATATAATGAAACTTATAACCGTTGTATTCATTTGAATATCTTCCACTCCATCATTACTACTTTTAACTTGTGGGAGATAAGGCTTGGATCTTGGAACAACTCTTTTAAAGAATAGCCGTTGTATTCATTTGAATTCATTTAAATATTTTTCACTCCATCATTACTACTTTTAACTTGTGGGAGACAAGATCATTACTAATTTGAATATATTCCACTTGAACCTTTTGGCATGCTGCTGTGCTGGGCTGTTTGAACCTCTAGTTTAGGCATTATTTTGGGTTGAAATGAACTCCTGATTTAAGCAAATATTAAATACATTCAAACAACATTTAGGATAAAAGTTTATGTGAGAAATAATGGGACAAAATAAATTTTGATTCTATTTTTCTCTTTAAAATAAATTAAAACATAATTAAATAAATCATCAAAATAAATAAGTCTAACAGATTGTTTATGTTTTTTCAAGTTATGGTTGAGAAAATGTGACTTCCAGATGGATTGGATTCTGGTACATCTAGAGGTTATGGTGATGTTCTACGTAAGTTACAATTATAATTAACTTATGTTTATGTTGTTTACTAAACATGTTTACGTGGTTGCTAATGTGTTCCATTTAATTTTATGTAATTGAAGGTTGTTGTCGAACGTGGAGTAAGATTGAAAAATGGATTGCCACTCTTGAGTTTGACCATGATAGGAAATCGATGGGAGTTATAGTGAGTTCCAGCTCATGAAGAAAGTCATTGCTTGTAAAGGTGCATACACCACCTTTTCCCTTCCTCACTCTTCTTTCATTTAGCCACGTGAAGTTTTATAGTTTTTAATTTTATATATTGTCACACAGGAGAAACTGGTTTTCCGATAGGAATTGCAAAACTATAAAATGTGGTTCCATCATTTTAATCTTTGTTTCAATTTTTTTCGTCTCTTTGCTAGTATTTTTTGCTACTTCAACTTATGTGCACGATAGATTGTGAACAAATTTACTTGGAACTTTAATGGGGAAGAATACGATGAATGGGTGCCCAATGAACAAACAAAAAAAGGGTTGATGGACCATGGGATCTTGCTACAATTTTTGCACTTCTAACACTGATCTGAAAGCACTAAGTTATTTAACTTTTAAAAGGATTCACACAGTGGTCTAATTTTTGACTTGCAATCATTTTCCAACTATTTGCACTCTAGCTTAGTCGAGTATTTTTTTTTTTTTTTTTTGAGTATTTTACTAGGTAACACACGGTGGTAATTAAATTTCTTGTTTGGCTACAAGACCTGGTAATTTAATCTCTGTTTAGAATGCCTTTACAGTATGAGAGTAGCAATGATGTGATATTTAATGGACATTACATGGAGACAGATAGAGACAGTGTCTATATATAATTAAATAATTGAACACAACTACACTTGTTCAAGTATAGGCTACAGTATAATCAACTAATTATTTGATCATACTTTGTCTATGACTTACTTGAGAATGTTAATATCTTGATGAAGTATATAGAATTTCAAATAACAAATAGTTTCTTTAGTAAATATATAATTGCTAAATAAAGTTGGTTTGTACTAGGCCACGTGTTCCTTGCATTAAGTCGGCATACATGAATTTTTATGTACCTAACATTCGACATATTAGCATAATTTCAACAGAAAATGAGTTTTTGGCCATGCAATCAAGGAAATAATGTCATTTAATTGTGAAAATTGTTACTTGGATACACCTGAGGTTATGGACTACAGGAATCAGAGACCTTATTTGAAAGATTTTTTTTTTTTTTTTTGAAATTTTATAAAAAGCAAGTCTAGCTATGTAGTAGAGCTCATGTTTGTCACGCACTCTCCTTTTGATTAGTTCACCTTGGCCACTAAAGAACACACATGGCACGTGTGTCTTTCTCTAACACATTCCCACATGTTAAGATCAGAACAAAGCACCGAGAAGTAAATGCACTGGTTGAATGGCATATTTCAAATACGATGAATTCGGGTCAAGTAGAGTGCTTATCTTTGGCTGGTATGATTAATTCTACCTAATGGAATTTTGATGTGAAAAATTAACTGTTAGATTACCATGCAATGCTTGATCAAATGTAGCCATTGTATAGGGCTTGTATGCATGATCAGAATTGAAAATAAACGTACATTTTTTCCTGTGGGGTGTGTTAGAGAAAGACACACGCAGCATGTGTGTTCTTTAGATTACCATGATAGCTTTTTCCCTTTTTTAAACATAAGTTTAACTGTAGCAAAATTTTCTCTCTTGATTTGTAACTACTATCAAGACCAATTAATATCTTCATCACTTCATCAGAATCAATGAAGATCCTCCACATGTAGGTTTTTATGGGTTTGCTTGTAGTTGGTTTTTGGTGCCATTCTACATATGTATGTGCATTTTAGTTATGTTTTGAGATTCTGAATTGCATTTTACAAGTGATCCTTCGTAGTAGTTGTATTAATGGAGTATACATTCAATGACTTATCACCTGATCTCTCTCATTAAATTATATAAGGGTGTTTCGTTCAATGCTTATTCCCGTCATGCATTAATTGTTTACCTTAATGAGTACAGTTGACCCTAATCTGTTTTGTTGGCAATTCTATCTGACAGTCTACATGAATCTGTTGTCAATGGAAATCCTTTTATTTTCCTCAGTGTTGTTTTATAGAGGCACTTGGGACTTAAAACCAGGTGCTTCATTGTGGCAGGGTGCAGTAGAAAATGTGTTGAAACGAAGCTCATTTGTCCAATTGCTCGATGGTTCAATTGTGGGACAATATAGGTCAGTATGAGACCCTTTTTTCATTAATCCTAGTTAATGTTTTCATTCTTTTGCATGAATTATATTTTTTAGTTGTGTTATTGCTTCTGTTTCTTTTAATTTTTTCTAAAGTAGTGATTTATTTCTATGGCATTTGATGCAACCAGTTACCGCAATTTCTTGAGCAACCTAATGATCAAAATATCACATTCTCTTCTGATACAACTTTGTAGTATAGTTTTCTAGTTGTTCTTTACTTCACTGTGACAATCTCATAGAGAAGGCAAGTGGAGAAACCTCCCAAAGAGAATTGGAACTCTTTCTTTTTTTTTTCTCTCTCTCTCTTTATGTTTTCTTCTACTCATTCTTCAATTATTGTTTCACTTAGATCTCTGCTTTTGCTCTTTGTTTTATTTTTTATTTTATTTTATTTTTTGTTTTGATAAATGCAGGTTTGAAACAATGTGATAAGAATTTTCGTATATGTTGGTCTTATTTGATGCTTAACAAATTGTGTATGTAGATTTATCACATTGATAATTGAACATAGGTGTAGACGTCCCCGAACGCCCCGGGAGGGTTAAGTCCTGTTTTGTTCATTTGGGCTCACTACAGTTCAAGGACTCGATTGTCACGGTTCTAAATCTTGAACTAAAGAGTCCAAATCCGGCAAATCGTTGTTGAGAAAACAGATTTTTGAAAGAAGTACCAAACATGGACTGCTTTGCCAGATACAGAGTCGCCACCTAAATATTTTTTTTATGGGTAAATTTAGGAAACCCTGACTCGGTGCCAAAGGCCACGTGTCCGTCATCACCAAAGTTGCCTCGGCTCGGGAACTTGGGTACGATTGGGGAAGGTCACTTCGTGAGCACTCCCGCTCGCCCGGTCAAAGACCGGCCTCTACTAACCGTGATATCTAGTTTTGAAAATATTGTGTGTTCTTATTCCGGTTATTAGCCTAGATTACTACGTGATGCGCACAGCATACAAGTATAGACTGGATCGCCTGAATTGGAACAACGCATTTCATGTTTGTTTTTGAAAGATGGTTTGTTATCCGCAGGTAGGCTTAAAATGCAAATTTTGCCACCCTCGGGCGGGCTTAGAAAACATGATTTTACCACTGTCTAGTGGGCTTAAAACATCCAATCAATGATTTGTTCCAATCTAAGTAATCCAACCTTCACCCACAGGCATTCAGGCAGTTATATCATATAAACATATAACCTCATGGTAAGCATGCTATTCATGGCAGTCACTCACACGCATGCAAGGATGCTAAAGCATAAAACTCACCGAGTACTCCAAACCAAAACAGAAACTGATTAGAAATCCATGCATGATCCTAACAATACAGAAATGCCTAATGCAACACATGCAAAATGCAATTATAACAGGCTCGGCTATTCTAAACATGGCATATGATGATGCTACAGTTAACATGTATTCAACTTGGAATTGAAATACAAATGCAGTTAGTATGATGCGCCGAGCCCGGTGCATGCAAAACAGATGAATGAGTGCAAACATGCTATCATACTGTATGCTAATTGAGATATGCCCTAATCTAACCATCATAAGCTGGTAAATAAAAGGGAAGAAAGACGTGGGGTTGGAAGACATGCATCACACTCACGCACACTTATTACAATTATGCCCTCGCGCAGAGGGTCCGAATAAATATACAGTCCCGAATAAAAGAATAGTACAGTCCAAATAATGTACAAATTCCTAATTAATTTACAAATTAACTAAGAAAAATAATAAACTGGCATGCAAGCCAGGGACTGCCTTGACTCTTCTTCCGATGATGGATGATGCATGTTCGGGTTGCCTTTGCGCGGAAATCCACTGTGATGCCCCAATTAGCCTCTGTTTTGCAATGGTTTTTGGAAAGCGCGCCAAGCCTCGGAAGACTGCTGATTCTTGATTTGCTGCAACAGAAAGCAGGAAAGGGGCATGTCAATGTATTTTCACAAATGTATGCATGCCTCGATCCTCGTGCCACCAATCACGCATATTGATGCATGATGGCCGAGGAGCCGAATTGCACAACTCAATATGACATGAATGCACATGAAAACACAACAAGACCTAACTCCATCATAGATGATCCGGAGTGTCGGTGACTAGGGAATTGAGACACGTTCCGTCACTCGGAGTACGAAACGTACCTCATTTCCCGTGCCCGGGCTAACTCCTATCCCGAACACGATGCAGTATGCATGATATGCATGAAATGCAACTAAGGTACAACCTAACATGCAAAATGCTACGAAATGGCATACACGATGCACGAGATGAGATGGCATACACAATGCGCTAATGTACAACCTAACATACACAATGCTATGGAATGAAATGGCATACACAATGCAATATGGACTTACACTAACATGAGTGGACCTCAGCCACACTCACATGAGAGGCCATAAGATGAAAATGAGACAACTCGAAATACGTGCACAGTGCACGCAAACCGGGGACCGACCCTAAGGCACCAAAATGCCACTCTAACAAGACATGGCAAGACATGGAATATGGAATACAAGCATGCAAATTTTAGAGGCAAAATGAGATGCAAAACAGCCCCGAATCATGGCAAAATGATACCCGATGCATGGAACGAATCCCGAAACATGAATTTTGGTGCATGAAATGGCCTATAGCTATGCAATGCATGCATTATTTGTACATGAAGTGTAAAGACAGAAGCAAGGCAGCCCCAAAACAAGCATGTTTACAGTTTAAATCATGGCCAAACAGTGGGTACAAATGGGACTAAATTAGCATGCAAAAATGGCCCCGGAAGAGAGGTATGAAGCAACTCACAAATGCTGGCCCCAAACATAGAAGGGGCCTTCTACAATATTGAAGAGGGGCCAAAAATATGATGTATTACAGTTTATGACAAACCCAAAAAACAGATACAAGTATGCTCAAAATGCTATGCAAGAAATAGGCCAACAAAGGGGCAAAGAAGCAAGTGGTGCATGGAGGTCTCAAACAAGTGAGGGCCCTTCAACAATGTTGAAGAGGGACCAAAAATAAGGCTTTTTACAGTTAATGGCCGAGCTCAAAACAGTGTAAAAATAGGCTCAAAATATCATGCAAAATGAGGCCACCAAAAGGGCTATAACATGAAGTATACAAAGGGTGTCTCAAACGGCCATAGACCCTTAATGAAAAATGAAGAGGGGGTCAAAATAAGCCTCTTTTCAGTTCAGACCAAGGTCCAAAAACAGATACACAATAGGCTAATAAATCATGCAAAAATGGGGACCAAAGAGGGGTATAATGACAAGTGGCACATGGAGGTCCCAAACAAATAAGCCTATCTACAGTTTACATCATACTCCAAAACAGATTACACATAGGCCAAAAATACTATGCAAGATTATGGCATACAAAGGGGTAATGAAGCAAGTGCAAAATCGGGGTCCCAAACAGGGTAAGACCCTTAATGAAAGATGAAATAGAGCTCAAAAAAATACTATTTTCAGTTATGGCCAGAGCTCAAAAGTGTAAGCAAGAATGGCTAAGAAATGATACAAAAATGAGCACAAAAGAGGGAGAAATCAACTCACCCTTGTAGACCAACTCTTGGCAACTTCTTGGACCAAGTTTGGGTGCTCCTCAGCTCTGGAAAGCAGCTCCAAGTGGCTAGAATGGAGGTGGTGGTGTGGTGCTAGGCGGTGGTGTAGAAATGGTTGTAAGAGCTTAAGGGTTTTGAGGCTTAGAGTAGAGAGAGAGGGAGAATTGATGCAAGGCTCTCAAAACAAATTTTGTAACCCTAAAATCTGAAGGGGAGGGGCTGTATATATAAGCAAAAGGGGTGGAAAAGAGGGGGAAAACAAACCAAGTTTCCCCCCAAAATGGCCAAACCCTCGGACATGGTTGTAGTGGAAAACAAAATTCACTTCTAGGACACACTTGGGGAGGCAGGCATGGCCGGCTAGTTTAAAAGGGCAAAAAAGTCATTTCACCAAATAGGTGGCCGGCCAGCCAGATTTTCTGCCCGGCCAGCTACTTTCAGGACAAAAAAAAGGGCTACCGGGAAGAAAAGTGGCCGGTGGGTGATTGGGAAGTCCAATGGTGGCCATTCAAATATCCAAATTGAAGCCCTGGAAGTTAGCTTTCCAATGGCGCAAACCTTGCATTAAAATTCCTCCTGTGGAAAAAGTTATGCCAGTTTCCGTAAAGCCACGCAGATTTCGGTCCAACCGGAGTGATGCGCTACTTCAATCAACCATATCTCCCCCGTCCGGAATTCAATTTAGGAGATTCTTGAGTGAAAAATGAAGCCCCGGGAGTAAGCTTTCCAACGGTGGTGGCCTCATAGTTTGATTCCAAGTATCCAAATGAATAGGCCCGATTCGGCGAGGGCTGCTCGACTTTCTTTTAACGGTTCATGCCCATTTTCTCCTCCAACTGGATTTCTTCCCTCTTCTCTTCTTTTCTTCAACTTCAAACCCCTAAGTAAGGTGTTTTGAAAGATTTTTCAAAGATTTCATCTCTCTTTCATTCATTTCCACTTTGTCCTTGCTCGGTTTACCGAAAAGCGCAATTTTTGACAAAATGCGAGCCTCAGAAAATCGCAGAAACTTTATTTCAAAAATGTTTTGAAATAGAGGGTTTTAAGTCTAAAATCTTTTGATCGAGATCGTTCTGGTCCAGAATAGGGGTATGAAGTTGAGATTTGACTCTCTCTTTGCCGAAGAAATTGAACCTTTGCCCTGCACACCTTTCTCCACCATGTAAATCATCAGTCGCGTCGAAGTCTTATGGACGGTCAAAAATGGGGTGTCTACAGTTGCCCCTCTTTGACAGAACTCGGAAGTCAAGAAGTGACGGGAGTGAATGTCAAAGCCCAGAGACAACCCATTTTTGACAAGGCCGAAGACTTGGACAAACAAACAAAATATAGATAAATAAATAGTTGTGCCCGCAGGCTGCCTACGTATCCCTTTGCAAGGAATCAAACCAGCGTAGTTCAGGGGCAGGATACAAAATGATATGCAGAAAGATTTTGATAATTGGACTTATACGCTACGCGAAGCCGGTTTGAAAGTCGGACTTATACGCTACGCGAAGCCGGTTTGAAGATTGGACTTATACGCTACGCGAAGCCGGTTTGAAATTTGGACCTACAAGCTACGCAAAGCCGGTTTGAAAATTGGACTTATACGCTACGCGAAGCCGGTTTGAAAGTTGGACTTACACGCTACGTGAAGCCGGTCTGAAAATTAAGGATTCATGCAATGCACTGTAATGTAGTGGCTAAAATGCAATGTGATAGCTAGGAAAAGGGAGGTACCTCACAAGGGCAATTGGCAATGACTTACCTCGGCAATGTCCTACCTCATGCTGATGTGAGAATCTTCCGCTTCTTCTTGGTTGAACCACAGGTACTACTTTTCTCCCTGACTATGGTCGCAGCTTTCCCTATTCTCCAACAGGGTGACAGACTAGGTTGATTCGGTATCCAGAATTGAGGCGCATACAGATGCTATCTCAATCTATGGGGCTGCCATACAGATTTCAAGCCGAGGATATAACCCTGGGTATTTAAACCAGACTTTAGTCTCGGAAATCCTGAACCTTTGCGTTCTAGGCATAAGCCATTCGAACTCTAGTTTCCACCGTCTCAGTTGGTCTCCTAGGAACTCACTGCAAACACAGGCAGGTGGCTATACCAGACCGCCGGAAGTCGTTTGGGCACGACAAACACCAAAGGAATTGCACCTTTAGAGGATTTAACGTCTCCTAGATCGGAAAGTGCACAAGACGGTGCGAATAAATGCAAGTGCGATGCGCAAAACAGCGCGAATGATAATGCAGGATTTAAGGTCTCCTTAGACCAAACAATAGAACAGACACGATGCAATGGATGCAATGGATGTGATGCAATAGATAATAGATGTAATGCAACAAAGAGTGCAATGTATGCAAAACGGCGACATACGCCAACCACGCTGGACTCGTGAGTGGAGGAAGAACAAAGAAAATCAATCAGAAGCGCGTTCCACGCAACCTAAGATAAATTCCAAACACGCTGAAAATCGTGTGAGGAAGGGGACACTCAAAACACGCTGATAATCATGAGAGGAGGTCCAAAAACAGCCCGCTCAGCGCGTCTACAACGCAACCTGGGATAAATTCCAAACACGCTGACATCGTGTGAGGAAAAGAACACTCTAACCACGCTGAAATCTTGAGAAGAGGTCCGAAAACAACCGCCTAGGTGCGTACACAACGCAACCTGAGATAAAATCCAAACACGCTGAAAATCGCGTAAGGAACGGGACACTCAAACCACGCTGAAATCGTGAGAGGAGGTCCAAAAACAACCGCCCAGGTGCATACACAACGCAACCTGAGATAAAATCCAAACACGCTGAAATCGCGTAAGGAACGGGACACTCAAACCACGATGAAATCGTGAGAGGAGGTCCAAAAACAACCGCCCAGGTGCATACACAATGCAACCTGAGATAGATTCCAAACACGCTGAAATCGCGTAAGGAACGGGACACTCAAACCACGCTGAAATCGTGAGAGGAGGTCCAAAAACAACCGCCCAGGTGCATACACAACACGACCTGAGATAGATTCCAAACACGCTGAAATCGCGTAAGGAACGGGACACTCAAACCACGCTGAAATCGTGAGAGGAGGTCCAAAAACAACCGCCCAGGTGCATACACAACACGACCTGAGATAAATTCCAAACACGCTGAAATCGTGTGAGGAAAAGAACACTCTAACCACGCTGAAATCGTGAGAAGAGGTCAAACAACTCGGGAGCGTGTTCCACGCAACCTAAGTTAAGTCCCGGGGGACAACGATCCTAAACGCTGCTCAGCGTAAAAGGATAAACAATAAGAGATAACACAAGATGCAAATAAATGTAATAAGTGCGATGAAACGCGCGCACAATGCAAGACTTGGCACACAGCTTACGACATAGCATTCCATTCATTTGGCACACAGCTCACAACACAACACTCTGTTCGTTAGGCGCGCAACTCGCAACACAAAATTCTGTTCAATCTGGGCACACAGCTCTTTTGGGCACACAGCTCTTTTGGGGCACACAGCGCATTTCGGGCACGCAGCTCATCTTGGGCACACAGCAGATCTCGGGCAGACAGCGCATTCTTCAGGCACACAGCTCATTTGGGCACATAGTATATTTCCGAGCACACAACTCGTTTTTCGGGCGCACAGCTCATTCTGAACATACAGGATGCAATGACGGAACTTGCAGAAGTTGAAACAATCTCAGATGCCCAACCTTTTCCCTCTTTTCTTTTGCTTTGCAGCCTGGAACTTTCATAGCTTCAGATGGGTCCTGGTTTTACTGTTCTCACATGACCTGGGTTGAACGGTGCGATTTTATGAAAGAACAAATTCTGTTTTGCACAAACGTGGAGAACGGCATGGCACTCGGAGCGCAAAACGATTTTATTTTTGAAATTGAGAGATGAATTTTCGACTAGGTATTGAGCCTACAACTGAACACAGCAAAACGACTCAGCAAGGAAATAAAAGGCACACGACCTAGACACATTGAGTAACACTCGAAACGACTCAAAACAAGAATCGAGATAAAAAAAAGACACGACACTCAGACGTGCACAGGGAGCCTATTTCACCGGGTAGTGTTTCCCACCCTTTCTCATTTGTGGTTCTCACATCACTCGGTCCTCAAGCTCTGTTTTTCTGAAAAAGCCCTTTTCTCACTTTTGCTCTCATTGCACATCTCTCTATTCTTCAATCTCTCATTTTTCAATCCCTCCCCTGGGTGGTTGATGGATAAACAGCAAGTTGCGGGCTCATGCCCCTAGCATGCTGCTAGATCCTCTTTCTTCCGCTCACAGCTAGTGAATTCCTCCCATAAAAGGGTTGCACCACAACTGGATGTGTAGCAAATCTGCAGCTAACATCGGTTGATGATGCTTTGCTGGGGAGTTTGGTCGTGATCAGATCTGTCCAGATGAGGGAGTGGAATATCTTGCCCCATTCCAGCTCGTGCTTCGCACTTCGCTTGATACCTCGTTGCTTGGAGGGTGAGAGAGCTTTCAGCCCTTTGTTGTTAGCTTCAGTTGTGCCCTTTTCGGGCAAGTAGAGTGCCCTTTCTGGCAAGTGCGTTGATAAAGGGGAAAAGACAGGGAACTTGACTCAACTGTGCCCCTAGTTCATCATTTTGGCCATTTTTTATTTTTGAGCTTTTGCTAAAGTAATTTTGACCGACATGAGAGTTAGATTAACATGCTTGTTCAATTTTTGATTTGAAATCATGCAAGTCAGGCAATGAGCACTGAAAATTTTCCTTTTTTGGGTCCAAGAAATGGTCTAATTTTAGAAAAATGGGATAATTTTCGAGAGAATTAGTCAACCTCAGTAAAAATTCTCAAAAACTATTTTTGCAAACAGCCACTGCTCAACGAGCATAGAACCCACTCTCGAGATGCACAACTTCAGATCCGAAGGAAAATTGCCCCTTGCTTGAAGAGAGCTGCATGGCAACGGAAAGTTGCCCCTTGTTTGAACGGCACCGCAGCGCATTGAATGGCAACAGAAAGTTGCCCCTTGTTTGAATGGCACCGCAGCACATTGTAGTCAGTCCTCAAAGTGACAAACACAACCAAACTCTCGGATACAGAGAAGACAAAGATGACTAGAACTATCGCATGGACACAATCAAATTTGAATTGTTTTACAGCTGGACTTTAGAATGAAGTTGCCTACGTATCCCAAAGATGGGAATCAAGCCTTACGTAGTTCGGGGTTAAGGTACACTCGGGTATTAACCTCTCCTTTTTAGGCTCTAACTTTTGCCAAGGCGCCTGTCGCGGGTTTTCGACCTTGCAAGCTTTGTTCTTCTTTCTTTCTCTTTTCAATTCTTTTCTTCTTCTTTTTTTTTTGACATTTTTTCTCTTTTCTTCTTTTTTCTTTTTTTTGCTTTTCTTCTTTTTTCTCTTTTTTTTTTCTTTTTCTTTTTTTTTTTCTCTTTTTTGTTCTTTTTCTTGCTCTAACTTTTGCCTGGGTCGCCCTTCTGGGTTTTCGGCCCAGCGAGCCTCTCAAGGGTAAAAGTGTAGCTTGGTCCATGCCAAATGGTTGTAGGGTTTCGAAGCCTTCCATATCCAGGAGAGTGGCTGTTGATTTGCAAGAGGATTCATCTTCAGCTCTTCGAGCATGTCCGATATTTTTGCCCCTAGTTCGAAGGGTACTTCTGTTCTAGCTTTGCAAGCTTCTTCTGGTCTTCTGATCTTCTTGATCCGACTTTCCTGGCCTCTTGTTCGAGGGCTGCTTCAAATCTGGCCACACAGGCCTCACATCGTAGTTGACCGTTGAACCTTCTGAATTCAAGTTCAAGGTTTGGAAGCAAAGGGGTTGAGTCTCGAGGCTGAGAGCGATCCTAGGCTGCACAATCTCAAGAGCGATTCCACACAGGTCTTCGCAGGACCGCGCAAAACATTTTGTTTTTGAAAATTTTTAAGAAAGCGACAAATCGCTCGCACTGAAGATAGTGTGAAACCAGTCCGGATCAAGCCAGGATCCTTCTCAGTACTCACGCTAACAAGCATGATTTCATTCATTAAGGGCTTAGCACGCCTCTCTTTCTCTCAGTTTGATCAAAGTTTTGCAAATCCCGAGGAATTCCTCCCTCTTTGTTTTCACCGCAGTGTTCAAAAAGTTTTGAAAAACTCAGGTCATTACCATGAATTTCAAGGCACAGCAAAGACAGAGTTCCTAGTCAAATACTTCCATCTCATTCAGAACTTCCGGCATAACTGGCACAAGGCAGAAGCAAACGCGAGAGTGTGAAAATCACTGCTGTTTCATTCAAAATATGTTGGCACAACTGGCTCCCTGGCAAAAATAGACTCAAAACAAAACGAAAAGACAAACACAAAACAAAATGGTGACGCCCGAGGTAACACCCCCCGGAATCACCCGACTCCTATACAGCAGGACTGACTCGATACAACGAGACAGACCCAAAACAAGAGAGACTGACTCAAAACAAAAAGACAGACTCAAAACAAAACAACAAGACTAACCCAATACCCAAGTCAGAATGTACAAAAACCAGCATTCACAAATGCTCAAAACAGTGCGTGCCATACACCATATCTGAAGTAAATCGAGTGCCATCCGCAGGTGGTTCATCCCCCGATCACATGGTCACATTATCCCCCAAGTTCACCGATCCAGTGCCGATAGACTTTGCAGAGCTGGTGCGAGGATGACCCTGTTGTCAATCAAATTTTGTATCTCGTGGCGGAGACGGACGCAACTGTCGGTGTCATGACCGGTTTGTTGATGGAAAGCACAATACTGGATAGCATCATGCGTAGCCGGAAGAGGGTTCGGGAGAGGCCGAGGCTCAAGGGGTTTGAGATGGCCTTGTTCAACAAAGATTTGGAGAGCCTTGGACAAAGGCATATAGAGGGCATGGAAGATCCTCTGTCCTCGGGGTAGATACTTCAAGGCTTGTGGATTTTTGCTGGGCGCACCCGCAAAGGGATTGGTAGGTGCTAGCCTGGTTTGCGGATCTCTTCTGAGTGGAGGATTAGAGCTAACAGGATCGTATCTGGTATGACGGCCCTTCTCCCGATTTTTCCTTTGATTCGGACTGCCCCTGACTTGAGTAGCGAAAATGTCATCCACAGTTTTTGCAACAACTGCGAGGACTTGCTCTTTGTTCAGTCCCTCGGCTTTCAAAGCCTCAACAGCCAACAAAAGATGTTCATGGGGATCCATGTCCGCCCCTATCTTGTTCTTTCCACTCGCCTTTACCTCGCCAAGGGATTGGCATTCCTCAAATACAGCCCGTTCCAAGACTAGGGAGCCTTTTGACACGAACTCCCTGGTATGAGATGTGGTTGATGATGGAGCCAATGTCCCAGAGGCCAAATCTGTCACAGTTCTTTGAAGATCTTCGATCATTCTCTTCAGCTCAGAAGTAGTGGGCTCACGGGTTTGAGATGATTGGGGTCCAGGTGCATCCATCATGCATAAGTCCATGTTTTCTGGAATGAACACCTCAGGCTTGGGTAGATGGGCTGGGGTAATGTATATGCTGGGGTCGTAGGTGGACGGCAGTATATGGATGAGGTTGAGATGTAGAGGGGATGGGTCAGTACTATCCTGAGGTCCTTTTGGTGGAGCTAGGGTCTCTTCGTCAATAAGATCCTGAATCTTATGACGGAGGCGGATGCAACGGTTTGTATCATGGCCGTGCTGTTGATGGTAGGCACAGTATTTAGCTGGGTCATATCTTGGTGGAAGAGGGTTTGAAAGGGGTTGGGGTTCTAGAAGTTCTAGATGCCCTTCTTCTCGCAGCTTTTTCAAAGCTTGAGAGAGACTCATGTAAAGAGGATGGAATTTTCGGGCTTGGGGCCGAGTTGAGGTGGTTGGTTTTTGGCCATTAAGGGAAGTGGTGATAGTTTCTACTTCTGAGCATTTCGCAGTTGTGCTACCATCAGTAGTAGCATTGGAACTGCGAGCAACATTCCTCTTCAAAGGCTCATTATCTTCTGCAAAGATCCCTTGTCTGATGGCATCCTTGATTTGAACCCCCATCTCATGCAGATTTGAAAAGGTAGGGAAGGGAAGAACAATCATCTTCTGCATAAGCTTGGGCTGGAGATTACGCACAATCATCCGAATCTGATCTTTGTCAGTGGGCCTAGTGGTCATCATTGAGGCTTTTGCTCTCCATCTCGTCACGAACTCTGAGAAACCCTCTTTTGGTTCTTGGCGGGTGGCTTCGAGATCACGAGTTGTGACCTCGATCTGTGTGTTGTAAGAGTATTGAGCAATAAAGGCCTCAGCCAGCTCTTCCCAGTTCCGTTTCACAAAGTCCTCCAATTTCGCATACCAGATCGCGGCTATCCCAGACATAGTTCGGCCAAAGAGAGACAACTTCTGAGCTGTGGTCAAACCCATCGGCCTCAAGATATCAGAAAATAGTTGGAGGTGCACCATTGGGTCTTCGGAGCCATCGAATCGATCGATATGCGGCATTTTAAACCGCTCCGGTAATGTCACCACTGAGTCAGTATATCCATCTTCAATGTCCGGGATGGAGTTGACTCCCTGAGATTTCTTGAACAACTTTTCAAGCTTGCTCAACTTTAGCGCTGTAGGGTCCAACTCGAACTCAAAGGGTGAACTTGGCAGGTTGATCGGTGCTTTGGATAGCTGGGGTAGAACCGGGGGCGGAGGTGGCCTTGTCAGAATGTCAGTATCTTCCTGGACATTAACTGTCTCCCCAAGCGTTGGAACTCTGGGTAGGGGAGGAGCTTGGTGTGAAGTAGATACTCCAGTTTGTTGCTCTAGCCTGGCAATTGTCTCTGCCGGTTGGGCTATGACCACGGCCTGTTGCTTGGCTAATTCTGCTTGACGGACAGCATCTTGTTGCATGGCTTTCATACTATCCTGGAGCTGGCGCACCATCTCTTCTAAGCCTGACATACTGTCCTGATCTGATTGAACCACCAGTATATCTATCTCTGCAGTAGACTTGGAAATCTCAACCTGGCTGTGCAAAGACCACTGAGCTGGTAGCTACTGTACTGGGGGTCTGTGCCTGACCGACCTTTTCACCCTGCCTCTGGTGAAGGAACACTGATTGCCCTTGAACTGAATCTCTGACCCGGCAAAGTCTATCAACACAAGTTCGGTGTACCCGGGGGATATGGGAGCCTTCTGAAGCTATGGTTCCAAGACTACCCAGCACAAGAGAAAATAGACAGCATCTCAGCCTGATTTCACCTGAACAGATACGAGTGTAGCAGGATGACTGTGCCCTCTACTGAATTCTGCCCCAAAATTCGGCCTGTAAACTGTTACCCTCAGGTAAATTGAATCCCAAAATACTGAATTGGTGCCCGCAGGCCTGATGCCCAAACTTGTAAACTGATACATGCATCCCTGTAGAGACGCACTCTAAAAGCACATAACAGATAAGTGAGAGCCAAAACACCCCTATGTTGGGGTAGGGTTTTCCCTGTCCTATTTTGTCAGGAGCTAGGGTTTCACTACGCACGCAGCGGTTTCAAACAACCTATAAACGGGTAAGCAACCTGTCCTAGTTTGGAATGGTCACTATGGATCCGAATATGCACTAGGTCGAATGGTCAAAAAGGGTGCCCCGGTAAAACCGGGGTTTGTGTTCCCATACTGGCAGAGCCCACAACCGGTCAGCCTTATGGTCATGCCTTCACAAGACAAGCCTCTGGCAAACCGTTCAGGAATAGCAGATGGCAAACACGGTGTCCTAGGCACACCAATGCAAATGCAATGCAAAGAAATACACAAGTGTAAACAAAACAAGATATCATGAGTTCGAGTCAAGTTCTCTAAATCCCCAACAGAGTCGCCAGAAACTGTAGACGTCCCCGAACGCCCCGGGAGGGTTAAGTCCCGTTCTGTTCATTTGGGCTCACTACAGTTCAAGGACTCGATTGTCACGGTTCTAAATCTTGAACCAAAGAGTCCAAATCCGGCAAATTGTTTTTGAGAAAACAGATTTTTGAAAGAAGTACCAAACATGGACTGCTTTGCCAGATACAGAGTCACCACCTAAATATTTTTTTTATGGGGAAATTTAAGAAACCCTGACTCGGTGCCAAAGGCCACGTGTTCGTCATCACCAAAGTTGCCTCGGCTCGGGAACTTGGGTACGATTGGGGAAGGTCACTTCGTGAGCACCCCCGCTCGCCCGGTCAAAGACCGGCCTCTACTAACCGTGATATCTAGTTTTGAAAACATTGTGTGTTCTTATTCCGGTTATTAGCCTAGATTACTACGTAATGCGCACAGCATACAAGTATAGACTGGATCGCCTGAATTGGAACAACGCATTTCATGTTTGTTTTTGAAAGATGGTTTGCTACCCGCAGGTAGGCTTAAAATGCAGATTTTGCCACCCTCGGGTGGGCTTAGAAAACATGGTTTTATCACTGTCTAGTGGGCATAAAACATCCAGTTAATGATTTGTTCCAATCTAAGTAACCCAACCTTCACCCACAGGCATTCAGGCAGTTATATCATATAAACATATAGCCTCATGGTAAGCATGCTATTCATGGCAGTCACTCACACGCATGCAAGGATGCTAAAGCATAAAACTCACCGAGTACTCCAAGCCAAAACAGAAACTGATTAGAAATCCATGCATGATCCTAACAATACAAAAATGCCTAATGCAACACATGCAAAATGCAATTATAGCAGGCTCGGCTATTCTAAACATGGCATATGATGATGCTACAGTTAACATGTATTCAACTTGGAATTGAAATACAAATGCAGTTAGTATGATGCGCCGAGCCCGGTGCATGCAAAACAGATGAATGAATGCAAACATGCTATCATACTGTATGCTAATTGAGATATGCCCTAATCTAACCATCATAAGCTGGTAAATAAAAGGGAAGAAAGACGTGGGGTTGGAAGACATGCATCACACTCACGCACACTTATTACAATTATGCCCTCGCGCAGAGGGTCCGAATAAATATACAGTCCCGAATAAAAGAATAGTACAGTCCAAATAATGTACAAATTCCTAATTAATTTACAAATTAACTAAGAAAAATAATAAACTAGCATGCAAGCCAGGGACTGCCTTGACTCTTCTTCCGATGATGGATGATGCATGTTTGGGTTGCCTTTGCGCGGAAATCCACTGTGATGCCCCAATTAGCCTCTGTTTTGCAATGGTTTTTGGAAAGCGCGCCAAGCCTCGGAAGACTGCTGATTCTTGATTTGCTACAACAGAAAGCAGGAAAGGGGCATGGCAATGTATTTTCACAAATGTATGCATGCCTCGATCATCGTGCCACCAATCACGCATATTGATGCATGATGGTCGAGGAGCCGAATTGCATAACTCAATATGACATGAATGCACATGAAAACACAACAAGACCTAACTCCATCATAGATGATCCGGAGTGTCGGTGACTAGGGAATTGAGACACGTTCCGTCACTCGGAGTACGAAACATACCTCGTTTCCCGTGCCCGGGCTAACTCCTATCCCGAACACGATGCAGTATGCATGATATGCATGAAATGAAACTAAGGTACAACCTAACATGCAAAATGCTACGAAATGGCATACACGATGCACGAGATGAGATGGCATACACAATGCGCTAATGTACAACCTAGCATACACAATGCTATGGAATGAAATGGCATACACAATGCAATATGGACTTACACTAACATGAGTGGACCTCAGCCACACTCACATGAGAGGCCATAAGATGAAAATGAGACAACTCGAAATACGTGCACAGTGCACGCAAACCGAGGACCGCCCTAAGGCACCAAAATGCCACTCTAACAAGACATGGCAAGACATGGAATATGGAATACAAGCATGCAAATTTTAGAGGCAAAATGAGATGCAAAATAGCCCTGAATCATGGCAAAATGATACCCGATGCATGGAACGAATCCCGAAACATGAATTTTGGTGCATGAAATGGCCTATAGCTATGCAATGCATGCATTATTTGTACATGAAGTGTAAAGACAGAAGCAAGGCAGCCCCAAAAAAAGCATGTTTACAGTTTAAAGCATGGCCAAACAGTGGGTACAAATGGGACTAAATTAGCATGCAAAAATGGCCCCCGGAAGAGAGGTATGAAGCAACTCACAAATGCTGGCCCCAAACATAGAAGGGGCCTTCTAAAATATTGAAGAGGGGCCAAAAATATGATGTATTACAGTTTATGACAAACCCCAAAAACAGATACAAGTATGCTCAAAATGCTATGCAAGAAATAGGCCAACAAAGGGGCAAAGAAGCAAGTGGTGCATGGAGGTCTCAAACAAGTGAGGGCCCTTCAACAATGTTGAAGAGGGACCAAAAATAAGGCTTTTTACAGTTGATGGCTGAGCTCAAAACAGTGTACAAATAGGCTCAAAATATCATGCAAAATGAGGCCACCAAAAGGGCTATAACATGAAGTATACAAAAGGTGTCTCAAACGGCCATAGACCCTTAATGAAACATGAAGAGGGGGTCAAAATAAGCCTCTTTTCAGTTCGGACCAAGGTCCAAAAACAGATACACAATAGGCTAATAAATCATGCAAAAATGGGGACCAAAGAGGGGTATAATGACAAGTGGCACATGGAGGTCCCAAACAGTGATGAGCCCTTCTTAAATATTGAAGAAGGGCTCAAAATAAGCCTATCTACAGTTTACATCATACTCCAAAACAGATTACACATAGGCCAAAAATACTATGCAAGATTATGGCATACAAAGGGGTAATGAAGCAAGTGCAAAATGGGGGTCCCAAACAGGGTAAGACCCTTAATGAAAGATGAAATAGAGCTCAAAAAAATACTATTTTCAGTTATGGCCGGAGCTCAAAAGTGTAAGCAAGAATGGCTAAGAAATGATACAAAAATGAGCACAAAAGAGGGAGAAATCAACTCACCCTTGTAGACCAACTCTTGGCAACTTCTTGGACCAAGTTTGGGTGCTCCTCAGCTCTGGAAAGCAGCTCCAAGTGGCTAGAACGGAGGTGGTGGTGTGGTGCTAGGTGGTGGTGTAGAAATGGGTGTAAGAGCTTAAGGGTTTTGAGGCTTAGAGTAGAGAGAGAGGGAGAATTGATGCAAGGCTCTCAAAACAAATTTTGTAACCCTAAAATCTGAAGGGGAGGGGCTGTATATATAAGCAAAAGGGGTGGAAAAGAGGGGGAAAACAAACCAAGTTTCCCCCCAAAATGGCCAAACCCTCGGACATGGGTGTAGTGGAAAACAAAATTCACTTCTAGGACACACTTGGGAAGGCAGGCATGGCCGGCTAGTTTAAAAGGGCAAAAAAGGCATTTCACCAAATAGGTGGCCGGCCAGCCAGATTTTCTGCCCGGCCAGCTACTTTCAGGACAAAAAAAAAGGGCCACCGGGAAGAAAAGTGGCCGGTGGGTGATTGGAAAGTCCAATGGTGGCCATTCAAGTATCCAAATTGAAGCCCCAGAAGTTAGCTTTCCAATGGCGCAAACCTTACATTAAAATTTCTCCTGTGGAAAAAGTTATGCCAGTTTCCGTAAAGCCGCGCAGATTTCGGTCCAACCGGAGTGATGCGCTACTTCAATCAACCATATCTCCCCCGTCCGGAATTGAATTTAGGAGATTCTTGAGTGAAAAATGAAGCCCCGGGAGTAAGCTTTCCAACGGTGGTGGCCTCATAGTTTGATTCCAAGTATCCAAATGAATAAGCCCGATTCGGCGAGGGCTGCTCGACTTTCTTTTAACGGTTCATGCCCATTTTCTCCTCCGACTGGATTTCTTCCCTCTTCTCTTCTTTTCTTCAACTTCAAACCCCCAAGTAAGGTGTTTTGAAAGATTTTTCAAAGATTTCATCTCTCTTTCATTCATTTCCACTTTGTCCTTGCTCGGTTTACCGAAAAGCGCAATTTTTGACAAAATGCGAGCCTCAGAACATTGCAGAAACTTTATTTCAAAAATGTTTTGAAAGAGAGGGTTTTAAGTCAAAAATCTTTTGATCGAGATTGTTCTGGTCCAGAACAGGGGTATGAAGTTGAGATTTGACTCTCTCTTTGCCGAAGAAATTGAACCTTTGCCCTGCACACCTTTCTCCACCATGTAAATCATTAGTCGCGTCGAAGTCTTATGGACGGTAAAAAATGGGGTGTCTACAATAGGTAACGAAGATGTTCACTTTTTGTTATCTCATAGTTTTGAATATTCACTTCTATATTATTTCTACTTGTATTGTTACTAAAGTTACATTCCATATATTCAGTTTTAGTCTACTAATTTCAAAACCTTTTGACTCCAACAGGCCTCACAAATGCCAACTGAACACCTTGCTTGTTGCGGTTGAAATGGGATTGCGACTGTGGGATTTATTTGATTTTCATTGCTCTTTGGCATTAAGTTTTTGATCTTTAACATATCAAGAGTCTTAACATATTTCTGCACTCTTCTTACCTTCAAGAGAGCGATGTCAATATTGAAAATTTAGTGTCTTAAATATCTATATTTTTTGGATGGTTTTGAAGTTGAGGACAATTTTTGATGTTTACAAACTTAATTTTTGGATGGTTTGGAATGTACAGACAGTTTTTGGATGTTCGAAACTTATGAATAGTTTTTTATATTTGAAATAATATTTTGGTGGTTGATTGATACTTATATATATATATATATATATTTGTGAAATTTGTTTGTAATGTTTTTTTAGATTGTACAGAACAAGTGAAATAGAACCTACTAAATTTTTAAAAAAAAATTATACATATTCTACGACGGGCAAAATAGGTCGTTGTGTTAAATATTTAATGACTAGCATTAAGTCGTTGTATTATATATTTTACAGTGCGCAATCAACGTCATTATTTGTCTCACCAATTAACGGCGTACAAAAGTAGTCGTAGAAAAAGTAACAACGACACACAAAATTTGCCGTTAAATAGTTTTTAACGGCGTACTATAGCATGTCGTAGAAAAAGTAACAACGACGCACAAAAGCTATCGTTAAATAATTTTTAACGGCATACGAAACATGTCGTTGAAAGTAAACGACTTTCCATGACTGGTCATAATATGACACGCACTGCACGTCGTAGAAGGGTTTTTACGGTGTGCATTGCGCGCCGTAAAAACCCTTTTTTGTTGTAGTGTATTACTCAAAGTTCACTTACTACTTATTGATATACTATCAAAAATGTTTCAGGCTCTCATTTTAGTCACCCCTACGACCCCCAATTGACGTGGAGGGAGTCACATGGAATGAAAGCCTACGCGCCATCTCATCCCTCATCTTTCTCTTTTCTCTCTCATCTGTGCAAATCATTCAACCATCCTCTCTCTCTTCTCTCTCTTCACCATTGCTCCGGCCACCTCCGTCGCCGCTGAAGTATCGTGACAATGAGGAGGAGATCCGACCACCACGTCATCCTCAATGCCATTCGTCGATCGATCCATGGTTAAAAGCCGTTGACGGATTACTAGTCTTTTGTCTTGGATTTCAGAATTTGATCTGACGGTACATTTATTCATTCTTCATAACCCACAACTCAATTTCATCACATTTATATGATATATATGATATGCATATCACCAAATTCATTCAAATGTTGATCAGAATTCTTAACATTTCTGAACCTTCATTGTGGATTTACAATGTATTGAAATGGATTTTTGAAATTTCAAGCTTTGATGACCTCAAAATTGTTGATTGTAGGCTGGTTTCGAAATCTGAAGCTACTCATTTGTTCTCCACAACTCTTCTTTCCCTTCTCATCTTGGGTTGGAAAGAAAGCCAAAAAAAAAAAAAAACAAACAAACATATATATTGAAAGAAATAGAGAATAGTAGAGAATAGAGAATTGTATGTGATTTGAATATATTTTGATTTGTGACTGTGGGTTTTAATTTGTGGTGGCTGTGGGTTTCATTTTGGATTTGGTTTGTGGTGGTTTGAGTTTTGAGTTTGAGTTTGATTTTGATTTTGATTTTCATTCACCACCCATCGGCGCCACTATCATTGTTGCAAACATAGCTCTTTCTTTCTCTTCCTCATTTTTTTTATTTAGTTTACAAATCTGGCGGAGAGGAAGCTGGGAAGAGAGGAAAGAGAGAGAGAAGGCAACAGAGCACAACACTTTTTTTTTTTTTTTTTTTTTTTTTAGAACGCATGTGTTCACGCTTTGCTCCTTGCAAAAGTCCAAAGCAAGTTTGACCCACAAGCCACGTTAGTGGGGGTCGTGGGGGTAAACTTTTTGTGGAGGTCTGTAGCGGGACTGATATACTATTTAATATTTCATTAAACTTGACTTATTACTCAATCAAATTCTATTTACTACTCTATCAAATTTTCACTTACTACTCAATAATACTCTACTTACTACTTTATCAAATTTAACTTGCTACTCAATCAAATACTGGTTACTACTCAATAAGACTCAACTTACTACTTAATCAAACAACGGCAACTATTCTATGAGACTCCACTTATGCGATCAAACTTGACTTACTATTAAGTCAAACTCACTTACTACTCCTCGTTTGGGAACAAGCTTTTTTACTAACTTTTTGGCTTTTTGACTAAAATATGATGTAAAAAAAACTAGTATGTTTGGAATGAATTTTTAGCTTTTTACGAAAAAAATGTGCAAAAAGTAGAGAGAAAATGAAATCTTTGATTTTTTTGTGTGAGTTTGACTTTTTAATTTTTTTAATAATTTTTTAACTTTTTAACTAAAATATCTACTTGCCAAACGAGGCGTACTACTTAATGAGACTACTATTCCCGTCAGACTTAACTTACATATTTATAAAAATTCTAAAAAAAGTTGGTATATGAAATTCAAACAGAGTTTGTGGGTTTTATAAAACAATTAATAAAATGATTTGGATTTTAAAATTTTAGAACTAACTTTATATTTATTTTGATGTTTATAAAATTTAATTTTAAATTTATTCCTAACTTTATATTTATGAGTTTTAATTTCAATTTTAAATGCATATTTCTTAAATAAAATAATACTATACAATTTATTTCTTACACTTTCACTACAACATTTTCTTAGTTCATTGACACTCGAAAGTGTTACCAAACTATTTCTCTAGTGACATTTTTTTAGTCTTGTGGCATTTTGAACAAGTGTGATTTATACCTGTGCCACAGTAGACACTAATGACACTTCAGTGACACTTGTAAGTGTCATTACATCATCAAGACTAAAGACTTTCAGTGACACTTTGATGTCATGATAGGTACTAGTCATGACACTACATTAAAAAAGACTTACAATCTAAAAAATGCCACTATATACTTTTTTTATGACACTTGTTATGTCACAATTAATATTTTTAAAAACTCTTATAAATGTCACTAAATCCAACTTTTAGTGACGATTCAAAGTGTTAGTACTTTACAATTTATTTGTACGATAAATAAAGATAAATTGAAAAACAAAACAAAAATAAATTAATAATTATTTTACAACATTCACTCCATTATATTTTGGTTTGGAAGATAAACAAATAAATTTTTATTTATGTAAATGTAATTACAATGGTTACAAGCACAACACTGTTCTTCACTAATAGAATAAAAACAAAATACTAATCCCATTTTTACAAAGTCAATATCATTATCATAATATTAGAAATAAAAAACGATACTTTCGTTATCATTATCATAAATGGTGGACTGTTGTATATAAAGTGACAAAACGATATTTTCGGGGGAGAATGGAACCAGAATAAATAATGTACATGAGGAGGATTTTTTTCAGTCCAGATTTTAGATTGAAGGGTATTATTTGAATTTGTAAAATGTTAGATATATGGGACTCAATTGGTTTATTAAAAGAATTTAATTTGATTTGATGTTGATTATAATATATTTTTAATATATTATATCTAATTTTTAAAATTTTAATAAATATTTAATAATCTGTTTAGTAACAATTAAGATTTTGATAAAAAAAATCTAGAAAGTATTGTTTTTGTTTCTTTTCTAAGTGAAGGCAGCGACTATTTGTGGGGGTGTGCTTGGTGATTATTTTCGGTGGAGTTATTATTATTGTGGACAAACATAGTGTTGTTATTTAATTTGGTTTGATGTTAAGTATAATATATTTATAATATATTATATTTGATTTCTGAAAATTTAATAGATATTTGATAATAAAGTTTTTGTTTTTTTCCTAAGTGAAGGCGAAGTTTTTGTTTTATTCCTAAGTGAAGGCAGCGGCGGTTTGTGGGTGTGTGCTTGGTGATTATTTTCGGTGGAGTTATCATTATTGTGGACAAGCATACTGCTGCTGTTTGATTCGATGGTTTTGGCTCGGTGGTGTAGCAAAAATTGTGCTTGGTTCGTTGCTACTGTTGTTTTGATTTGAAGTTGATTTGGTTTTTTATTTTGGATTTTTTAAAATTTTATTTCGAAAATTTTTATTTATTTATTTAGTGAAATCTTTTCTTTTGGTTATTTGTGATTATTTAAAATTTACTTAAGGATGGTTTTGAGAAATCATTCGTGTCTCATTTGTAATCGTTTGAAAACTTTTGGTTGATAGTGAAATTGAATTTTGATCCCTGTGGATATACCTCACATTGAGGAACCACGTAAAATTCTTATGTCATTGTTGATTTAATTTTTTCACATTATGTCATTGTTCATTTATTTTTCCTAAAATTCATCACGTGTCTCGTTTCAATGATTCGAACTATTTATTTTGTCGAACACTTCGTGTGTTTTATGCATATAAAAAATTAGGTTGATTCGATAACTATAACTTATTTAATTTATTAAAATTTCTCACTAAAAAATATATGGTTTATTTTAAAAAATACAATTGTTATTTTTTTTTAGTGAAAAATTGAACAAGTTATAGTTATCAAATTGACTTAATTTTTTTTATAAATGAAATACATAAAGTATCCGATAAAATAAATAATTCAAATCATCAAAATAAGATCCAAAATCAAACTTAAAAGGTCAAAATAAAAAATGAGTGAAGCTTTAGGGGGTAAAGTGTAATTTACCCTATAATTTTTTCTCATTCCCTTCTTTTCATTCCTTAATGGGTTTGGGTTTTTCCCAACCAACTCTACTTCTTTTTTTTTTGTGGTTATTTTTAAAGGTTAACGGTCAAAGTCTAATGCACATTTATTTATTTATTTTTAGATCAAACAACAAAATCAAAAACATATTAGTTAATTAATTAAGAAGCTTAATTTAAAGTAATAAAAAAAAAATTTGAGAATAAAATGTAAAATGTTGATAAAATATTTAATAAATTAAAAAAAAAAAAACCATTACAAGATTAAAATAGAATGAATCGTTGCATGGGTCGCGTATACCATTGGATTAGATTAGAAAAAGCATCTTCACCGTCCAATCAAGATCCATATGAACCTTTTCATAAAGGCCATCTCTTCACTTCCAACAGATGCGACTCTCAACCTATCTATCTATTTACATACACATACAGAGAAACATAGAAGAGCAAGAGAGAGAAAGAGAGAGAGCAAGCGAGCAAGGACATAGAGCCATCAAAAATAAGAAACTACATTCAATAACACTAAGAAACATCATAAATATACATACAAAAACATCAAACACTAAGAAACATTACAAATATGCATACAAAAACATCGAACAAGTGAAATTACCAATATTAACAAAGTAACAATACCGAGAATCATCACAAATTAATACACACATGAAATTAAAATCGATGCATAGAGAGATGTATGCCTTTACTTGTAGAAGATCAAAAGCATCAATCAATGAATGAATCAATTGTGGTAAAGTTCGAGGTCCATGCTGTCGTGGAGAAATGGGCAGGTACCCATCCCCGACCCATTCCCAATGGATATTTAAATTATACCACTGTGAGGACATATTTTTGGGTAGTCCACGTGGCCGAGGTTGTTACCCGAGGTGCCACGTGGGCGGACCATGATGCCGAGATATGGTGCGATAATACCGGAATCTGAGATATTTAGATAGAGGACTAGAGTCCTAGATTAGGAGAAGACTTCAGTTTGGATAAAGATATGACTCTTAGAGAGTTTATCCCAATCCTACTGGGAGTCCAAGATTAGCAGTAATCCAGAGTCCATTGAAGCAAGACTTCTATTAGGACTAGGTTTGTGTTGGCTATAAAAGTGAAGCACCCCCATGGGTCTAAGGTATGCTTTTTATGCTCTGTCTAGTGAGTTAAGCACTATTGGTTGTCTTTGAGAGATATTTGATTACTGACTTGATCGTCGGAGTGCCCGCGGGTGGACGAACCACCGTGGGATTCTTATATTTCTGTGACAGGTTGTTCAGGCTTAATTTATTCTGCCAGGGCTCTTCAGCTGAGTTTCCCCTTTTGGTTGTGTGGTCGGAAATCAACACCCACAATTTGGCGCTGTCTGTGGGAACTTAGTTGGAATAGATGGCCATCATCGTGCAAGATCAACATGTCGGCAACGTCTTGTTTAGTGAAGATGGAGAATGTGTCAACATTAACAGAATGAAGACCCTGCCAGAAATGATGCAAAGACAGGGGGCATGAGCGCTCCCAAGGAGATGCATTTCAAGTATAGAAAGATTAACCTAAGTGAGCAGATCCCGGATCCTAGATCTTAGAAGACAAGATCTTGGCCTAGATGATTAGGTCCGAGAAGACAAGAGCTCAGCCTAAGTGAGCAGATCCCGGATTTCAGATCTCGGAACCCAGATCCCATAAGACAAGATCTCGGCCTAGATGATTAGGTCCGAGAAGACAAGAGCTTAGCCTAAGTGAACAGATCCTGGATTTTAGATCCCGAATCCCGGATCCCAGATTCGATAAGACAAGACCTCGGCCTAGATGAGTAGGTCCGAGAAGACAAGAACTCAGCCTAAGTGAGCAGATCCCGGATCCCAGATCTTAGAAAACAAGATCTCGGCCTAGATGAGTAGGTCCGAGAAGACAAGAGCTCAGCCTAAGTGAGCAAATCCTAGATTCCAAATCTCGGATCCTAGATCTTAGAAGGCAAGATCTCGGCCTAGATGATTAGGTCCGAGAAGACAATAGCTCAACCTAAGTGAGCAGATCTCGGATTCCAGATCCCGAATCTCGGATCCTAGATCCTAGAAGACAAGATCTCGGCTTAGATGATTAGGTTCGAGAAGACAAGAGCTCAGCCTAAATGAGCAGATCCTGTATTCCAGATCCCGAATCCCGGATCCCAAATCCGAGAAGACAAGATCTCGGCCTAGATGAGTAGGTCCGAGAAGACAAGAGCTCAGCCTAAGTGAGCAGATCCCGGATCCTAGATCTTAGAAGACAAGATCTCAGCCTAGATAATTAGGTCCGAGAAGACAAAAGCTCAGCCTAAGTGAGCAGATCCCGAATTCCAGATCCCAGATCCTAGAAGACAAGATCTCTGCCTAGAAGATTAAGTCCGAGAAGACAAGAGCTCAGCCTAAGTGAGCAGATCCCGGATTCCAGTAGTTGACGATGTTTCTAAGCGAAACATAACGAATAATTTAGACTTATTATATGGCAGAGTTGAATTATACTTGCATATAATAAAGTTGAACTAAGTTGGCAATGTTTCTAAGCGAAACATGACGAATAACTTAGACTTATTATATGACAGAGTTGAATTATACTTGCATATAATAGAGTTAAACTAAGTTAGTGATATTTCTAAACGAAACATGACGAATAACTTAGACTTATTATATGGCAGAGTTGAATTATACTTGCATATAATAGAGTTGAACTAAGTTGGCGATGTTTCTAAGCGAAACATGACAAATAACTTAGACTTATTATATGGCAGAGTTAATTTATACTTGCATATGATAGAGTTGAACTAAGTTGGATTAACATGGACCTGTCATATCAGCAGAATCATACACAGATTAGAACTAAGTGCATATCAGTCAGATTAACAAAGAGACCAAGGTTGGTAACCTCAGCTAGTCTTTATTTGAATCTGACCTCGGCGACAAGGTCAAAGCCATATGCTTAATGAGAACCCAAGTGGAACTTAAGTTTACATTAGGGGGCAAAGGGCTGGAGAATAATGCTTGGGAGTTAGAATTTACAAGCTAAGATTGGTTTAACACTTGTTGAAATTTTAAGCCGAGGTTATGTCAAAGGAAGATTGGTTTAACACTTGTTGAAATTTTAAGAAAAATTTACAAGTTGAAGTTAAGCCGAGGTTATGTTAAAGGAAGTTGGTTTAAAACTTGTTAAAATTTTAAGAAAAGTTTACAAATTGAAGTTAACCCAAGGTTATGTTGAAATAATAGAAGACAGAGGTCCTGATAAGTAAAGAGTAAAGTGGCAAGTTGTAAATAACACTTGTGAAAATATTATGATAAATATTTTCAAGTGTTAGGTCAAACTGCTAGTGGGTATAGCCGAAGTATTCTGCACTGAGAAGATTACATAGTTAAGGTGTACGTTGAAAACATGTAAAATATTCTAAGTATGAAAACATGCAAAGCATAGAATAAAAGCGGTAAGCGTACATGATAAAAGCAATATTCAACACTTAGAAGAAAATAGAAGGCTTGCATTGAAAAGGGACAGCTTGTTCAAGTACATAAACAGGCACATCGGTCGGACAAAACAGATACTGTTCAAAACAAAGAAGAAAATTACAAAGAAAAAGGTACAATGAAAAGAAAAATTCCTAAGTACTAGGATCTTGTGCATTGATCTCAGACTATTCAACCTCGGCTATTGGCATTGTTTCGGTCTTGGCAGACAGCTGGGCAGACTTCTTGGCCGTGATTTTGGCATCGATTTCTAGAAGAGTTTGGTCCAGGCTTTTTGCAACGGCAATGATCTCGGTTTCAGAAGTGTCGGCCTTCTTTGGTGAGGTGTTCTTGGAGACCTCATCCTCATCCTCCTCAAACAAGTCCAGGACTTGATCATTTAGAGTAAAGGACTTGGCCCCAGCAACAGAGTAGAGGACTTGGCCCCAGCAGCAGAGTAGGGGACTTGGCCCCAGCAGCAGCTTCAGATTCTTTCTCGGCAACCTCAGCCTCGGCCTCTTCCTTGTCTCCGGCCTCTTCTACTTCCTTGGCCTCATCCTCAAATTGATTAGGAGAGGAAGGGAAAGGGACATTGAGCTGACCCATATCACGGAGGGGAGAGTCCTTAGGGACAAACATCTTTTTGAGGGCTGTTATCCAGTCAAGATAGTAGCCTTTGTTGCAGGCCATGTTGACTTGTTTTTTCAGCCTTAGCAATGGCCTCGGCTTTGGCAGCAGTAACTTGGTCCACTTGCTTCATGTGCTTCTCTTTTGAGATATTGAGTTGCTGGAGGCATAAGCATGTCGGATTGACTATAAGGAGATGGAGTGGATTGCACAGTTATGACATCAGGGATGTCAACAAGAAGGTCTTCTACGACAAGAGTTCGGCAAGACATGTCGTCGTTGGTTTCGACGATGGTTACTCACAGATAAGGCTATTGAAAAATTATCAAGGTCTAAGGCTGGAAGCTTAGGACCTCGGTGTTTCCTATTCTTGGTTCTAGCTGCAAGATTGTTGCTATGTCGGTGTTTGCACTACCATTGAAATAGTGGGTTGATACGTGGAGCAGTTGATGAAATACTTGGCTGCTAGTCTGGTTCAGCTAATAGAGTTTGAACCTGGGGCACGAATGGATTATTCGTGGCAATGAATGCTTCAAGAACAACGATGATGGTTTGCAGAGGCAAAAAGAGAGAGTCTAGGGACACAGATAGAGGCAAAATAAGAAAGATGGCAAAAAGTTATGATTTCGAGTCCTTAGGCGACGTGCTCGTGCTGATGTTAGACGGCTGGGGGCAAAACTGATGCGACACGATAGAGACGTGATTAGTACGCTCCAATCTGATGATGATCTTGATTGACAAGTGCGATCTCAGTTGAGATGATCTCGGTAGAGGTGATGATCTCAGTTGAGATGACGATCTCAGTTGACATGATGATTTCAGTTGAGATGTTGATCTCGGTTGAGATGTTGAATTTTGATGGGAGCAGAACTTGTTTATTCTTGGTTTCTTATGAGATGATACTAGGATCTTGATGTTCTTGAACTAGTAAGTCATGATCTCTGCTAGTAGTGTGATCTCTGTTGAGATGTTGGACCTGGATGAGATAGAACATGATGGTTCTTGGTTCTTGATTCTTGATTCTTGATTCTTGACGAGTGGACATATGAGTCCTTATTTCTTGGCGTCGACAAATTACAATCTCCGTCGGAGGAGTACATGTATAGGTTCTATCACCTCAGTTTGCCGAGATAATAGAACCTAGGGGACAGTTGTGGGGACATATTTTTGGGTAGTCCACGTGGCTGAGGTTGTTAGCTGAGATGCCACATGGGTGGACCATGATGTCGAGATATGGTGCGATAATACCGGAATCTGAGATATTTGGATAGAGGACTAGAGTCTTAGATTGGGAGAGGACTTCAGTTTGGATAAAGTTTGGACTCTTAGAGAGTTTATCCCAATCCTACTAGGAGTCCAAGATTAGCAGTAATCCAGAGTCCATTGAAGCAAGGCTTCTATTGGGACTAGGTTTGTGTTGGTTATAAAAGTGAGGCACCCCCATGGGTCTAAGGTATGCTTTTTATGCTCTGTCTAGTGAGTTAAGCACTATTGGTTATCTTTGAGAGATATTTGATTACTAACTTGATTGTCGGAGTGCCCCCGGGTGGACAAACCACCGCGGGATTCTTATATTTCTATGACAGGTTGTTCGGGCTTAATCTATTCTACCAGTGCTCTCCAGCTGAGTTTTCCCTTTTGGTTGTGTGGTCGGAAATGAACACCCACAACCACCTACCTGACCGATGAGTAGAAAAAATGAGAAAAATTCCAGGTCGGTTCTCCATGAGTACCCATTGGGTAGGGTATTCATTGCCATTCCTAAATGTGAAGCCATCCAATTAGATTGGTAATAAGTGGGAGATAACAGGGTATTGCCCATTTGAAAACATGAGTCATTTTGCTTATGGGGCTCAAAGTATGCTTTGCTTTCATACACAAACTTTCAATCTCCATTCCAAGCAAATATTATCAAAATTCAAGAAAGAAAAGACTTTGTGTTCCATAACCTAGTGAATATATATTGGAAAGAATTCTTTTAATCTGCATTATGCCATTGTTTAATTTCAATCACTTAGTGTTATGTTAATCATGTTGAATGCCAAATATTCTAAGACAGAAGTGGCATCAGATGATCTGATTCTTTTATTGGAAATAATGATTTTCATACTTCTTTTATACATAGCTGATAACGTGCACAATTGCACACACGTGAAAAGCATTCGTTTTATGATGCAGAAACATATATCTGTAGACGTCCCCGAACGTCCCGGGAGGGAAATCCTGTTTTGTTCATTTGGACTCACTACAGTTCAGGACTCAATGTCACGGTCCTGTATCTAATCTCGCAGAGTGCAATGCAAGACCGATGAATCATCAAAGAGTCCAAATCCGGCAAATCGTTTTTGAAAACAGATTTTTTGAAAGAAGTGCTAAACATGGACTGCTTTACCAGATACAGAGTCGCCACCTAAATATTTTATTTTGGGGAAATTTAGGAAACCCTGACTCGTTGCCTAAGGCCACGTGTCCGTCATCACCAAAGTTGCCTCGGCTCGGGAACTTGGGTACGATTGGGGAAGGTCACTTCGTGAGCACCCCCGCTCGCCCGATCAAAGATTGGCCTCTACTAACCATGATATCAAGTTTTGAAAATATTATGTGCTCTTATTCCGGTTATTAGCCTAGATTTACTATGTGATGCGCGCATACAAGTATAGACTGGGTCGCCTGAATTGGAACAAAACATCTCATGTTTGCTTTTGAAAATGGTTTGATGGTGCTACTCGCAAGTAGGCTAAGACGTGGATTTGCCACCCTCAGGTGGGCTTAGAAAAGATGGTTTTGCCACTATCTAGTGGGCTTAAAACTCACAGTCAATGCATTATTCCAATTCAGATAATCCAACCTTCACCCACAGGCATTCAGGCAGGTATATCATATAAGCACATAGCCTCATGGTAAGCATGCTATCATGGCAGTCACTCACACGCATGCAAGGATGCTAAAGCATAAAAGCTTACCTAGTACTCCAAGCCAAAACAAAAGCTATGTTAGAAATCCATGCATGATCCTAACTATGCTGAAATGCCTAATGCAACACATGCAAAATGCAACTACAATAGGCTCGGCTATTCTAAGATGGCATATGAAATGCTACAACTAACAAGTATTCAACTCGGAATTGAAATACAATGCAGTTAGTATGATGCGCCGAGCCCGGTGCATGCAATACGGATGAATGATGCAAACATGCAAGCATGAGTATGCTAATTGAAACATGCCATAAACTAACCATCATAAGCTGGTAAATAAAAGGGAGAAAGAAGTGGGGGTTGGCAGACATACATCACACACACGCATACTTATTACAATTGTGCCCTCGCTCGGAGGGTCCGAATAAATAATACAAGCCGCCTAATTAACTAACTAATAAGCTAATTAATTATTACAAAACCGAATTAATAATTAGCTACAACTAATTATTACACAACTTAATTAATTAACGAATTAATTATTACAAATAACGAATGCTAACTAACTAATAAGCAGCTCTGTTTGAAGAAGAGGAAGGTATGCATGCTTGCTTCGGTTCTTCGCCTCGAAACGCCTTCCGGTTGCTCTTTAGAGGCTCTGTTTACAGGGTGTCTTCCACTGTTTGTTGCTGGAACTTACCAAAACACTGTTAGGGGATTCACCAGTGGCCTGCCGGCCATGAAAGGAGCACTGCCGGCCAACAACAGGGCACTGCCGGCCAATGATGAAAGTCTGCCGGCCATCAGTGGTGCACTGCCGGCCACTGGTGTGCTGTGACACCAAACTGCAACAAAGCACAAAATAGAGAAAATGGAGGGTTTCCCAAGGGTGTATACTCACTATGCCACCCCAAATCACCTCAAAACATCAAGGGAGAGGCCTAGTCGGATCCACGACCATCAATCACGCATCCCGATGCACGATGGCCAAAGATCCAACTTGTGCAAATCAATATGAAAATGAATGCACAAATGAAGCAAGTAAAGCCTAGAACTCTATCATGAATCATCAAGAGCTTCGGCGACCGAAAGTTGAGACACGTTCCATCATTCGGAGTATGAAACGCCTCTCGTTCCTCGTGCTCGGATTAACACTTAATCCAAACAATGCAACACGCAAGGATGGCAAACATGCAATATGAATAACCTAACAAGGCTAATGACATGCAACAAGCACATAGGTATGATGTGAGGTGACAACCTTGGACAATATGACGAAATGCAACATGAACATGCAACAACATGTAATGGGGCTAATCATGCGACAACATGCAAAGGGGGTGGACTTAAACTAATGTGGACAGCTCTCAACTAAGCCCAAATCAGTGGCCAGAAAGTGATGAATTGATGGCATGAAAAGCATGAAATGGCAAGGCGAACATGTATGCCAAGTGGTTCAAGTATTAAGGCACGAAGAGGACAACTCTTAAGCACACTTAAGGAGCGACAAACATGGATATATGGCAATGAGATAAGCTCTGAAATCTCATGTAAAATGATGCCAAATCAAATCAACAATGCAAGCATAGCATATTAAGATGCTCAAAGCTCAAGGTAAGCAAAGGGACTTAAGCCATGGCCATACAAGGCAAGCCCCAAAGAGCCAAGGGGACCTAAAACAGTCCTAAGGCAGGTCCAAACAAGACCAAAATCAAGCTCAAAGCTAGCCAACACGGGCTAGAACACAAGGCTAAAAACATGGAGCATGCAAGGCTTTAAAGAGACAATGCACTACACCCATTGGAACCAAACATGGCAAGACTTGGACAACATAAAACAGAGTTACATCATGGTATAATAAGACCCAAAATGCACTGAAATGATGAGCCAAAGGCTTAGGCTTAATGGCATGCACAAAAGTCCATTCTTGAGGCATAAAGCACAAGCTCTATAAAGCATTCAAGGCATGTCAAACGCAAGTGTATGACAACATTTCATGGACTGAAATAGCATATGGAATGAGAGCAAAGCATGCAAACATCACATGTGTGGCATGGTAGGGGCCTCAAAACCCAAGACTAGCCTAAGCATTTACACTATAGCTATACAAAGCATGAGTGATATGACCATGGCAGCCCAAAACAGTCCTAGAGCAGCCCAAAATAAGCATAAAATCATATTAGAGCAAAGCCGAAATATGCTAGGATGATGAGTCAAAACATCATGCACAAGACGCTAGTAAACAAGGTTTGTTCTACACCTATATGGAACATGCAAAGGATGATCAAACCAACTATGGATAGGGTAATGACATGCCAAATGATGACCAAATACATGCTGAAATGCAAACCAAACAAGCTAACATGACATGGCAAAGCATGGAGCATATGAAGCTAGTTTAAGGGATTTACTCTACAAGTGTATCATGCAAGCATGGAGTGACAAAACCAACCCAAAAAAGATTCATGGCATGGTAAAACATCACCAAAAACCCACTGAAATGGACTCAACACAAGCTAAGCACACATGCTACTTTGATGAGCTATGAATGGAGTTACACTACACATACTAGATGCATGCAAAATATGACCAAACCAGCCATGGACAGGGTCAAGGCAGGTCCTAAAAGTCACAAAAGGGGCCTGAACCAAGCCTCAGAAATGCATGGAAAGATGGTCCTTTGGAAGGCCAAAAATGCAAGTAAAGAGGAACCAAAAGAGAGGGGGCCACCCCCTCTGATTAAGGACCTCAAAATCACACCTTTACCATTGAAAATCCACTGGATTTCAGTGGTAAGAAGGCCAAACCAAGGCTAGCTCGGAGGCCTCAAGGAATGGCTTAAAACGAAGCCAAATAAAGCATGCAAGAGAGCTACACACTCCTAACAGCAAAATGACCTTAAACAAACTTCAAAAGCACTTAAATATAAGACTTTTTTCAGTTATAAGGAAAGCCTAAATCAATATTCAAGAGAGGCTAAAACAAGGTACAAGAAAGTGCTAAAATGGGGGAAATACTCACCCTTGAAGACTCTCTTCGAAACCAGCAACTTCAGGGGGTAGAAACTCACTTTCAGACCTCAAGAAGACCTCCCAAGAAGCTTGGTCCAATGGCGGTGGTGTATCTCTATGTGTTGTAGTGCAAAAGTGCAAGGAAAATGGACTAAAACAACAAAAATATAGAGAGAGAGTAAGAAATAGAGAGAGAGAGCTATATCTCCTGGCAAAGTGCTCAACCTCTGCTAAGGAGAGAGGCCCTCTCCTTATATAGAGGAATGCAAAGCTAAAGCTTCTTCAAGAAGCTTTACACGGGTTCCATCCCTCCATACACGTGTATGGAGGGGAGCAAACAAAAAACCAGCTGGCTCAAAAGATCTAGAGGAAAACCAGCTGAGACAGGGGGGGTGCCGGCCATCACCAATGGCCGGCAGTGGCTCACTGATGGCCGGCAGGGCATCTATAATGGCCGGCAGGCACAAAGACATGGCCGGCAGTGCCATGCCATGGCCGGCAGTGCACCAAAAGGTCCACTAAGAAAGGACCTAATCAAGGTCCAAGAAAGGGGCAGAAAGGATACAAGGTCCGGGAAGCTCGAACCGGTGACGTTCCGCAGCGACAGTCGAGTACTCAGCGAGCAATCGAACTAGTTGTTGGGTGCACCTACAAGCACAACCAAGTCTTGAGGACGGTCAAAAATGGGGTGTCTACAGTTGCCCCTCTTTGACAGAACTCGACAGTCACAAAGTGATGGGAGTGAGTGTCAAAGCCCAGAGATGACCCATTTTTGACAAGGCGGAAGACTCAGACAATCAATCAATATAGGCATGCAGAGATGCGCCGGAGGCTGGGGCAAAATGCAAACGGTATGCAAGATGCAAGAGCATGACTAATAATCATGCCAAGACTGCTGTAATGAAGCAAATCATGCAACAGTTTTAAGCAGGTAAACAACAGTCCTACATATTCCGACAGGAAGGATGTAAGAAAATTTTACAATTCTTACCACGTTTCACGCATAGTGCATACAATACCTGTGCGGCTCGTTTGGCCATGCCAGCTTCAAATGAACCGTACATACAATATCGTGCCTGAAAAAGAAATAAACTTAACAGGTACAACATTGTTAGAAACTTGCATATCAATGCAATTGAAAGTGCGTGACGACGCAAACCGGTGAGAACGCATAACAATGCGATTTGAAACAAACATAACAATGCTATGAAGGCGCAAACACATGTAAGTAAAGAACACGGGACAACGTGCGCAATGTGTGAAGATGTAGACACATGTAAGTAAAGTATACGCGACAACATATACAATGTGTATAAAATGAATTTGAACACATGTAAGTAAAGCAATGCACGTATGCATGCAATGTGTATAGAAAGGAAATTTGAACACATGTAAGTAAAGCATGACGCGACAACGCATGCAATGTGTATAAAAGGAACTTGAACACATGTAAGTAAAGCATGATGCGACAACGCATGCAATGTGTATAAAAGGAACTTAAACACATGTAAGTAAAACATGACGTGACAACGCATGCAATGTGTATAAAAGGAACTTGAACACATGTAAGTAAAACATGACGCGACAACGCATGCAATGTGTATAAAAGGAACTTGAACACATGTAAGTAAAGCATGACGCGACAACCGCATGCAATGTGTATAGAAAGGAAACTTGAACACATGTAAGTAAAGCATGACGCGACAACGCATACAATGTGTGAAGGAAACAAACACATGTAAGTAAAGCATGCGATGACGCAAGCAATGTGTAAGGTCCTGTAAAATGCATAAACACATGTAAGTAAAGCATACGCAGAAATGCATGCAATGTGTAAAGCAAGAATTTGAACACATGTAAGTAAAGCACACGTGACAACGTGTACAATGTGTGAAGGAAACAAACACATGTAAGTAAAGCATGCGATGACGCAAGCAATGTGTAAGGTCCTGTAAAATGCATAAACACATGTAAGTAAAGCATACGCAGAAACGCATGCAATGTGTAAAGCAAGAATTTGAACACGTGTAAGTAAAGCACACGTGACAACGTGTACAATGTGTGAAGGAAACAAAAACATGTAAGTAAAGCATGCGATGACGCAATCAATGTGTATAGCAGGAAATTGTGACAACTCATGATAAGGAAGTGCATAATGATGTGCAACATGGAAATGCAAGACAATGCATGATAGAGAAAATGCATGACAACGCATTTTAGAGATATGCAAAACAACGCATATGAAAAACAGACGGAATGCTAATTGATACCAACAGAAGAGAAAGATGCTTAATAAAGACATCTTAAAAGGAGACCTCCGGTTTACCTCTCGGAGGGTTTGGGATGCGTCAAAAGGATACACCTCGTGCGCATTGATGGGTGTAAATCATCGTATATTGAGGGCGTGATTCCCGAGCTCCCCACGGAGGCGTTTCGAATCAAGTTTTGAGCATTCCGCGGAATTGTTGGGATCCGGGGACAGATTCCAAGATCAAATAGGCCAGAAAAGCTGTAGAAGGCTTGTTGGTCACCAGGGACAACCGCCGGCCACCTCCGGCCATCAATACCCACCGCCGGCCATCGATGACAGGCTGCCGGCCACCGATGTGCCCCTGCCGGCCATCGGTGGCAGATTCGGGCAAAAAGGCTTTCAAGGCTTGGGTCTTTAAATAGGCTCAAAATCAAACCCATTTCTTCACAAACCCTTCCATAGAAATCAATTTCCTTCCTTCCTAGGTGTGTCTTCTCTCTAGATTCACGCATTTTACGCGTTTCCCAACACCCTATAAAACCTTGCATCACTAAGGATTCTTGGTTTTCTTCGATTTGAACTGATCAGAAATTGTATCAGAGGCTTCTTTCATCATTTCCCGCATTCAAGGATCATTTCCCCCGATCTTCTCTCGAGGTTAGTTCACTTTCCCAGATTTTTCAACTTTTCTTGAATTTTCTCTCTCTTAGGGTTTGAATTTATTCAAAATTTCAACATTTTGCTCATTTTTCTCATTTTTGCATCAATCTTGTGCATCCATCTCAGATGGCTGACGATGTACCACATGGCGAGGGTTTCCCCGCACTCCCCCCAGTAGAGCTAGCGGCAGAGTTTGTGGCTGAGCCAGAGGTTGAGCCTCAGCCGTTACCATTGGGCGTACGTCCCTTCGACCTTGCGGTGTACCATCCGGAGACTCACATCATTCCGGTGGCGGGAGGCATCCACATTTTTACTGATTTTGATGAGGACGTACCAGACGACCTCTTATTGAGAGAGCCGATGTCTCATTTGTCGGCCATTGTCGTGGAGGTACCATCTCTGCTTTTCTGTAGTATTACTTTCGACCACCTGCATTTCTTGCGCTGTTTCGATCTGATTGCATCGCATGCTTTGATCTGACTGCATTTCATACATTGCTGATTTGCCCTTGAATGTACCTTACACATCACTACCCTGTATGTACTGCACACAACCACATCTCATGCGTCACTACTCTGAATTCGAATGCATCTTTGACACATCACTGCTCTGGATGCAACTGTATTTTCAATACATCACTAATCTGATCTGAACTGTATTTTCAACACAACACTGATCTGATTAGAACTGTACTGATTTGGTTTGAACTGCATCTTCAATACACTACTCATTTGATTTGAAACTGTATTTTCAATACACCATTGATTTGATTTGAAACTGTATTTTCAACAGGAGGGATCTCGTTCCTTTCGAGGCTACAGCGCTACGACCGCTCGAGACTGGTACGATGTGCTCCCCACGGGGGTCCGCCGGATTGTCAACGAGACCGGCTTCGGTATATTTTACTACAGCCTGACACGGGTTACAACGAGTCGCCCTCTCCTGGGGGCTCTTGTGGAGAGGTGGTGGGACACCACCAATTCCTTCCATTTTTCCACAGCAGGGGAGATGACCATGACTCCTTTTGATTTTGCTATGATCACCGGTCTGGGCGTGGGAGGTGATCCGATTCCCCTAGATCCCGACATGGGGAGTGGGTGGCTGCATGGGATGTGTTGCTTGGAGCACGCCCACCCCTTGCTCGAGCGGGTATGGTTAGATACTCTTGGTTCGAGGAGCATTTCCGCGGGGATGATCCTGAGACCAATGAAGGAGTGGAGCAGTACGCCAGGGGCTTCCTCCTGTTTCTTTTTGGTACCACCTTGTTTTCGAACAGGTGGAATACCGTGGGTTTGTACTTCTTGAGCGCCCTGGTGGTGCTTCCGCTGGTCCGCTCCTACAACTGGGGTGCAGCCGGCCTCACCACTCTTTATGGCTATATGAGCTCCACTTCTCGGATGTGTGGGAGGGTGGTTGGAGGCTACTGGCGAGCTTGAAAGGTACACAACCTAGTTCCTCTTTTCATTACTTTGCTTAGCATTTGTAGGTTTTGCTTTGTTCAACATTGGTACTCTCCGTACTCACTGTCACATGTATGCTTTCTGCTTTGCATTTTCTGTATACCATACACGCTGCACACTGCACACCATACACTACATGCCCAGGATCTACACACTGCTCATGATACACTACATGCACAGGATCTAATGTCCGCCTTTCATAGGCCTACATCTGTTATGTACTATACTGCGTTCTACATTCTGTTTTTTTGCATTCTTGTTCATACGCTATACTGATCACATCTGTTCAACAGCTTTGGGTATATACATACTTCCCGGCGCTTGCTCCAGATCCAGTGGAGGAGACTGCAGTGACGGTCCCATTCTCTGATGTATATGACGGTCCGCTCCATCGTAGGACCGGGAGAGCTTCATATTCTTCCGGCAGTATTTTGACACAGTCGCGGCGCGTGAGGTAAGTCTACAATAAGATTATTTTCAATTAACCCAATGCACCTGCCTTAGTTATTTGACGACTGATCATCTCGTTGGTTCTCTTTCTCAGATTACATGGCGACCATGGGAGGTGATTCCGTCAGGACTTCGGGATCAATATCGCGTTGCCCAGATCATGTCTCAGTATCTTATCCTCTTCGAGGGGCCGATCTGTCGGGCCTGGTTTCTGAGTGAGCGCTTTGTGCGTTAGACTTTGGGGTTGCCTGCCCCATTTGTACCGATGGCTCCTCCACCATCGATGAGGGAGACAACACAATGCTATCCGCCGACCAGGTGATCCAGTTCATGGTAGGGCTGGAGACGGATTACTTCCGTGCCAAGGGCGACTACGTGACCTTCATTCAGACACATCTGATGTCGCCTTTGACTGGCGTCCGAGGAGGAGAGGAAGCGAGGGCTCCAGCTACGAGAGGCTGAGGCGGAGCGACCAGGTGTCGTAGGAAGAGAGGTCCCGAGGAGAGACAGGGGTCTGGATGGCCAGTGCTGCCTGCTACTATGACACTTCGAGGGCGAGCTGGAGAGATTTATCAGGTTCCCTTTGCTCCTCCTCCAGCTGGTCACGAGCTTGTCGGAGGTTATGGCTCAACTCCGGTATATACTACACTGTCATCCCTTGTACAGTCATTTGATTTCACTTGATATTCTGCAGAGTACTAATGATTTCAATCATTTTTGCAGGCTTCCATTGAGTACACTCGTCAGTCTCTAGCGATGACGGCTTCAGTGATAGGGATGCTACAGACGAGCATGGACCTACTCAGTATCTACAGCATTCCGGTAAGTTTGTTCAAACTGTACTTCGTGCCATGAAGTCTTTTCTTAACACACCATCGTTTGTACAGCTTGCACACTGCATTGGTCTGACACATTGTCCCCCATACACCACTCGCGGTATACATTCACTGCAAATCATTCACTATTCACAGTACATCATTTTTTCCTGTATCTGATACATTTTGATTACTAATGCATTTTGATGGATTGTTCCTCTTTCAGATTCCTTTCTTGCCGCCAGGCCCATCGGGTGTTCTAGCAGGAGCAGGGGCGGGCCCTTCAGCACCTCCTCGAGCAGCAGAGGGAGCAGGACGAGGGACTAGTTCACGGGGGCCTGCCCTTGATGATGATGAGTCTGACGAGGAGGCGATGAGTTTGCAGTCAGATTCAGAGTCAGATGCTGACGGTGGAGGTCCTGGACCTTCGTCCAGGAAGAGGACCAGGACGGATTCCTGCACTTGAGGCCACCGGCGCTAAACCAGACATTTTGCTACTTCAGATGCTGATCTTCTTTTGTTTTATTTTCCTTTTTACTAGTAGTTTTGCACATTGTACTGCGTTAAGCAGGTTTATTTTACTTTAAAACCAGGCTCTTTTGTAAAAAGAAACTATGACGGAATGAAAACAGCCTTTTTGTTGAAAAAGTGTTTTGTTTGTACATTCCATGCATCGCGTCACATCGCATTACTTTACACAACAATTTAAATGAAATCGAAGTTTTGTTTTGAAAACCAAACACTTAAATTGCACTAATCAGGTAGTGAAATGACTAATAACAAAACAACTCGATAAACAAAGCAAAGTCTAGCAAGTTTACAACTCGATAAGCAAATTGCAACAACTCGATAAATGAAAGGAAGATAATTACAACCCGACACAAAAAAGAAATAACACGTCTTAAACAAGACATGACAAAGGCCAACAGGACAAAACAAGACCTTGAAAGACACAAGGGGACAGGACTCCACTGCAACGGACAACTGCGTCTTCAGTGAGGGGAGGCCTTTAAGCAAGAGGGGAGTGCTGCCGGCCATCAATGGAGTGCTGCCGGCCATCAGTGTGCCACTGCCGGCCACTGATGAGCCACTGCCCGGCCATCGATGGCAGACTCTCCGAAATGACGACATCTGTCCTCCACTCACTACCTTATCTTCTATATGAGTTCCAGCTTCGGGATTCTCTTCATTTCAGCTCAAATTTGCACCAAATGGAAGCACTCCTTGCCCAAAACCTCACAAATTGGATCGCTTCTCTAGATGGCTCGAAAAAGTTGAACTTCCGGGGCTTCGACTTGAATGCACTATTCACGCTGGGCCGTACTCCGCTGCATCTTCCTTTCCTCCATGCCACGGCAAGGTTTTGGAATCCGGTAACACATGTCTTTAGCTTTAGCGGGCAAGAGATGTGTCCTACTTTCGAGGATTTCCAAGCTTTGATGGAGTCCGAGCGCAGCAAGGAAATCTTGCCTCAACTCCGATTTGGTCATGTCCAAGCCCTAGGACAAATGTGCGGCCTGACTCTTTAGGACGCTCGATCATTGATTCATGACGGGGAACTGGACATCCCAAGCTTGGTTTGCTGGTTTTCTGATGCTGGTAACCGCGGCAACCGTCATTGGCAGGGCTATCGGCGACACGCGCTTTGCCTATGCTTGCTATCTCATTTCTTGCTTGCCCCGGGCTCGGAAGGATTCAGTGTCCGGTTGATCGAGGTCGCCCAAGGTTTGAAAGAGGGCAAGAGCTATATCGCTATGACATTGGCAGAGACATTGATGGGTTTAGACATTTTTCATCGCCGGGAGACGGCTAGGCTTGCGGGGAGCCCACTACTGTTGCAGGTAATGTTTCCCACCCAATCTCACATATGTATTGCTCACATCACTCGGCCCTCGGGGCTCGATTTTTCTCACAAAACCCTTTTCTTACTTTTATCTCATCGTACATCTCTCTATTCTTTATTCTCTCATTTTTCATCCCTCCCCAGGTGTGGTTGATGGACAAGTTACAGATTGTGGAGTCTTGCCCCGCATACTCAGCTCGCGGCTACTTTTTCCGACAACGCCTGGTCGATGCCCTGGATGTGCAGTTTGTCTGCAAACCTCATCGCTTGGCGCTGCCCCTTAGCTCAATCTGCCAGCAATGAGTTACAACATGACCCGTCCGCCTGGGATTCAATTGATTGACATGACACACTGTGTCTTCTATTTTCCGTTCTGATTCCAGCGCCAGTTCGGACATGATCAGACTTGCCAGCCAGAGGGGATAGAGTACCCTACTGCATTCTCGGTTCGAGGCGCACAGCTTGCCAGGTATGCCACAGCATGGAGGACCAGAGAGCTCCTGGCCCCCGCTCCCACTTTCAGTTGCACTTTGTCTGATGAGTGCTTGGATTGGCTCAATGAAGAGGCACAGGAAGGGCCCATTTTGGCATCAGAAGCTTCGACCAGCTCTAGGAGGGGGCGCAGGAACACCTGACTTTTCATGAATGTAGCCAAAAGAAACTTCAATTTGTATGCAAGAGCAGGAGAACTCTGTATTGAAATCAATGAAATTAAAGGATGTGTGTACTGAAAATTTTCCGCTTTGGTTCAAAAATGGTCTAAGTTGTAAAAAGATTAATTTTGAACAAAGTCAACTTTTATTAAAACTTTTCAAAACCATTTTCGATATGGATCAGAACTGGACACGCCTAAGATCTGTCACTGAGATGCACAACCCCGGATCCTAGCAACTGGAAAGTTGCCCCTAGTCTGAGTAGTACCAGCAGCACTGCACAGCAACGGAAAGTTGCCCCTAGTCTGAAAAGCACTGCACCGGAGATCATAACCGAACTCTTGAATGCTGAATAGACAAAGATGGCCGAAACGATCAAATGGACAAAGTTGATCGGGGAAAAGTTTATGGCTGAACTTCAAGATGAAGTTGCCCTACGTATCCCAAAGATGGGAATCAAGCCTCACGTAGTTCAAGCTCGGGTTCACTCGAGTATTTTCACTCTCCTTTTACGCTCTAACTTTTGCCAAGGTCGCCCTTTGCGGGTTTTCAACCTTGCGAGCTTAGTTTTTGTAATTTCAAATTTTTTGTGCTCTGACTTTTGCCTAGGTCGCCCTTTCGGGTTTTCGGCCTAGCGAGCCTCTTCAGGGTAATATTTCTTCAACTTGTCCATATTGATCGGTTGTGAGAACTCTAGGCCATCTAGGTCCATCAGAACCACAGCTCCACCTGACCAGATAGCTTTGATGATGTAGGGACCAGTCTAATTGGGTCTGAACTTGCCCCTTGGGTCGTGGATAGGAGCCCGGTTGTCCTTGAGCACCAAATCTCCTTCTTTCAGATTCCTGGACTTAACTTTCTTGTTAAAAGCCCTGGCAATTCTGCGCTGATAACCTTGAACATGGTACAGTGCTTTCAGTCTGCGCTCGTCAAAGAGCATGAGTTCCTCAAATCTGCTCTGCTGCCAATCTGCTTCGGCTATCTGACACTCAGCCAGCACTCGCAAAGACGAAACCTCAATCTCGATAGGTAGAACGGCCTCCATCCCATAAACTAATGAATACGAAGTCGCCCCAGTAGACGTTCTGATTGAAGTCCGGTAACTCCACAGAGCAAATGGCAGCTTATCTGGCCAATCCCGATAGGTTTTCCACCATCTTCTGTAGTATGTGTTTGATATTCTTGTTGGCAGTCTCGACCGCTCCATTGGTTTGCGGCCGGTATGTGGATGACTTATGAAAAGCCACATTGTATTTCTCCAACAAGTCAATCACTTCCTTCTTAAAGTGGGAACCATTATCTGAAATGACCTCGTTTGGGACCCCATAACGACAGATGATGTTGTTTCTGATAAACTTCGCAACATGTGAAGCCTTCAACACCGCATAGGATTGGGCCTCAACCCACTTTGTGAAATAATCTATCGCGACCAGGATGAACTCATGCCCATTAGACCCCTTTGGCGTGACAGCCCCGATCACATCAATTCCCCAAACTGAAAATGGCCATGGCGAAGTCATATTGTACAGCTTCGATGGCGGGATGTTCATGCGATTTGCATGGATCTGACATTTGTGGCATCGCCGAACAAAGCCGATACAATCCTCCTCCATGGTGGACCAATAGTAACCTTGTCTGAGGATCTTCCATGCTAGCATTACCCCATTCATATGCGCACCGCATTCCCCTCCATGGATGGCCTCCATCAGGCGTTTTGATTCTTCAGCTTCAAGGCACAGCTTATGCATTCCCAGATGACCTCTCTTATACAATTTACCTCCGCAGATGATGAATTGAACGGCCATTCTTCTGATTACCCTTTTATCCTTGGCATTTCCCCCTGGTGGATATGCTTCCTTCTCCAAGAAATTCCAAATATCGTAATACCAGGGGTTCTCATCTTGAACCTCATCTATCGCAGCAATCGACTCGTAAGCCGGCATAAATTTTTGGTCGATAATGACTGGACGCATCCGAACTCCAAACGAGATGTCTATCATGGAAGATAAAGTTGCTAGTGAATCTGCGAACCTGTTGTTTTCTCTTAACAGATGAGTAAAATTTAGCTTCTCAAACCGAGGAATTAACAAGTCCAAGGTCTGGTGGTACATAATCATCTTTTCTTCTTTGACTTTCCAATCTCCTTTTGCTTGAGATACAACAAGGTTCGAGTCCCCGATGACGTCCAACCGTTTTGCCCCTAGTTCTAGGACTGCTTCTAGACCGGCAATGCATGCCTCATATTCTGCTTCGTTGTTCGAGACTTTGAACTGGAGTTTGAAGGCTAGAGAGATACGGGAATTGTCGGGTGCTATCAGCAACACTCCAATCCCATACCCGTGCTGGTTTGACGCTCCGTCAAAGTACATCGTCCAAAACTCGTCGTCGATATGCAAAATGGCCTCATCTGGGAATAAGTACTCAACTGCTTCACCTCCTTCCACTGGGTGATCGACTAAGAATTCTACTACTGCTCTTCCCTTGACTGACTTGCGTGTCACATATTTCATATCGAATTCGGAAAGCAACAGCAACCAACGAGCTAGCCTACCCGTAAGTGCCAGTTTCTCGAAGAGATATTTAATGGGATCAAATCTCGAAACCAACATTACAGAGTGAGCTAACAGGTAGTGTCGCAGCTTCCTGGTAGCCCATACCAAGGCTAAGCAAGCCTTTTCCAACGGTGTGTAGCGAGTCTCATACTCCAGCATCTTCTTGCTCAGGTAGTAGATGGCTCTCTCCACTTTGTCCTCTGATTTTTGCGCGAGCATGCAGCCCATTGTAGTCTCAGTTACTGAAAGATACAAAATCAACGGTCTTCCCGGCTCTGGCAGTGACAACACGGGCGGGTTCTGTAAGTATTCCTTGATCTGTTCAAAAGCAACTTGGCATCAGCCGTCCCATTGGAATTTCTTTCCTTTCTTCAGGAGACCAAAAAGTGGTTCACAAGTCAAGGTTAATTTTGAGATAAACCGTCTTATGAATTGCACTTTACCCAGAAAGCCTCGCACCTCCTTTTCAATCCTTGGTGATGGCATTTCTAAGATGGCCTTGATTTTGGAAGGGTCGACGTCGATACTTCTCTGTGTAATCAAGAACCCCAGCATTTTCCCTGCTGTAACACCAAACGTGCATTTCTGAGGATTCAACCGCAACCAAAATTCTCTGATCCTTTGAAAGAACTTTTCCAAGGCGGTGTAGTGGCCCTCTCTTTCTTTGGACTTGACAATCATGTCGTCCACGTATACCTCAACCTCCTTGTGGATCATGTCGTGCAATATCGTGGTCGCAGCCCGTTGATATGTAGCTCCAGCGTTCTTTAGCCCAAATGGCATCACCCTGTAGCAATATGTCCCCCACGGGGTGGTGAAAGCAGTCTTCTCCCGGTCTTTAGGTGCCATCACTATCTGATTGTAGCCTGAGAAGCCATCCATAAACGAAAGCAAAGCATGCCCCGCTGTAAGATCCACCAACTCATCAATATGCGGCAAGGGAAAATCGTCCTTCGGACTAACTCTGTTCAAGTCCCTGAAATCCACGCATACCCGGATCCTGCCATCCTTCTTTGGCACCGGAACAATGTTGGCCAACCAAGTCGGGTATTCGGATACCAGCAGGAACCCTGCATCAATTTGCTTAGTGACCTCTTCTTTGATCTTGAGGGCCCAGTCCGGGCGGATCCTTCTGAGTTTCTGTTTGACGAGTCGGGCCTCGAGGTCAAGAGGGATCCGGTGCTGTACAATCTCAGGATCGATTCCAGGCATGTCTTCGTAAGACCACGCGAAAACATCTTTGAAATATTTTAATAAAGTGACTAAGCGCTCGCGTTCCTCCGAAGACAACGTGGACCCGATCTGGACCAGCCACGGGTCCTTTTCAGTACCAATATTCACAGTAATGATTTCATCCATTAAGGGTTTAACAAATCTCTCCTGCTCTTGTTCAATTAAGCGTTGCAAAACCGGAGGAATTTCTTCCTCGTCGTTTTCATCAAAGTTTTGAAAGTCTAAGTTAAAGCAATAAATCAAGGACACAGAAAAGTACTCAGAAACCATAGTCACATCATTCTCATTAAGCACATCCAAATCGTCCGATTCTTCGGTTACAACAGACTCAAAAGAGAAAGAAAAAGACGACCTGGACAGGACTGTGGTATCCGAGTTATCACCCCCAGGAATACTGGACTCAGACTCAGTCGAGCTGGAACCTGATTCCGACTCAACAGATTCGGAGGAATCAGATTCCGGCTCACTACCTGACCCGGTGCTGCTTGACAAAAATCCCTCTTCATACTGCCAAATGAGAGAGGGTACAATAGATGCATCCAAAATGTTTGCTGGTAGGCCCGTAGCCATTTCATTCCTGATCACGCATACCGAGAAGTTATCCCCCAAGCACTTCTGTTAAATCAGAGGATCTGAAAGTAGACATGCCAGTGCTACCCCCATTTCATTTTCGGTGTCCTCAGACTCCACTTTCTTGCTCTGCTCAGCCTCAGCCAATGGGTCCAGCTGCTCTTCAACAACGTCATCCCCGGATAACTGTAGGTCGAAGAAAATCTCAAAACCTGGCACGCGCTTCTTCTCCGCGTTCAGCCACGGCTCTGGGAAGCCACAAAATGGAAAGTCCTCCCCCTCCCGGACGAAGCGTCCGTTTAGGGTACCCTGAATGGGTCTATGTATCAACTCAAAAGGCTTCCCCGCCTGCTTCGCTCTGGCTCTCCCAGCCATCTCCTTACCTTTCCTTACCCAATCCTCTTTGGTGGGCAGATAACCCAAACCAAAGGCATGTGGGTAGTGTGGCACTTCGGCCAATGCTGCGACGCCTTTCCGGCCGCTCTTTCCCAATCCCATCCCGGGGATGTGTTGAAGCTTGTTCATGAGGTATACTGATTGAACACTGACATACACCCCCTCATTAACAGCTAAAATGTTTTGCACGACCCGAGCCTCAGCCAGGGTAAAACCGGATAAGAACACATCCTCCATACCGTGCTCAATTTCCAAAACCGGCGTAGATACTTCCGACAGTGGATGGATCGATGAATTCCCGAAAACAATGGCTACTCCCTTCCCATGGGGGTATTTCACCATTTGATGCAAGGTGGACGAAACTGCCTTTACTTGGTGCAACCATGGCCGCCCCAAAAGTAGGTTGAAGGTTGCAGGAACTTCCAAGACGTGAGAGTCTATTTCATGTTGTCCTGGCCTAACCTTGGTCTGAATTTTCACTGTCCCCATGACTTCTCTGCTCATGTTGTCGTATGCCCGAATCACCTGGGCTGTCGGCACAAAGTCTGCGGTCTTTAAACTGATTGCATAGGCAGTCCTTGCCGGGCACACATTGATGGCGGATCCGGTATCAACAAGAACCACTGGAATCCATTTGTTTCTACACTCCACGGAGATGTAGAGTGGCTTGTTATGGTTCGCACCCTCAGGTGGAAATTCTTTATCGGAGAAGGTCAACATCGGGGTAGCTCCTCCCGGAAAAACTAAGCCGACCAGCTGTTCGGGCGTGGTGTCTATTGAGAGCTTGGCCTTGTCCATGGCCGATAAGACAGCTTGTCGATGTACTCGCGATGCCATAAGCAGTCCCCAAATGGAGATGTCTGCCTATATCTTTTTCAACTGCTTCAGTACAGCTTCTTCTTTGAGTTGCTTCTCTTTCTGTTTCTCAGCCTCCTTATCTTTCCCAGACGCCTCTGGCTGATCTAGATGTGGGGGCTTGAAATACCGCCCGCTTCTAGTCATATGATCGACTTCGCCGATATACCAGGTATCGTCTGGTTGGTTGCTCCCCCATTCCTCATCCGTGTGGGCAAGACATAGATCATTGTCTTCCCACCACATTCCGTCGGCAGCCAACAGACACCTGTCTGGCTCCAGTACAATTGTACTTGTAGTACTTTCCGTCCACATGCTCGCAGCATTATCTGTCCTCGTGCACACAGCACTTTCAGTCCCCTCAGGACCCTTAGCTTTCCTGATTCTCTCAGAATCCTCAAACCTTTCTTGTTCCAACTGCGTCAGTACAGCTGGCTGTTCAACACTTCCTGCATTCACAATGCCCAAGTCTTGAGCGAAATTCTTAGCACCAGCGCTCTCCGGCGATGCACTCTGATTTCCGGCCCTTCCGGCCACAACTGATGTTCTTGCCCCTGCCGGGCCCTGCTCCAACTGAGTTTCATCGACGACATCCGGTAGGTCATCAAGCCACCCGGTGACCTCTGCTGACTCCTCAAAATCAGACCAGTTGACTACCATATCCCCCGGGTCTTGTTCATCGAAAAATTGGAGGTTAGCAAAGTCCTCTTCCACCACTGCCAAGTCATCTATCCTCTGACCAAACTCATCCCCCTGTATCATACAAAGCTCTGCCCCTGCTGGCAATTCCACGTTTGGCCCAACCTGGCCCACTGATAGAATGTAGTCACTCAGACTGTATACCTCCTCAGCAAAACTCCCAGATCCCTCAGATTCTGACTCAACAATCCCCTTCTCCTCTGAAACCTCCCCTGTCCTGTCTTCGACAATCACCACCAATGGTTCGGGTTGGGTTGTGGAGATGTCCAACATGCACAAATTAGTGCAGTCAAGAAGGAGCACCTCCGGCTTGGGTAGGTGAGATGGGGTGATGTATATGCTAGGATCGTAAGACACGACCCCAGTCTGGATAAAGTTAATTCTTTTGGGAGGTGGAGCTTGGTTGTGCGGTGGGAGAGGGTTTGTTGTGACATTGGATTTTTCTAGGGGCGCAATCACCTGCTTATCAACGAGATCCCGAATCTCGTGACGCAATCTATAACATTGGTCAGTGTCGTGACCATGTTGTTGGTGATATGCGCAGTATTTGGCAGGATTATGGGAAGGGGGAAGTTTTTCTGGCAACGGCCTCAGCTCCAGAGGCTTCAAGTGCCTCTTCCTGATTAATACCCCCAGAGCCTTGGACAGGGGCATATATAAAGGTGTGAAGGTTCTTTGGCCTCTAGGTTGGAATCTGGTGGCTTGTGTGTTGCTTCCGGACGCACCAGAGAAAGGTGTAGCTGCCATAGGTCCTGGAGGGGGAATGATGGTGACCATGCTTACTTCTGAAGCTCTAGCATTTGCGGCATTGCTAGTGCCTGTATTGTTATTGCGGCTGAAGGTTCTTCGGGGTTGCTCCTTATCTTGGTCAATCAGACCCTGTTTCATTGCATCTTCGATCTGTACTCCCATCTCATGCAGATCAGAAAAGGTAGGGAAGGGAAGCATGATCATTTTCTGTATCAGTTTTGGTTGGAGATTGCGCACAATCATCCAGATTTGATCTTTATCTGTAGGCCTTAGGGTCATCATTGAAGCCTTCGCCCTTCACCGAGTTACGAAATTCGAGATGCTCTCTTTAGGCTCCTGCCTTGTTTCAAGATCACGGGTTGTAATCTCGATTTGGGTATTGTAAGAGTATTGCGCAACAAAGGCCTCGGCCATTTCATCCCAATTTCGCTTGACATCATCCTCTAACTTCGCATACCAGATAGCGGCCACACCCAACAGGGTCTGGCCGAATAATGAAAGCTTCTGCAGTCTGGTGAGGCCCATCGGCCGTAGTATATCTGAGAATAACCGGAGATGCACCATGGGATCGCCAGATCCGTCGAAGCGATCGATTTGTGGCATTTTGAACCTATCTGGCAGCGTCACAGCCACGTCGGTATATCCATCCTCGATATCCGGGATAGCCTTTACCCTTTGGGATTTCTTGAACAATTACTCGAGCTTGCTCAATTTCAGTGCTGTAGGGTTTACTTCGAACTCGAAGGGAGAGTCCGGATGGTTGACAGGCGTATGTGCCTTAGATAATTGAGGTAGAAGCGGGGGCGGAGCTGGCCCCGTTGGAATGTCTGTGTCCTCCTGGGTGGTCTAGACATTTGGCAAGATGTTCTGGGCATTCGGCAGGATACTCTGGACAGTTGGTGTCTGCTCAGGTAGCGGGACTCCTGGTGGGGGAGGAGTTGGGTGTGAAGCAGAAGCCCCGGTTTGTTGTTGCAACCTGGCAATTAACTCTACTTGCTGGGCCATGATCTCGGCTTGTTGCTTGGCAAATTCATCTCGACGGACGGCGTCCTGCTGCATGGCTCTCATAGTTTCCTGCATTTGACGCATCATTTCCTCAACTCTTGTCAATCCTGCCATACTGTTCTGCTCTTTCTGAACTACTGGTAGGTCTATCTCTATAGCAACAATTGGGATCTCAGCCCGACTGTCCGCTGATGGGGTAAACCACTGCTCTGGCAACCTCTGCTCGGATACACTACGTCTTCTTGACCTCCGTCTGATAACCGGGGGTAGGGAATGATACACTGGTTGTCCGTCGACCAGATCTTCAGATCGATTAAGTCGGCGACCTCTTGTCCAGAGTGCTTAGGGAATATCTGCTTGGTCTGAAGCAATTGTGCTAAATTACCTAGCAAAAAGATAAATAAAATAATAATAAGGAAACGTACAACTAGATAAACGGACAGCATAACGGCTTAAATAAACACAACACACAGTCGAGTATAATCAACACGCAGTTGATAAGCTGAATACACTGTTCTCAAAACTGATCTTTGTTCCCAAATTACTGCCCCCAAAACTGAATCCGATACCCGCAGATAACTGATTCCGAAAATACTGGTGCCCGCAGGCCTGATACCCAAAATACTGAATCGGTGCCCGCAGGCCTGATGCCCAAACTTGTAGACTGATACATGCATTTTTTATAGAGACGCACTCTAAAAGCACATAACAAACAAGTGAGAGCCAAAAACACCCCTATGGAAGGGTAGGGTTTCCCTGTCCTATTTTGTCAGGAACTCGGGTTTCACTATGCACGCAACGGTTTCAAACAACCTAAACTCGGGTAAGCAACCTGTCCTAGTTTGGAATGGTCACTATGGATTCCGAATATGCACTAGGTCGAATGGTCAAAAGGGTGCCCCGGTAAAACCGGGGTTTGTGTTCCCGTCGTGGCAGAGCCTGCAACCGGTCAGCCTTATGGCACGCTTCGCAAAGCGAGCCTCCGGCAAACCGTTCAGGAATAGCATACGGCAAACACGGTGTCCTAGGCGCACCAATGCAAATGCATTGCAAAGAAACACACAAGTGTAGTCAAAACCAGATATCATGAGTTCGAGTCAAGTTCTCTAACTCCCCAGCAGAGTCGCCAGAAACTGTAGACGTCCCCGAACGTCTCAGGAGGGAAATCCCGTTTTGTTCATTTGGGCTCACTACAGTTCAGGACTCAATGTCACGGCCCTGTATCTAATCTCGCAGAGTGCAATGCAAGACCGATGAATCATCAAAGAGTCCAAATCCGGCAAATCATTTTTGAAAACAGGTTTTTTGAAAGAAGTGCCAAACATGGATTGTTTTACCAGATACAGAGTCGCCACCTAAATATTTTATTTTGGGGAAATTTAGGAAACCCTGACTCGTTGCCTAAGGCCACGTGTCCTTCATCACCAAAGTTGCCTCGGCTCGGGAACTTGGGTACGATTGGGGAAGGTCACTTCGTGAGTACCCCCGCTCGCCCGATCAAAGATCGGCCTCTACTAACCATGATATCAAGTTTTGAAAACATTATGTGCTCTTATTCCAGTTATTAGCCTAGATTTACTATGTGATGCGTACAGCATACAAGTATAGACTGGGTCGCCTGAATTGGAACAAAACATCTCATGTTTGCTTTTGAAAATGGTTTGATGGTGCTACTCGCAAGTAGGCTAAGACGTGGATTTGCCACCCTCAGGTGGGCTTAGAAAAGATGGTTTTGCCACTATCTAGTAGGCTTAAAACTCACAGTCAATGCATTATTCCAATTCAGATAATCCAACCTTCACCCACAGGCATTCATGCAGGTATATCATATAAGCACATAGCCTCATGGTAAGCATGCTATCATGGCAGTCACTCACACGCATACAAGGATGCTAAAGCATAAAAGCTTACCTAGTACTCCAAGCCAAAACAAAAGCTATGTTAGAAATCCATGCATGATCCTAACTATGCTGAAATGCCTAATGCAACACATGCAAAATGCAACTACAATAGGCTCGGCTATTCTAAGATGGCATATGAAATGCTACAACTAACAAGTATTCAACTCGGAATTGAAATACAATGCAGTTAGTATGATGCGCCGAGCCCGGTGCATGCAATACGGATGAATGATGCAAACATGCAAGCATAAGTATGCTAATTGAAACATGCCCTAAACTAACCATCATAAGCTGGTAAATAAAAGGGAGAAAGAAGTAGGGGTTGGCAGACATACATCACACACACGCACACTTATTACAATTGTGCCCTCGCTCGGAGGGTCCGAATAAATAACACAAGCCGCCTAATTAACTAACTAATAAGCTAATTAATTATTACAAAACCGAATTAATAATTAGCTACAACTAATTATTACACAACTTAATTAATTAACGAATTAATTATTACAAATAACAAATGCTAACTAACTAGTAAGCAGCTCTGTTTGAAGAAGAGGAAGGTATGCATGCTTGCTTCGGTTCTTCGCCTCGAAACGCCTTCCGGTTGCTCTTTAGAGGCTCTGTTTGCAGGGTGTCTTCCAGTGTTTGTTGCTGGAACTTACCAAAACACTACTGGGGGATTCACCAGTGGCCTGCCGGCCATGAAAGAAGCACTGCCGGCCAACAACAGGGCACTATCGGCAAAATGATGAGAGTCTGCCGACCATCAGTGGTGCACTGCCGGCCACTGGTGTGCTGTGACACCAAACTGCAACAAAGCACAAAATAGAGAAAAATGAGGGTTTCCCAAGGGTGTATACGCACTATGCCACCCCAAATCACCTCAAAACATCAAGGGAGAGGCCTAGTCGGATCCACGACCATCAATCACGCATCCCGATGCACGATGGCTAAAGATCCAACTTGTACAAATCAATATGAAAATGAATGCACAAATGAAGCAAGTAAAGCCTAGAACTCTATCATGAATCATCAAGAGCTTCGGCAACCGAGAGTTGAGACACGTTCCATCACTCGGAGTATGAAACGCCTCTCGTTCCTCGTGCTCGGATTAACACTTAATCCAAACAATGCAACACGCAAGGATGGCAAACATGCAATATGAATAACCTAACAAGGCTAATGACATGCAACAAGCAAATAGGTATGATGTGAGGTGACAACCTTGGACAATATGACGAAATGCAACATGAACATGCAACAACATGTAATGGGGCTAATCATGCGACAACATGCAAAGGGGTAGACTTAAACTAATGTGGACAGCTCTCAACTAAGCCCAAATCAGTGGCCAGAAAGTGATGAATTGATGGCATGAAAAGCATGAAATGGCAAGGCGAACATGTATGCCAAGTGGTTCAAGTATTAAGGCACGAAGAGGACAACTCTTAAGCACACTTAAGGAGCGACAAACATGGATATATGGCAATGAGATAAGCTCTGAAATATCATGTAAAATGATGCCAAATCAAATCAACAATGCAAGCATAGCATATTAAGATGCTCAAAGCTCAAGGTAAGCAAAGGGACTTAAGCCATGGCCATACAAGGCAAGCCCCAAAGAGCCAAGAGGACCTAAAACAGTCCTAGGGCAGGTCCAAACAAGACCAAAATCAAGCTCAAAGCTAGCCAACACGGGCTAGAACACAAGGCTAAAAACATGGAGCATGCAAGGCTTTAAAGAGGCAATGCAATACACCCATTGCAACCAAACATGGCAAGACTTGGACAACATAAAACAGAGTTACATCATGGTATAATAAGACCCAAAATGCACTGAAATGATGAGCCAAAGGCTTAGGCTTAATGGCATGCACAAAAGTCCATTCTTGAGGCATAAAGCACAAGCTCTATAAAGCATTCAAGGCATGTCAAACGCAAGTGTATGACAACATTTCATGGACTGAAATAGCATATGGAATGAGAGCAAAGCATGCAAACATCACATGTTATGCATGGTAGAGGCCTCAAAACCCAAGACTAGCCTAAGCATTTACACTATAGCTATACAAAGCATGAGTGATATGGCCATGGCAGCCCAAAACAGTCCTAGAGCAGCCCAAAATAAGTATAAAATCATATTAGAGCAAAGCCGAAATATGCTAGGATGATGAGTCAAAACGTCATGCACAAGAGGCTAGTAAACAAGATTTGTTCTACACCTATATGGAATATGCAAAGGATGATCAAACCAACTATGGACAGGGTCATGACATGCCAAATGATGACCAAATACATGCTGAAATGCAAACCAAACAAGCTAACATGACATGGCAAAGCATGGAGCATATGAAGCTAGTTTAGGGGATTTACTCTACAAGTGTATCATGCAAGCATGGAGTGACAAAACCAACCCAAAAAAGATTCATGGCATGGTAAAACATCACCAAAAACCCACTGAAATGGACTCAACACAAGCTAAGCACACATGCTACTTTGATGAGCTATGAATGGAGTTACACTACACATACTAGATGCATGCAAAATATGACCAAACCAGCCATGGGCAGGGTCAAGGCAAGTCCTAAAAGTCACAAAAGGGGCCTGAACCAAGCCTCAAAAATGCATGGAGAGATGGTCCTTTGGAAGGCCAAAAATGCAAGCAAAGAAGAACCAAAAGAGAGGGGGCCACCCCCTCTGATTAAGGACCTCAAAACCACACCTTTACCACTGAAAATCCACTGGATTTCAGTGGTAAGAATGCCAAACCAAGACTAGCTCGGAGGCCTCAAGGAATGGCTTAAAACGAAGCCAAATAAAGCATGCAAGAGAGCTACACACTCCTAACAGCGAAATGACCTTAAACAAATTTCAAAAGCACTTAAATATAAGACTTTTTTCAGTTATAAGGAAAGCCTAAATCAATATGCAAGAGAGGCTAAAACAAGGTACAAGAAAGTACTAAAATGGGGAAAATACTCACCCTTGAAGACTCTCTTCGAAACCAGCAACTTCAGGGGGTAGAAACTCACTTTCAGACCTCAAGAAGACCTCCCAAGAAGCTTGGTCCAATGGTGGTGGTGTATCTTTATGTGTTGTAGTGCAAAAGTGCAAGGAAAAGGGACTAAAACAACAAAAATATAGAGAGAGAGCAAGAAATATAGAGAGAGAGAGAGAGCTATATCTCCTGGCAAAGTGCTCAACCTCTGCTAAGGAGAGAGGCCCTCTCCTTATATAGAGGAATGCAAAGCTAAAGCTTCTTCAAGAAGCTTTACAAGGGTTCCATCCCTCCATACACGTGTATGGAGGGGAGCAAACAAAAAACCAGCTGGCTCAAAAGATCTGGAGGAAAACCAGCTGAGACAGGGGGGTGCCGGCCATCACCAATGGCCAGCAGTGGCTCACTGATGGCCGGCAGGGCATCATCAATGGCCGGCAGGCACAAAGACATGGCCGGCAGTGCCATGCCATGGCCGACAGTGCACCAAAAGGTCCACTAAGAAAGGACCTAACCAAGGTCCAAGAAAGGGGCAGAAAGGATACAAGGTCCGGGAAGCTTGAACCGGTGACGTTCCGCCGCGACAGTCGAGTACTCAGCGAGCAATCGAACTAGTTGTTGGGTGCACCTACAAGCACAACCAAGTCTTGAGGACGGTCAAAAATGAGGTGTCTACAATATCCTACTGATATAATGCATTTAGGATTTGGAGAATTTGTCTCCTTGGTGGACCAACCGAGTTGATGTCATCGGTAGTCAGGGGCGAAATCAATAATTTAATATAAGGACACTTATTAATTATGATCTCAATTTTTTTTTTTTTCAATCAATAATAATAACATAATAATACACAAACTCCCACAAAGTCACAATCACAAATTCACAGACCCTTATAAATCAAAATCAAAATCAAAATCACAAATTCACTTTTTTTCATAACTAAAATCACAAAGCCCCACAAATCAAAATCTCTAATTTTAATACAAATCAAAAAATTTAAATTAGTACAAATCACAACAAATCAAAATTTTTAATTTTAGGACAAATTATAACAAATCAAAATCCCTAATTTAAATAATAAACACTACAAATTAATATTTTTAATTTTAGCACAAATCAATCCCTAATTTTAGTCCAAACAACAACAAACTAAAATCCCTAATTTTAATATAAATCACAACCAATTAAGATTAATAATTTTAACATATCAAAACCTTTTATTTTAACATAAATAATAACAAATAAAATTGCAAAAAATAAAAAATAACTATAAATTAATACTCATAATTTTTATTTAAAAGTAAAAATTAATAAATAAAGTTACCTATAAACAATAAAGAGAAGATACAAGGTTGTAGTATAGTTCCAAATCTATGTTGTGTGTGATCCTAATTTGGTGAATCGCAAATCAATAAATTGCAAAGCGATAAGGGGAGACAAAGAAGACAAAGAAAGTATGAAGACACTTAACAAGTACGGTAAATAAATAAAAAAATAAAAAATTTCACACACTTCTGGATTTTAAGATTTTAGCCTTGTCGGAATTAGAATTGTGTGCATTCGCTCAAAAAAAAATTGCGTCAGTATTTGGTTGGAATTGGGACTCAAAACAAAAAAAAAAACAAACAAACAAACAAACAAAAACAAAACAAAACGTGGGTGCGTCTGTTACTGTATTTGGGTAAAATTAGGAATGCTGTGTATAGGGAGGACAAGACTGTCTGTAAGCTAAAACCCAAAAATAATAAATAAAAAGTCAAGGGGCACGTGATGCCCTCGCCACTATGTCCCCCTGCTGCTGTTGGTAGTGATACTAACGTCCTAGACCAAATATTGCTTTGGGAAAAGTTAGGGATCATGAAAAAACTTTCATGAAAATGATCATGAAAGATTTATGACTCTTAGATTACCTTGATTAATGTGTGGTGCTTTTATTTTAAGTGTAATCCAAGAGTCATAAATCTTTCATGATCATTTTTATAAAAAAAAATTCATGATACCTAGCATTACTGTATTGCTTTCATCCCTGGTTGAGAATTTTGTGGACACGAAAGGCCCCCATTATGTAGCTGGTGCCATGGTGCCCCTTCTCTCCCAAAAGGAAAAAATGATTCCAATGTCACGTATCAACCTTCTTCCTACCTTCTCAGCCTCTCGTTCCCTCGATTCCCTTCATGCCATCAACCATCTCCCCTGTTTTAGTTTTATATATATATATATAAGCAATTGAGATGATTTAGGACTTCGTTGATTACAAATCATTATAACAAATTATACTTTTGACGACTAAATTTTTAGTCTCAAAAAATCATTTTTTAGCCCCTAAAGATTTTTGCCGACTAAATTTTTGGTCGCCTGTTTGGTCATTGACTAATTGTCAGCAAAAGTAATTGGCGACTAATTTTGTTTTAGTCGCCGAAAGTGGCCAATTAGCAACTAAAAATTTAGTAGCTCAAAGTTTTCAATAAATGTACTTTTTTGTTTTAGCGACTAAAATATTTAGTCGGCAAAATCATAGTGCTCCTTTTTAGCTACTAATTTTTTAGTTACCAAAAACTTTAATTTTTTTTTTAGCTACTATCTGTTTAGTCCCCAACAAATTTCTTTTTATTTTTTGGCTACTAAATGTTTGATCGTCAAAAGCTCTATTTATTAATTTTTTTAAAACGTACAAATTGAATATTTTTCATTAATTTCTAAATTATATGCATTCCATTATCAATGCAACCTGTAACCTATACATATACAGAATAATACATTTATCAATTATAATCTAAATCCATTATCAATAATACCCATTTCATTATCAACTATCCAAAAACTTTAACTTATAACATCATATTCAAATATCATATAAATCCATACCAATCAAGTATAATCCATCTAAATTAAATATTTCATACAAAAATATTGGATTTCCAAAATAGAAGATTGTACAAAAATAAATGTCTTCCATATGCAGGACAAATGCTCTTCGTACACAAAATCGTTTGGGAACCCTCCATTTTAGCCAAAAAGCCAAAAAGTTACTAATCTTCTCAAAATCTCAATCAAGGGGTGCTGAGTTGGAATCCCATTCTAACTAAGGATTCTTATGGTTCCGGAGGATCCAGCTACAGGAGAACCAGGAACAGAGAGCTTTCCCCCCTTTTACGCCCGACTCTTTGGTCTTAAGAACGCTGGTTTTAAGAATGAGTGATTGCCCTTCTCCGACCCTTACTGCCCAACCTGAGAGCGGACAGCTAATGCGTTGCGTTCCACTTATTGAGCAGGGTTCTATGGTCGGTCCGTGACCCCTGGATGCCGAAGGTGTCCTTGGGGTGATCTCGTAGTTCCTACGGGGTGGAGATGATGGGGTTGGTCCATGGATTTTCCTTCCTTTTGCCGCATTTCGCTCAAAGGGTTGAAGGGAGATAGTGCATCAAGCTAAATTAGCCAAAAAGCCAACAACCCATACCAAAAAGTCAAAATTTCTCTTTTCTCTCTACTTTTTGCACATCTTTTCGTAAAAAAGCTAAAAAGTCATCCCAAACATACTAATTTTTTTTAGCTCATATTTTAGCCAAATAGCCAAAAAGTTACTAAATTAGCTTGTTCCCAAATGAGGCCTGCACAATAGCCCATGCAAAAGCAAAAAAAAAAAAAAAAAACCATTAACACTTATTCAATAAAATTGACATTTCAAATTATAACAATTATAAAATTAATCATTCTAATATATTATACTTTACAAATTAGAACAATTATAAAATTAATAATTTTAACTTTCTACCTATTAATATAATTTTTCTACACGCGTTCAAATGTAAAACTCCATTTTGCTACCTGCCTGCCTATTCCTAAAACAAAAATGATTTGTGCCCCTAATTCTGCTGCCCCTAATGCCCCTAACGTCCAAAACGATGTCGTTTTAGGCATTTTTCTTTTTTTCTTTTTTTTCTTTTTTGTTGCTTGTGCCTCATTTTTTTTTTAGGGGCATTCGGGACACCTGTTTCGGGGCCCCAACCACTGCCGTTCCTAAAATCATGAACAGAAATGACTAAAGTAGATGTAGGTGATACTCCACTACAAGAAAATACAACCCAGGGTCACAAATACTTCACCCAAACACACAAAACAAACTTGCAATGCAATGAAAAGAAATGCAATTTATCACTGCATTTACTTGGGCCTTTTACTTCGCTTCCAACTCGTGATAAGCCGTGATATGTACGGCACTTTATAAGTTTAAAAAAAAAATTGATATAATTATGTTAGAGTAATTTAATACTTTGTCTTGTAACATATATGAAATTTATAAATTAACTTTTACATTTCTGACTTTTTAAATTATTAGTTTAAAAAAAATTAAATATTTATATATATAAATCTATTTAGTGTAATTTTGATAATTTGTATTCAAAAAAAGTTAACTTTGATTAAATGAGATTAAATGAGTTATGACATACATCTTCTTGTTATGAAAATATACAAATTTAAAAGTTATAATTAAGACAAATATACAATTTTATTATTAAATGTGAAGTGGAGTGATATTTAACAATAATTGATATGATGTTTCTATTATTAATCCGATGATTTAAGTTATATTTATTGTGATTTTAATTTTATGACTAAAAATACAATATGAATATAATACATACACGGATTTCTAGTCTTTAAGAATAAGAATGTTTCAGAATATTTTCAACCTTTCATCATTTTCTTTCAATTTTTTTTTTTTTATCTAATTTGATTTTAAATTTGAATAAAAAAATTGATTTGATATGAATTACTTTAACTTTTTCATTAAATTTTTATAAATTTTTAAAATAACTTTCATTCTTATCTCAATTTTTTTTCCCCATCAATTTTGATGGAAAAAAACAATAATTTCTAACACTTCATCTTTTTAAATTTTATCAAATTATAATTTGATAAAACGAAAATATATTAAGGGTTGAAGATTCTCTTCATGCGAATTATAGTGAAACAACTTCTTGAAATAGTGAAAGTTTGAATATGTAGTTGGTTGAAATGTATAATTTGATTGATTCTCTTATTATATTTGTATAAAAATTGACACTTATGACTATATCATTATAAGTCGGATTATGGAAATTTTTTTGAGGTGTCAAACATTTTCAATTTGTAAATATCCTACCTATTAAAAAATGAAAAAGGAAAAAAAAAAGTGTAGCTTTTGGATATGTGTTTATCAGTTTTGTTTTGTAGACATAAATAATTGATATTTTAATTAAAAAATTAAAAAGTAAAAAAAAAACAAATTGGATTTTTTTGGGATAAAAGAAGCCATCTAACTCCTCTATATACTATTTAAGATGGACTATTTTAATCACATAAAAAAATAAAAATTATATTTAGATATTATCCCTATATATTATGCTATTATATACAACTATAACAGTAACAAATTTACTATAATATATATAAAAATTTATAATAAGCTTTTCTTTTCAATTAATTGAATTATAATTAACAAACTAACAAATAGTAGTAATAATATAATGAGATAGAAAGAGGATAAAAAAAAATAACACAATGATATTTAAAAGTTTTAAATTTACCTAGTTATATAAAGATCTAATTTTATAGTAAAATCTTGAATTCTCAATAAATTTTCACATTTTCTATAAAATAAAATGACAATAAAAACTAAAAAATTTGATACCCATTTTTTTTTACTTCTATTTTATGGTCTTTTTTTTTTTGGTGAATAAGTCATTAAATAAAAACATAAGATATACACAAATACAAGGGGCATGCCCCAGGCCCTAACCCCAACTACACACGCAACCTAAAACAACCTGAAAAGGCCAGCCAAACACAGAACAAGCTAAAACAAAACAGCTACAACTAACAAAAACAAGAAGAGAACCTGGAAAATCTAAAGCTATTAACTGAATGGATAAAGATACCAAACAATTAAATAACTTAGAATTATAACACAGAAAGGCAGACTAAACTCAATCTCCAAAACAGATTTTGATTCCTTAAATATGTTCAGGCTCCCCATACAAACAGTATGTGGACCATGAACACATTCCATAGGCTCAAAAAGTTGATACAAAAAAGGACTATTCCTTACACAGCCTGTAAGGGTAGACCAACAAAAGATCTCCAAAATATTTTATGGTCTTTATTGAAGAAAACAAAATCCGATCAAAATCTTTGGCACAGAATGGGCATAGATACTTCGATTGCAACTATCATCACCAATAATTCTTCTCCACCAAGCAAACCTGTAAACAAACACATAAATCTCACTAAAACCGAAATCGAAATCAAAACCAAACTAACAGTAGAGAAAAAGAATCACACAAGGAAAAAAATAAAATAAAAAATAAATAAATTTATGGAATGATAGGATGCTACCTCCAATAACTTAGACCTCGCCCAACCCAATCCGTCAGCTCCTCCGCCAGTGCCTGCCAAATTTAGGAGTTGGGATGACTAATCAGATTATTCTTTAAATAAGACTTGAAAATTGATTAATTTGTTCCATTAAGTGATTTAAAATTTTGATAGATATACATAAAAAAAATTAATAATTATATTACTAAATCATAGTTCAAATTTAGATATTGTCATATCTTTTTGAGATCCATATCTAAATTCTTATCTTCTTCATTTTTGTGTGGTTTCAATTTTATTTATTTTTTTCAATTTATTTACGATGAAATTGTGGGTTTCTATTTTTTTGAAAATTTAATTTATTTGTGGTTTCTATTTATCTTTAATTATTATTATTTAGGTAAGTTCTATTGTGAGTTATATATGTGATAGACATGTAAGTTTTATTGATTTAAAATATAATGGTGGGAGATATTTTCAAATTAGACTTTAAAAATTTTTAAAATTTAAATTTGGATATTGAGATGCAAATAAAGATTTTAACTGAATAAAAAAAAATCAAATTTATTAATTTTACCTATTCGTATATCTGTTTTTTAGTTTTTTTTTATATTATAATATATAAGATATAGATAGATACCCACAACTCTCATGAAAAATATTATTTGATTTTTTGGGGAAGAGATAAGGAAGGTAAGTTTTAATATATTTTTTTAGAAATCGGTGAAAGAGATTAGGATGAAAAGATTATAAAATATTTTTATTATCTTTTCATTTGAAATCCATAAATTAAGGGATAATTTTTATTTCTAAAATAATTAAATAAATAAATCAGCCAACAGTTTTTTAATCTATTTTATAAACTGAAAAATCAATAATTTTAGAAAATTGACTAATTTGTCCCATTAAGTGACGCGTACTCTGTCCATAAATCACTACAGGAAATTGCACTTTTGCGGACCAAAAAATTAGTTGGCAAAAGTCTATTTTTAGTTGGCAAAAGTTTTCTGCGGCTAAATTTTTTGGTTACCACTTTGGTCGCCAATGGAGGGTCAGGAAAAGTAATTAGCGACAAAAAAAAAATTTGTCGGGAAACGGTTCTATTTGCCGACTAAATTTTTAGTGACTAAATATATATTTACCGCGACTAAATCATTTTGTAACTAAAACACTTTAGTGGCTAAAGTGATATTTTCTCAACTAAATATGTTAGTCGCTAATTGTACCATTCCCCGACCAAACATGTTAGTGGCCAAAGTAACATTCCCCGACCAAATCTATTAGTCACCAAAAGTAATGTTTGCCTGACTAAAACTTTAGTCGGCAATAGACCTATTTGTGACCAAACTCCTTGGTTGCCAAAATTAATAATTTTACTGACTAACTATTTAGTCGCCAAATGTACCCTTTCACCTATCAACATTTTGGTTGCCAAATGTGAGTGGTGATACCCCAACTAACAATGTTAGTCAGCAAAAGTATTTCTTATCTTTCCTGACTAATCACTTGGTCGCTAGAAGAGGAAAAACAAAACCAATTTTTGGTCACCAATTCAATTCTTTTTGTTTATCAAAATATAATAATTCATCAAATCCATTCAATATAACATGTAATTTGCAAGAATCATTCAAACTAACAAAATTAATTGAATCATGAACATCCAACAAAATACATAAATCATTTAATCCTTAACCTGTTTAATTAAAGTCATCGACTATTAAAAGTTTTCATCCGCAAGTAATTTCATACTACATAATCGTCCAATTAAAAATATCATATAATCTGTATAATCATCCAATTCACATCCATTTAGCATAAAAATTTTAAACATAACAAGTACTTGTTATTATGTTTTAAATTTTTATCCATGCACATCTATCCGAAAATGTAACTAATAGTCTATCCAAATATTTTCCATACACATCCATCCAAAAATATATAATCCTTCAAAAAATGTAATAAGTGCCAACTAGTCCTATCAATTCAGCTTGTTGCACGAGTTCATCCATTTGTATAAAAGAAAAAGATAAAAAAATGTCAGGTAATATTTTTATGAAAATATTTGTACATCAAATGATTGTAAAATTGAACAAAAAAATAAAAAGTTCCATAGAAAGTAAAGATAACATGAACAAGAAAGTAAAGGTAGAAATTAAAATGATACTTTTCGCCTTTTTTTCTCTCATTTTTGTCTCTAATTCTCTAACCGTGCTTCCTAGCAATGCGCCACTTGCTCTCACAATTTTGTTTAATCTAGGCCAAAGTGATCGTGATGATCTCGGGGCTGTTTGATGGGTGAGACATTGTACAGCAAGAAGAGTATGAGAAAGACGAGGGGCGAGGTGAAGAAAAGGTAAGAGAGAGAGAGAAAGAGAGACAGAGACAGATAAAGAGGCAGAGATATACAAAACCCTTACTTAGATGACGATGGCGAGGCAAAGACGGACGGTCGGTGGCGAGGTGAAGACGGACGATGATGCTGACGGTGGAGAGGAGAGGACGACAGACGGTGGTGCTGGCAATAAAGAGACGAGGTGAGTGGCACGATTCAGAGCTCTAATTGTGATTAGGTGCAATTTTGGTGAAATAATACTTTGAATTTGCTTCAAAAAGTTTTCCCTACAACAGAAACATTGGTTAGCCAAAATTACACTACATATAAAAATGATGTTGTTTTGACATTTGTAACCAAATTGCATCAGTCACTAAAAGATTTTAATCACCTGCCCAATTTCTCACCATCCTGCATAAATTTTTGGCGACTAAAATTTCAAATTAGTTGCAGAAAATCACTTTTATGCGACTAAACAACTTTAGTCGGTAAAAGTAAGAAAATTTAGCTACTAATTTTTTTATTAGTCGATAAAAATATATTTTTTGCAACCAAAATTTTTTTTGTCGACAAAAGTATAATTTCCTATAGTGAACATTGTCTTTTTAAATTTTCACAGATAAAAAACTAGACAGAGTTGCATAGTGGTTAGTGGAGGTGATGAGCATAGCAACAATAAGGATGATGATGAGCTCGATCTGAGTATTGTTTGGGTGAGTTTTGAAAATGTGAATATTATTTAAAAGAATAGTAGATAGTTTGGATGATGAATTGATTTAGAAAACTAATGTGTATTAAATGTGAATTTTACTATATAAAAATTGAATATGGATCATATATTGTTTTTATATGTATCATTTTGGGTACTTTTGTATAACTATAAAAAATTATTATGACCACGTGCTACTTATCATCTGACATATTATTACTGTATTATTGTAATGAGTTTTTGTAATAATCCAGATTTTTAATTATTCTGTAAAATTTATACTAATAAGGGGAATATAATTATTTTAAAGAATTAGGTCCAAAATGTAATTATAGGAAATTAATGAGATAAGTATACATCTGAGAGCTTTAAATCCAAATCTGAGGGAGATTGCCGTGGACACGCGGTGGGTAATGACAGGGCTTGCCTCCCTATAAATGGGAGAAGATCAAGATCAGTGCAGCAAAAAAAAAAAAAGAGAGAGAGAAATGAAGGAAAATGAACTAAGAAATGGGAAGGAAATATTGGAAGTTAAGAAGATCTTTGATAATAGAAAGAAAGAGCGAGGTATTAAAGTTAAGGTGAGTTATATTATACCTTGATTTACCATAATGTATTTTACGTATGTTTTGACTTACCATAATTTATTTTATACAAGTTGTATTTTATTGGTTATATTAATATAAGTTATGTTTTATAAATATTTCAGTTACGTGGATTAATTTCTGAACTCTATTTGTTTAACATAAAACTCATAGATATGTTTGTTTATATTTTAAAAAATATTTGACGATGACCTTATAAATAATTATATTTTGTAAGTACCACCACAAGAGTCCAACGCCTTGGGGACTTAAATAACCATCGGCTCTGTTTGGTCACTTTGTGGCCCTCTATTATCATGGATCTATTGACCTCTGTTCTGTACGGAGCAAAGTACTATGCAGAGATAAGTGCCACACTATTTTGGGAACCACCTCTATAATCCGTACGAGCCACCTATTGAATCCGTACCACTGTTCTAACTGTCATTCATGTGACCTCTGTTCTGTTCTGTTCTGTTCAGTACCGTGGTTATGGTTATTTATTTACATAATCTCAGTTTTGCTACTTAAATGGTTATTTGTTCAGACTAAGTTATTTTAAATATTTTAGTTACATAACTATCCATAGTTATTTTGTGTCTCTTATACTCTTGGCATAATATTTCTCACTCTGCCATGTGCTTATAACTGTTTACCAATTTTCAGGAAACAATACAATTCAGAAATAACTTTTGGAAAATCTTAGACGCGGGACTACAGAATAGACACACACAGCACTTTTATGATATTTTTCTATGTAAATATTGGCCTTTTTGGTCAATAAATTTTGTAATAAAAATAGAAGCTCCGATAATTATTTTGGTACCCTCACTTAAATATTACTTCCGCTCGCATTTATTAATTTGTTCAAGAATTGGCCGGAGGTAACTTCAATTACTGGCTATCACGATACTTAATCCTTGGGTACGGGGAGCGGGTCGTGACAGTTTTATTATTAATGTCTATTATCAATGTAGTGGTAGATGTCACATGATAAATAAAAATATGTTTTGTTATTATCATTATTGATAATATATTTATTTTTATTTTTTTTACAATGTTCAAAAAATAATTTATGTTCATTGTTAGTTTTTGTAGATGAGAAGTCAAAAATAAATTAAGAAAAATGCTTCCTACCCCCACTGGGGGTCGACCCCCAGTGAGGTGTCACTGCCAGATTGGATAAAAAAAAACAGTTTTCTTTTTTTTTTTTTTTTTTTTTGGGTTTCGGCCAGTGGGGGCTCACCACCTCACTGGGGGTGCGACCCCCACTGGGGGTATAAGGCAACACCGATAAATTAAATATAATTCAAGTTATAACTAATTTGAGATTGAAAAGGAACGTTCAAAAGAAATTATAATTACATATAATTTTAAAATATTTTTTAAAAATTACAAAGAAAAATTGGAAGTATAAATTATAATTATCAAACAATCTAATTCTATTATGAAAAAAAAAATAAATGAAAAATTGATCAAATTTAAATTTATAATTGTTAAATATTTTTAATAAGCCATCAATTTTTTAATCAAGTTTTAACCTGATCTGATCTTAAATAATTTTTCAGATATAAATATACCTTAATATTGATACAATCCATGTTAAACATATTTTAAGAAGCGTAAATTATATCAATAGTCCCCACATTTTGTCTCTTGTGTCAATTTGGTCTCTGTAATTTTAATTAGTTTAATTTTGACCATTAATTTTAGATTTTATATCAATTTTGTCCAATTAATAATGTCGGTTAAGGTTTTTAAAAGAAAATAGTTATTGATTGGTTGGTTGACATTAATTTACTGAGTTGAACAAATTTATGATTTAGTCAATAAAATTATAACAAATGCTACTCATGTGTGTATTTTCAATAAATAAATAAATAAAACACTAGCAATTATAACAATTGGACCAAATTGAGACAAAATTATAAATTCAGGGTCAAAATCGAGCAAATTTAAATTGCAAGTACAAAAATAACACAAGAGTTAAAATATAGGGACTACTAATGTAGTTTATTCTTTTAAGAATAATTACATAATTTCTTAATTAATTTTAAAATTGTTAATAAATATACCAAACGAATATATACATATTTCCTATTTTTGTTATAAATTTTTTTAAAAATATAACATAATTTATTAATTAATTTTAAAATTGTTAATAAATATACCAAACAAATATGTACATATTTCCTATTTTTTTTATAAATTTTTTTAAAAATATATTTACTAATTAAAAATTAAATAAATAAGTGGGTCTACTAACTCATGGATTGGACATGAATTAGACGATTCTCCAAGAATTAGGTTTAAATCAAGAATTATTGACAAAAAAATCGACTTGAACTAAATTTTCTTGGCTACTTTTTAGTATTTAATCTAATATTAAACCCTCCCTCCAAATTAGTTCATATCAGTCACAAATTGATAAGTTATGATAAAATTTAAATTTATTAGGATTAGAATATAACCTACAATTTAGGGTGGCTCTATCTTAGATAATTTTTTCATTCATAAATATATATAACTATTCATTTAATTGATTTAAACATAAATATATAGTTTTTTTTAAACTGTTCAAAATTTTTAATTATTATAAAAAAATACATACAAATATCTACTTACTAATTTAATAAATAGATAGGTCAAATAATTCATATAAGTTGGGAATAGACCAAGATAATTTTTAATGATTAGGTGAAAGACAAGTTAGCGTAAATCTAATGTTAAGCCTAAATTTAATATCATAAGTGAATTCTAATCTATTTTTACGTAAATCTTATAATATAAGGCAAATTATAATTTTGATGCTAGACAAATTTTTTGACTTTACAAAATATGAAAAAATTAATATATTGACAAATGTAAATTACCACTATCATATGATAAATTAAATTTACGACACTCATAAGACGAAATGTATTTATATTTTATCATAAATATAATTTTTGTGATTTATTTTTTTAATTTTTACCAATTAAATTATGACATGTATTTGCTATTAAGAACTTTGAGCACACAATTAATGACATAAGAATAAAAAAATTCTCTTATATGTAACTGTGATAAAAATAAATAAAATTTAATTGATTCTAAATCATTTTTACACTACAGGAAAAGGGGCTTACTGCAACGTTTTGTTTATGGCGTTTAGGGAAACGCCATTAGAGATCAATTGAACACAACGTTTTGAAAATGTTGTCTTTGATCACAGTGAAACGGCGTCGTATTGGGTGTATATATTGACACCGTCCAACCTCCGTCTCTCTTACTTTCTCTGTCTCTCACTTTCTGTCTCTTCGACAGCTCTCTCTCTCTCTCTCTCTCCCAAAACCCTCAATTTGAAGCTCTAACTCTAGCTCGCTCGATTGTAGATTTTGCATTGTATATTCATCGAACTCTCTAGCTGTTCTTCATCGATCTGTCGCTGGAGGGCTTTGATCAGTCTTTTCATCGAACTCAAACTCGATCTGTTCTTCTTCAAATCGCAGATCCAAAATCAATGTCATTCTTGAACCAGATCGATCTATGTTGCTCTTTTCTCAGGTACATTTTTCATTCTCTTAATCGGTGTTCGAGTTTGAACCAGATCGATCTCTGTTGCTCTACTTTATCATTGTCGAATCTGCTAATTAACTCTCTAATTTTTTCATTCTCAGATTAGATCAGATCAGATTGTTGAACCAGATCGATCTCTGTTGCTCTGCATCTCAGGCACCTGAGGAGCTTCCAAAGAAGACAAAGTTGTTCTTTGCTCATGCTGCAGAGAGCTAGGATGCTGAATTCTATACCAAAGTCAATGACGATGTTTATGTAAATATTGATTCGTGATCGATCCATGCATTTCAGTGATACTTTTGTTATTAAGGATTGAAACTTGAGTGTAATGGATTGTGAAGTTATGATTTATTTTTTTGGTGCAGATGCCCTGGGAAATTCACTTGCAGCTCATTTAAACAAGCCTCGTGTATATGTTGGGTGTTTGAAATCAGGCGAAGTTTTCTCTGAACAGTAAGCTTGGTTAACAAATTTAACTCAATTATGAGTGGCTTACAAAGTGATAGTTTGCATGTAGAATTTGAATTTCATTTTTTTCTACATTATTTACAAACTTGGTTTTTTTTTCTTTTTTTTTTTTTTTGGAATCTGGTAGGAGCCACAAATGGTATGAACCAAATTCGGGGAAATTTGGGGATGGGAAAGTGTAAGTGTTACTTTATCTGATTAAGGCTCGTAATTCAGTTCTGAAGAGGAAATTTCATTATATTTCATAATTCTAATATTTATAATTTCTTATACCTGGCATGTCATAGGGAAAACAATTTTGTGAGTTAAAATCTCTAAATAAAATTCTATTTTCCTGTATATTGGCCTAATATATGCCCAGCGAAGAAAAAAAAATGTATACATAAATTTTGGAGAAGTTGCCTTTAGTTGGTTAGCTTACTCATAGGTGTACATTAATTTGAGCATTTTGAATGATCAATGATAATGATAGATCAAATTCCCATGTGAGTTTAATTCTTAAATCACTCTACAATTCTCCATTGCACAGTTTCATGTTAATTTATATCAAATCCTTGATTCATTAAACTCAATTTGTGCCGATATTCTTAGTCTTACGAATTTGTGACTTAGAATATATTTATGAAATTCTATTTTCCTGTGTATTGATCTAATATATTCCCAGCTGATTCTGCCCAACCAAGAAGAAAAATATGTATATATACATTTTGAAATTCTTGAATTCAGTTGGCTAGCTTACTCATAGGTCATAGGTGTACGTTAATTTGAACATTTTGAATGATCAATGATGTGTGAGTTTGGTTCTTAAATTGCTCTAGAATTCTCTATTTCACAGTTTCATGTTAATTTATATCAGTCCTTGATTCATTAAACTCATTTTCTGCCAATATTTATGGTCTTACAGCATGATTTTTCCAACAAGTACTTCCGTCATGCTTTAGGTGAGATGGTTGTCATATCCCAATCAAATGATGAGAACTACACTTTTGAAACAGGGAATGGGTTTTTTTTGTTGTCTGTCATGCAATTCTGGTATCAAATTTACTGATGTTTTGCTGAATTATACACAACTTGTAAAATCTGTTTCTGTTAGCGGATTGGGTTGAAGTTAAAGAGCTCGTCTTAGTTATTGATTTTTAACTTGGTTTTGCCTCCTTCATATGGTCAATACTTTAGATTGAGATTTATTTAAGAGGGCATATATATAATTTTAGAGGAGAAAATTGGATAACATTTTCAAGTTAAAATTCTTTGGCATTTTGATTAACTAGATGATGATTGCATGTGTGTGTCTCTGGTTTTGTTTGCTGAGAGATGGATAAGGAGAATAAGAGGAATGGTTCTTCTTCCTCTGTGTTTTGTATCTTTTTTCCTATAAGTACACTAATTGGTGGTTTACACATGATTAGGTAAGAGGGCTACTAGACATGGCTGAATATGTTGAATTAAAAGACAGTCCTCGGTGTCCAGCAAGATATTGACAATTGCTCCAATAATAGGCAGAATTTCATTGATAAGAATGAGTTGAATAATGCAATAAATAAACATTACAAAAGTAAAAACATGTTTTGAAACTATCCTGAATTGTTCTTCTTCTTAACATTACTTAAATCTGATGCACTGAATGATTTCTCAATAAAGCCAGAAACCGGCAATTTCAGGTCAAAAGACAACCTTTGAACAATCATCAATAATGTGTATACGTCTGACATGGCTCTGTGGGCAGATCCTTTTGATTTCCAGATACTCTCAGAGCACCGAAGTATTATAAGCTTCTGATCTTGAAAAGGGCATTACTTGCTTATTTAAAGAATATAATTGTTTATTTTTGTATGACCATGTTTGTGATTATATCCTCATAGCTTCAAGAGAAGTTTCGGTGAGGAGTGCATACATTTTTTCTAGGATCTCACAATGAGAGTGTCAAGGCTTTGTTCCCTCAAATACATCGATGGGCCCAGTACTAGCATTGACCCCCATGAAGTAAGGAGTCATTCATGTCTAAGTTAGCTTACTATAATTTCCAAGTTGTTTGTGTTTTTGTTGCCTAGCAAACAATCAATCTGTTCAGGTACTAACTGGAACAAACTTAAATCATGTTGAAATTGGGATTTTATCAATTTTGCTGAAAACTGGTTTTGGACTTCAGTTGGCTGTCTCTATGCCATATCCGCTTCCCTCTCTCGACATCTATGGATTCATGCACCATGGTAGGTAACAATATTTTGCTCATATACACCTTTATCATTGTTTCAAGACTAAGAATTAAAAGTACAGAATAATTTAGTGGATTGAAAATTTTAATGTTCTATTGTTCTATGAATTTTATTACTATGTAGGATAAAAATCCCATACCCACTACAATGGGACGTGCCTACTTTTAACGCAGGTCATCCTTTTGGGATGATGGCTGCTGTATTAGTCTCCATGATTGAGGTAATTTTTTACACAAAAAAATCAATCAAGTATATTTTTATCAATGATTAACACAAATATTCATATTGACAGTCAACTGGAGCTTTTAAGCTGCATCTCGTCTAGCAAGTGCCACACCACCTCCTACTCGTGTTCTTAGCCGTGGTATGGTTGGTAGGTCTGCAAACTACACAAATCTTGAAATTTGGTGAAATAAAAAATAAAAAATAATTTGGTATTTGGTATTTGATAAAAAGAAAAATAATTAACTCGTAATCCATGTTGCAATATATTGACACAGAACTTCATCATACAGGGAATTGGGATCCTTTTCAATGGACGTTTTGGGATAGTTATAAAATCTACAGTTTCTGTGTAAGTAGTAATAGAGACTCTTTTATTCAATCCTTTGCTCTTGAACACTGTTCTGGATGGAAATGGATGCTAACAATTTTATTTTGAAAAAAACCAGAGAAAATGTAGGTCTTCTTCGAACAGCTCGTGTTGGAAGCCGTTGGGTCGTACAAATTTCTTTTTTCCATTTAGCTTCTACTTCATTTCTCTTTTCTGTTTCTTTCTTTTTGTGCATTTCACTTTGTGTTCCCAGAGCCTCAGACCTTGTTATTTTCTTTGATTTCTTGATTCTTTTAATTTTTGTGAGAGAAGTTTGAAGAGTGGTTTGAAATTGAATTTTTAGTGATTTTTTTTTTTTGCCAAATCACAGATTGTACATAATGTTGCTCTTGTATACAGGTAGTTAAATTCTCAAGCTTTTTTCTTAGTTAAATTCTTTGGCCCAGTGTTGTGTCATATTTTGGTTAAATTCTTTGGTTGTGTTATGCTATATTTTAGTTAAATTATTTAGCTATGTTGTGCTAGATTCAGAATCCCAAAAAAAAAAAAAGAAAAAGGTGGCGTTTTTGAAAAAACGCCACTAAATGACGTCATCATGATGTCATGTAACGGAAAGATAGTAGACGTCAATGTTTTTGTGACGTTTTTTAAAACGCCGCCTGATGTTTTTAGCGACGTTTTTAAAACGTTGTAAAGCTATAACGGCGGCCGTATCAGCGACGAAAATATTAAACGTCGTTGTAACTTATGATGGCGTTTTTGAGACTTATAGCGGCGTTTTTGAAACGCCGCTAAAAATCAATTTTCCTGACTAAGTATTCTAGACAATTTTTTTAGATTATTGTTATTTCATTTTAAAAATTAGTTTTTGATTATTTATTTATTCATGTACATAGCATAGGTAATTATACTAGTGTATATATATATTAATAGTGGATGCTTATACAATTCAGGTAAATAAATATAAAAATAAATAATAAAAAAATTAATATCATAATATATAAGATGTCTAAATAATAAAAGTATTCTTAATTAACTCAAGATTGAGCTCGAATCTTGAGAACCCCGTTAGATTAGATTTGGTGACTTTTGTTGAGTAGTGGGCCTATCATTGAAGAACACGTGTAGGGGTGCGCATGAGTATTAGCCGACTGATAGGCATTTCCCTGGGGAGCAGGCGATGGTGGTCTAGAGATGGAAAGATGATCAGGTGCAGTGTGCAGTTCGAGCTTTTTAATGAGCGTAAAATGTTACCTCAGCAACCCAATGCCAAGTGGCATCAATCTTTTGTCATACTGGTTCTATTTTAAAAATAAAGATAAAGTACAGTGAATGCTCTTCAATATGACTCATTTATATTTTGTTTCTCTAAATTTTAAATTTTAGGGCAATTATTGACACCTCTCGAAATTTGACTAAAATATAGATTTTCTTTTAAAGTTTGAAAAATTACATCTCATTCCCTGAGATTTATATTTGCGTAACAAGTTGTCCTCTGTGGTTTATATTTGCATAACAAATTTGTTATGCAAATATAAATCTCAAGGAGTGATTTGTAATTTTCTAAACCTCAGGAGAATCCGTATTTTAGTCAAATCTCAAGGGGTTTTGATAATTTGCCCTAAATTTTAATAGTTAATTTTATCAAAATATTGTCTTATTTGTAACGCCCTCAAAATAATAACATAAAACCCATCAATATAGACATGCATTGATATACAAAAGTCCAACATATCTTCTATTCATCAGAGTATTTGATTACAAAAGGTATTATATGTTAACAACAAAAGCAAATGCCCTACGGGCTTACAGCTTTCCAAGTTAACACTTGGTTACAAAAAGAGAGCACTAGCCCAATTACACATTAAGCCCTTGACTTGGATCTACATGTAATACATCAAAAGAAGATAGACAACAAAAAAATCCATCCGCCTCGAGCCTCCCAAGCTATGTCCTTGGAGGTGGCATGCTACCTGTACCTGAAAATGATGTTCCCATATAGGGTGAGTCACAGCCCAGTAGAAATACACTAAACCAGCTATGAACAATGACTAAAAGATTAGCAGTTGATAGATGGTCAACACTGATACATCCACTTATATCACATTACAGTCACATGACTTACAAGTCTATGCTACTTTTCATTTTCCATTTTCAGTAGATAAGCATACCAGCTAAATCAAGACATCAACAGATAAGCATATTAGCTATATCAACATCTCGACCGATAAGTATAAGAACTATATCTTGCAACCAAAGATAAGCATATGAGCTATATCTACACTTCTCTAGACAAGCATATGAGCTGTATCTACGGAGTTCATCCCCTATCTCCTCCCAACACTATCCGGTTTAGAGGTACATCCCCTATCTTCCCCTAAACCGCGGAGTACATCCCCCATCTCCTCCTCTACACACAATGCATATAAACACAAGGGTTCTATACACAATCAATTAATACATAAAGTTAATGTATTCTATCAACCGTCAAGTTCCATGACACATTCCATTGATTAGTTTTCGTTTGCCTAATCATCATGCATTGTCTACAACAATCAAGACTATCCTCCACCGACAGCCCAAAGCAGTTATTTCTAAACAGGAAATAAATGCACAAATGGATAATATATCAACATTTCACTTTGGTGAGCGATAAATAATTCAACTACACCCTTTAATCCCATACATTCCAAATTTCAACATTTCCAATTCAATTCCTCATTTCCTTTAATTAATTATATGCATTAATTAATTAAAACAATTAGGGCAAATTCCCATAATTAACAAGACAACCCTAAGATTCCATTTTCATCCACATTCCATCATCCATCTCATTTTTTCTATGCCAAACTTGCATTTAGGTTTATTATAAATAAAACCCGAACTTTTGTAAAATTACACAAAAGGCCCAAACTTCCTCAAGACTACCCAACAACACCCAACATATCAAAATGCTAAAATTTAAAGACAAAATCCATAAGAAATAGTAGGATATCCCTACCTCAAAGTTTGAGCTCCAACAAAGAAGATGAAGCAAACGAAAGTGCTCCAAACCACAAATTTTTCGGATCAAAAGGTAGCCCTCGACGATCAACAACTTTTTTGTAAAGGCCAAAGATGAGCAAATCACTCCTACTAGATCAATACCTAGAGAAAAGGTAGAGCTCTAGAGTGAGAAGCTCAACAATGGTGTTTTTTGGAAAAGTATGAGAGAGAAGAGAATGTAAAAAGTGATTTTAAAATGTCCAGCTGTTAACTGATATATGACATTCCCGCTCGAGCGGAAAACATAACGCTCGAGCGTAAAGAACAAAAAACTAGGTCCGCTCGAGCGCAAGAAGTCCCGCTCGAGCGCCAAGACACAAGAATAAAGTACATCTGCTCGAGCGCAAGAACCACTCCGCTTGAGCGTAGATCTCCTTCTCCCAGAACTTCCACAGACAAAGTACTACCCGCTCGAACGTCAACAAGCCCGCTCGAGCGCAACCAGCTCGAGCGCAGGAATTCCGCTCGAGCGTAGAAATCACACCTGCAGAAGTTTTGCAGGGCACCAAAATACTGGGAGTGTACAATCTCCGCTCGAGCGCTCCAAGACCCGCTCGAGCGGAAAGACCAAAAACACAACGACAAGGATTTAGACCAAGGCTCAACCCACCTGCTCGAAACATGCCCAACACATCCTAAAACTCAATCAAGTGGAATTTAAAAGACAACAACAAGGTAGACACAACTACCAACTCCACGGAACCGAGTCCGGAATACAACTGAACAGTAAAGGGAATACCGGGATCGCTATATATTACAGGTAATTCATTTTGGTTAGGATTTAAGAATTTACAAAAAAAAAAAAAAAAAGGGTCATGTGTAAATTACATGAGATATTTATAAAAATTTTAGGGTAGGAATGCCCTTATATAATAAATAAGAGTATTATTATCCTAAAACAATCAATAATGGATATTATTATTTTAAAAAAGATAAATTATAAACACACCCTCTAAAATTTACTTAAAATACGAATTGCCCCCCTGTGGTTTGAAAAATTATAATACCTCCCTGTCATAATTTTTTATTTAACAGAATTAATTGAAAAAATGAAATTTCTAACTTTTCACCTGTACAATAATAAAATTATCTAAATTATTAATTGAAATAAAATTTTAACATTATTAAAAACTATTAATTAACTTGATGATTTATTAATAAAATAACCAATTTGTTATGAAATTAGAAACCTTAGGAGACATAATGTAATTTATAGAACTACAAAGGATAATTTGTAATTTAAATAAACATCAGGGGTGTGTTTGTAATTTGCCCTTTTAAAAATTCAATATATGTGTCATGTACTTTACATATGATCTAATTTTCTATAAATTTCTAATAGGATCCTAATAAAAAAGATTAACTGTAATAAAATAAAACTTTGAGGAGATTAATTGTTGAATTTTGAAATATAGGGAGATAGAGTATAACTAAATCATAATTTAAAGAGTTTATTGTAATTTACTCCCAAAATAAATAAGAAAGGATGAAGGAAGGTAATGGTTCAAGGTAAGAGATGACGGCCGGAGGTAGTTGCCCGCTATAAAGAGATAGTGTGATTGAATTAGTAAAATAAAAGAGAAAAAAAAAAGAAAAAAAGGGAAGAAAAATATTATAGGCTCTAAATTTTTTACCAAATAAATGACTCCACATTCATGTGAGACATTTGATCATTAATTTATGTTATGTTTGGTTGGAAAATTTAGGAAGGGATTTAGAAAGAGAAAGAGAAAAGTGTGTGAAATTAGGTCAAATATAAGTATGTTTTATTCATATTTCACCTACCTTTTCCATTTTCTTTTCTAAATCCCTCCTAAAATCCCCCAACCAAACACAGCCGGAAATTTGGTATCCTTAATATAACCAAAAAAAATAAATAAATCTTATCCTTTCAAACTATCATACTTGCTTCATGTTCCTCCTAAATTATTAATTTAAATAATTACTTCTTGAACTGTTAATATTATTTCATTTTACCCTACATCAAAGTTAATATCTTTTTACATTTCTGATTTCATCTCCTTAGATTACTTCAAAATAGTGAGGCTTAAATTTATTTACGAAATTTAGTTATCATTTGATGTAATATCTTACATATTATCGATGTATTGATACAATAAATGAAATGGGAAGTTTATTATATTAATACGTTGATGAAACATGGGTAATAAATAAATTTAGTACCAAAAAAATTTGCGTCATATAATTAGTCTTATTAAATTGGAAACAACTAATTTTGTTCTATCCAACATTTTTTTATCAAAACAAGGGGGAAATTTTTAAGCCCCAAAAGGGTGCAAGGTGAATGGACTCAACTAAAGTCCATTAATATGCAACCAAAGCAAGTTTGGTAAAATAAGTGCCCCATGTTCATGTGGGTTGGGCCATAAGGGATCTTGGGCTGGGTTTTAGTTTGTTATGATCCCAGCCCAGCCCAACACATTCACAGTTTAAAGCCCCACCTGAGAATATTACCAAAAAAAAAAAAAGAATGATTAGAATAAAAAAAAACAAAAACAAAAAAGTTATTTCCAATACAGGTCTAAGGAGAAACAATCAAAATATATGCATAGAAATATACCCAAAAAAGGTTAGGAGAACTTTTTTAAAGATTTATGATATTAAAATTTTATAAGATAAAGGATATATAATATTTTGGGAGCTTTTTTCATAAATCCATCTTTAATTACTTATGTTCCATCCAATCCATATTCTTTTTGACTATTCCATTAGGTCCTATTTGAGATAAGAAGACCAAAATACCCTTTTCATCTACTTATGCTCTATTTAGTTCATATTATTTTCTTATGTTTCAATAAGTCCTATGGGTGACATAATTACCAAAATACCCCTAATGTGAATGTTCACACCGTCAATGTGAATGTTCATATCGTCAATGTGTAGGGGCCCGGCCCATGTACAATGTGAATATTCACATTGACATGTTAACATTCACATTGATAGGAGTGTAAAATTAGCCCGCGGCCTGTGGGCGGCCCGGGGCGAGCCCGGTCCGGCCCGTGACAATGTGAATATTCACATTGACATATTAACATTCACATTGATAGAACTGTAAAATTGGCCCGCGGCCTGTGGGTGGCCCGAAGCCCGCCCGTTGCCGGGGTGAGCCCGACCCGTTGATAATGTGAATATTCACATTGACATATTAACATTCACATTGATAACAGTGTAAAATTGACTCGAAGCCTGTGGGCGGCCCGGGGAGAGCCCGGCTCCGCCCGTGACAATGTGAATATTCACATTGACATATTAACATTCACATTGATATGAGTGTAAAATTGGCCCGCGGCCCGTGGACGGCCCGAAGCCCGCCCGCTGCCCTGGGCGGGTCCGGCCCGGCCCGTGACAATATGAATATTCACATTGACATATTAACATTCACATTGATAGGAGTGTAAAATTGGCCCGCGGCCCGAAGACGACAGCCTCGGGTCGGGCCGGTGGGCCTAGGCCTAGGCTCAAGCTTAGGCCGGGTTTGGGCGGGCCTAGCCATTTTTTTTTAATTCTTTTTAATTTTTTCTACCAAAATTTTATTATTTTCCACAAAAAAAGACACTGTGCCTCAGGCGGACTGGGCCTCGGACCGAGCATTGAATGGGCCTTAAGCGGGCCGATGGGCCGGGCCGGGCTTCAAAGTGATGGCCTAGGCCCTAGCCTAGGGTCTCGGACATGCTTGGACCCGGACCTGGACCCAAACGAGCCTGCCCCAGGCCGTGGACGGGCTTCGAGCAGCCCACGGGCGGCGGGCGAATTCTACATTCCTATCAATGTGCATGTTAACATGTCAATGTGAATATTCACATTGTCAACGGGCGGGGCCGGGCCTACCCCGGGCCGCGGGCGAGCTTTGGGCAGCGTGCAAATTTTACACTCCTATCAATGTTAATGTTAACATGTCAATGTGAATATTCATATTCTCACGGGTCAGGCCAAGCCCGCCTCGGGCTGCGGTCGGGCTTCAGGGCGCCCACGGGCTGCAGGCCAATTTTACACTCTTATCAATGTGAATGTTAACATGTCAATGTGACTATTCACATTGTCAATGGGCCGGGCCGGGCCCGCCCCAAGCTGCGGGCGGGCTTTTGGCCGCCCATGGGCCGCGGACCAATTTTATACTCTTATCAATGTGAATGTTAATATATCCATGTGAATATTCACATTGTCAACAGGGCGGGCCGAGCCCTCCTTGTGCCGCCCACGGGCTGTGGGCGAGTTTCGAGCAGCCATGGGAGACGGACCAATTTTATACTCTTATCAATGTGAATTTTAACATGTCAATGTGAATATTCACATTGTCAACAGGCCGGGCCAGGCCCGCCCCGGGCTGCCTACGGTCCGTGGGCGGGTTTTGGACAGCCACGGGGCGCGGGCCAATTTTATACTCTTATCAATGTGAATATTAACATGTCAATGTGAATATTCACATTGTCAACGGGCCGGGCCCACCCCAGGACGCCCACGGGCCGTGGGCGGGTTTCGGGCAGCCTTGGGGCGCGGGCTAATCTTACACTTCTATCAATGTGAATGTTAACATGTCAATGTGAATATTCACATTGTCAACGGGCCGGGCCGGGCCCGCCCTGGGCCGCGGGCGGGCTTTTGGCCGCCCACGGGACGCTGACCAATTTTATACTCTTATCAATGTGAATGTTAACATGTCAATGTGAATATTCACATTGTCAACGAGCTGGACCGGGCCTGCCCCGGGCCGCGGGCTGGCTTTTGGCCGCCCATGGGCCGCGGACCAATTTTATACTCTTATCAATGTGAATGTTAACATGTCAATGTGAATATTCACATTGTTAACGGCCCGGACCGGGCCCGCCCCGGGCCACCCATGGGCCGCGGGCGGGGTTTCGCGCCACCACGGGACGCGGGTCAATTTTACACTCCTATTAATGTGAATGTTAACATGTCAATGTGTATATTCACATTGTCAACGGGCCGGGCCCACCCCGGCTCGCAGACGGGTTTCGAGCTGTCCACAGGCCAATTTTACATTCCTACCAATGTGAATTTTAAAATATGAATGTTCACATCATAAAATTGCTAACCGTTCAAAAAATATTTATAAGGGTATCAAAATTAAATATAAGGGCATAAGTGTCCAAGAAAATAGTGTAAATCAAGAAAAAAAAACTTTATGAAATAAAACTATACATACATGGGACTAAATGAGTTAAAAAATTCCTTCATGGACTTCTTGAGTTAAAACACTTCTAAATGGGATTTATCAATAATTTTTCCTAATATTTTTATAGTAGTTAAAGTCTTTCAATATTTCTACAGATAAAATTCGACTCAGAGAAATTTTGCCCAGTTTAGAGAAATAGAGAAATTTCGAAATTTCTCTGTGATCATATTAGAGAAATTTTGAAATTTTTCCGAGTTCGGTAAATTTTCTCATAGTCAAATTTTCTCTGTGAAAATGTTGAGAGGCCTTAGCTAATAAAAAAATATATTTTAGATCTCTCCTACTATACAAAGTTGGAGAGAGATGTTTCACTAATTTTCTCAAAAGATAATATGTTATACTTTTGTAGAGTAGAATTCATATTTTAAATGAATTTAAACCATATAAACATTATGTGTATAAATTTTGTGTATGTAATATTGTTTAAGAAAAAATTATTTAGGTGCTGTTTGGGAAGACGGTTTTGGGCTAAATTAGCCACTACCGTCCAAAAGAGGCTAATTTAGCCACTACCGTCCAAATGAGTTTCAGTTGGAAATGTTGAACCCATGGCAGGTTGAAATTACCAAAATGCCCCACGTTGGAAATGTTGAACCCAATTAGCCACTACCGTCCACGTGCCTTACCTCAACTACACTAAAGTCTTACCTCAGCTACACAAGTCATCTCAACAACAAAACATCTCAACAACAAAAAAGGAAAAACGTTTTTGAATATTTTTAAATATTTTAATTTCAAAATATTACAATTTTAATTTTTTAAATTTTAAAATATTTTATAAAAATAAATTCAAACTCTATTTTATTAAAATATTTTTAAATATTTTAATTTTTTTATTATATATTTGGTTATGATTTGAGTGTAGAGTTGTGAAAGTAATATGGAGTTTCGAGTTATGTGTTTAGTTATAAGTTTTAAAAATAATTTTTTAATTGAGTTTTGTTTTATGTGTTTGGT
>CM069916.1:34541976-34696573 GCA_036172215.1 Camellia granthamiana
CATGATATAAGAACTATTTTTCTTCCATTTTAGTTGATGACATAATTGAAAAGGGAACAATAATAATTCTAAGTCGTAACAATTTTACCTCAGCCTTCTATGTGGGTACTTATTATTTTCCACTCAGCTTAACTAATAACTTGATTGGTAACATGGGCAGTGGCAATAAACCACTTGAAGTCTTAATTGCTATATACGCCACTCTAATCTAAGAAAAGGCTATGATCCATCCTTGGCTTCTAATACTTAGGTGGCCATATTGGATTTTTTTAGTTAATTATGAGAAAGAGAATAAAAGGGAAAATCTTTTCACCCCATGCTAGAGGCCTGTCTAAGATGGTACGATCAGATTATCAACTTCCAAGATGATTGGTTATTAGAAGTCATATTCTTGTATACAATACAAATGAAAAATATTCACATATCTTCCAGACCGCTGGGTTCCCACAAATTAAAATGAGGACTTCTTTCATCCAAGCGGAGTTCACAAGGTTCAAGAAGTAATAGAGCCCATGAAGAAAATGAAAAATAAAAAATAAAAATTGAACCAACATCTGCATCAAACAAATACATAGATAAAATTTAACGTTAAAGAATAATGAAGTGTACTTCAAGAGAGTCACAGAAAATTCAATGCCAAGGAATGCAGTCAATCAATAAATGACTAGAACCATAAGCAATCAATAATCTACAAGTGTAATCACAACATGAATAATGGATTAATTAATGCCCATGAAAACCAACAGAGAAGGCACTCTATGGCTTTAGAAGATAACTCACATGTTTTCTCCATTTTGCAAAATCCAATCAGGCACGGGTCCACTTAGTAAGTTCCCGGTCACATAACTAAACAAATCCAATATCACTGAATTAGTTACTGATAATCATATTCCTCTCTTTTGAGTGAGGAACATGGTCAGGTAAGAAGAGAGTAGAAAACATCTATTGTGAGTAACAAGCTTCTTTGTGACCTTTGCAGGTTTAATTCATTAAAGTAAGAGTTGGTTTGTCTTTTGAAATAACTCAAATGAAAGAATTATCCTAATTCATATCAAAGGAAATACAATTTAAAACCTAAGCTATTCTCCATTTGTCATATAGGCAGGACAGGAAAGGTTCTTTCTTGTTTTATCTTTTGCAAAGTAGGAATTTCTAAATATACTTTTTATTACACAAAGTTGGATATCTCTCAGGAGGCTTACAAGCCACCTATTTGTCTATTTCTTGCCTCCTGGTATAGGACATTGTGATAATACAAGACTTTTAGGCCAAACGATGGTACGGTGGTCCTGCTTTACACCTAAAATCTCTCGCTGGTTTCATAACCAAGAGGTGAAAGGATCTGAAAAGCAAGGAGATTTGGCCATTTGCTTGGCCTTATATTTAACTTATTTCAGGCTGCTAATTATGTAGATTTACCACTTGATCAATTTAATGTGTTACTTTTTAACTTTGATTGGTTGCTTTGGGCCACTGATCGGTTCTCTACTTCAACATCCCTTTATGGGACAATTTAAGCAGTTTGGTCAGCTCTAACCATACTGCAGGCAAGTAAAAATTAGCAACCAAAGCTTAGAAAATAGTATGAGATGTCGGTGTACATACATGTAGTTTGTTTTTGACAGACTGACAAAGCTGCTTCGAATTTCTCCACTTGTTGAAGCTGAGATCTCTGCAAGAGAAATAATAGATAAGTAGATTTCAAAATGACTTCTTTCTTCTTTTTTCTTATTTAACAGTTGTCAAAAACCAAAAACAGATAATCACTACAATAAATTGAAGTTTCATAACAACGGAAGTAAATTTTTTTACAGCATAATAGTGTCTAAGGTGAACTCAAATTCTCATGAAGTTGTATGACTTTCAGACTCTTCCAAATGAGAAGTGTTTGTTGCCATCTTTAAAGATTCACAGTTCATCAGTTGCCTACTGTTTTTGCTTTGTACTTTATACGAGAATTGTCCACAAATGGAGTGGGATGAACAGTCTACCAACACGTGGTGATGAACTGAGATATTTGACAACATAAAATTATTTGTCGCATCACTACGCATGTAGATAAGGGGGAAAAGGTATAAATCTACTAACAGGGTTTTCAAATTTGTCATCGGCACAAGATATTCAGGTAATGGTCCAATAATATTGCAACTCCTCAAAATCCTGCAATGCAATCAAACACACACCAGTTCAAGTCAATCAAATAATCTACTATGAGTGACATGGAATAATTGTCTAATAGGCAACTCTTACATCAAAGTATACATGATTTAAGCTCTAATCATAGAAAAACTCGAAACTAGGGTTTCGATTTCCAAAATTTCAATCGATGAAGAAGAGAGAATAGATATGGAAATTACCTTGAGAATACGAAGGTCGAGACTTCGCAAGTGTCTTCGATGGGGGAAAGATCGAGAGAGAGAGAGCAAGGATCGGAGAGAGAAAGAACGAACCTGAATCTAGAGCGAGAGAGACCCAATCGCCGACGGAGACGGAGATGGAGCACTGCCTAAATAGTTGATTTGTTGTGTTTGTTGTATGTGAGAGAGGAGACCTAACTAACTATCACTGTGCCTAAATAGAGTGGGTATACAATACAGAAGAGACCTCTTCAACCGTGTCTCCCCCGCCTCTTCTTCTTCTTCTTGTTCTTCTTCAGCTTCTAGGTCGACATTGAATCAGAGAGGAGGTTTTGGTAGAGCAACAAATACCACTAATTTGGAGTTCTAAAAAGATTGATAATAATAAAATACAATACTAAGATTAAAATGAATAAAGATTGGTAGCTCGAGGATTTCGCTCCCGAATCCTCTTAAAGCCTAAAACGATGTTATTTTGGGTTTTAGATTTTTTTTTTTTTTCCTTTTTTTTCTTCCATTTTTGATCTGAAACCGACTGAGAAGAAGAGGGAAAGAGGGAGAGAGAGAGGGAGAGAGAGAAGAAGAAGAGGGGAAGAGGAGCAGCTGTGGTGTCGCAGCTCCCCGTCATCCCGCCGTCGTCGCAGCTCCGGCCCGCCGTCGTCGCCTCGCTGCCAGCTCGTCGCAGCAGCAGCTCCAGCTCCAGCTCCGGCCGCCGTCCCGCCTCCGGCCTCGCCTCCTCCTCCCCTGTTATTAGGGCCCCCTCCAGTCCTCCTCCTCCTCCTCCTCCTCTCCTCTCCCCTCCATCTTCCTCCTGATTTCTGCGTCTGGAAAAAAAAAAAAAAAAAAAAAATACAAAAACGGCAACGATTTCTATTCGGGGGATTCGAGCTACGTAGCTTTCGAGCTACGTAGCATGACTGCCTATCAAATCATTCATAGTGGGATCCACTATCACATTTTTAATGGTAGCATTAATTAGTACTCTCACTCATTTTCCTTTGGCAGAGCTGTTGGAAAAGCGATTATAATTTATAACCTAACAGTTATAAATTAAGTTCTTCTCCTCCATTCAAAGAATAAGTTGATTTTTGACTTATAAAAAGTTATAAGTTGTATTGTTAAGTTGAATTAAATATATCAAAATAATTTATATTAAGTTAAAAATTAAAATAAGTTGGAAATAAACCCTACCAAACAGGGCCATTGTAGAGAGGTTGAATCACTAAATATTTTTAATTTTCTAGAAAAATCACTAAATTCAAAAAAATATAAAATTTAATATATCTTCATATATATTATATTTTATTGTGTTTTTTTTTTATAAATATTTTATGTTTTATTTAGATTAGGCACATCTAAAAAGTTTTTTTTTAAAAAAAATAAATTATTAAAAGAAGGAAAAATATCAAATCAAGATAATTTTGAAAAAAATAATTACAAATCAATGAGAAGCAATATAAATATTAATAATTAAAATTATAAACATTTTCATGAACATGTAATTGTTTTCCTAAAATCCCACTGTGTGCAATTATTCCTTAAAAGAATACACTAAATTTTTCAATATACCCCGACTAAAAAAAATTAGTAATTGAAAATTTTCAATATTTTAATCAATTAAAAAAAATAATTAAAATATTAAAATTTTGGCGACCAAATACTAAAAAAAATTAGTGTTAACAATCGGCGACCAAATTTTTTTGTCACAAAAAAATTTCAATTCCCGTCTTCACGTTTCAAATTTTTCTCCCAAACTTTTGGCAACCAAAAGACCAGATTAGTCTCAGAAAATGTACCTTCGCCGACAAACTTTTTTGGTCGCCAAATCCCAATCAACGGCGACTAAAATATTAATTGCTAAAAGTACTAATTTTGCGACTATTTTTTTTTTGTTACTGAAAATAAGTTTTTGGGGAATAAATTTTTGGTCGCCAAAAAAAAAAAAAAAAATTTATTTTCCATTCGGCGACTAAATTGTTTTAGTAGCCAAAACTCAATATACGGCAATTAAAATATTTTTGGTTAGGGAAAATAAATTTTTGGCGACTAAAATTTTGGTCACCAATTCCACAACCGACTTATTTTAATCTTCTGCAACCAACTTATTTTTTGGTCTCCAAAATGTGACCTTCCGCGACAAAATTTGTAGTTGGTCACCAAAAGCATACCACTTTCTACGACCAACTCATTTTTTGGTCGTCAAAATATGACCTGCTGCGACCAACTCATATTTAGTCATAAAAATAATGATCATTCGTGGCTAATTAATATTTGGTCGCCAAAAGATAACTTTTAGCTACCAACTTTTATATTGGTCGCGAAAGGTGATCGTTAAAAGTGTAGATTAATATAATCATATTGTCATGGGTAAATTGAACTTTATATCTATACATTTCACATCAAATTTCACAAGTTAGACCATTTCCAACGGTTCAGCAAACCTGACATCAAATTTGAAATTTGGTGAAAAATGTACTTTTTGGAGCTCCAACGGTTTTGCCAAATTAGTATCAAAATGAGAATTGAACAAAAAAATCATCAAATTGAGAACAGAATACAGGTTTCACCAAATTACTGTGCGTGACCGTTGGAGGAGACCAACCGGTCAACCAGCTGGTCGACTGATTCCCTTTCAAATAGGTAGGTTCAAACTGGTCAAAAAAGGTTCAAACAGGTAAAATAAAAAAAAATTAAAAAAATTGCCCTTACTGGTCGACCACTTCCCTCAATTCTGCTTTTGATACTCACCGTTGGAAGAAGAAATATCAAATTGAGAAAATAACCTATTTTTTACTCAAATTTAGTAAAAAAAGAAGTGAACGGTTGAAGATACTCTCATTAGTCATGCATTAAAGTAAAAATACTATTTATTCTACTTCTATATTATTTCATTGTATTTTATCTCTTTATTATATTTTCTAAATTCTTTATTATATTATTTAATAAAAATATTTAAGACTCACAAAAAAAATTCTACAATTATATCTATAATAATGTGGTATAACATATATCAACTCTTAATTTATTATACATTTAATAATATAAGATCCCAATCTCTTATCATATTATTATAGGTGAATTTGTGAAATAAAAATGTGAATGGCAGCATTACTCATTGTTTAAACTCAATTTTTTAAGTAGAAAATTAAAAAAAATAAAATTTACATTGGCTAAAAAAGAAGTCTCATCTATTTGGGCTGGGCCCCATTAAACGGTTGGTCACGAAAACGAACTAAACGAATCGGGTACGCCGCCGACTATAAATACAGATCTCTGCGATTAATCGCCAGCATTTGCTTCCTCACTCTTCTGCAATCTCTCTCTCTCTCTCTGTCTCTCTCTCTAGTGGAGGACAAAGAATCGAGGGCTTTAGGTTTTCTTCACATTCTACACAGCAATGGAGACTCCTGGGAAGTCCTTCAATCCAAACAAGCACTTAAAAGAACAGTAACAATAACAATTTCTTCAATTCCTCCATTCTTTCTCTATAGATATCTCCTTCTTATATATATATATATATGTATGTAATTGTTTCTTCTCTCTCATTTTACTTGTTTGATGTTTATGTGATCAGATTTGTGAGCAATTTGACTGGATCTTCCATGCTTGAAGTCATTGCTCTTGCGACTGCTGTACCTGTGAGTTTTAGTTATTTATTATTATTATTATTATTTTTTCCCATTCAGAATTGACTAATTCAAAATATGTGAATTTTGTAAATGAGAAAATTTGGTGTTTCTCAGGCTCTGATTCTTCTGCGACATTGTTTATGCTCCGCTGACAAACAAGGTAAATCACACTGATGAATTCTTTGAATTTGGTAATAATTTCACATCTTTCTGCATGTTTGGAAAAATATTTTCAGATTAGTAAACTTTACTAACATTTAACAAATATAATCATAAACTTTTTTTTCATGAATTTGTAATTAATTTTTAAAAATATTTTTTTGTACTGTCTCATCTATTTCTTTTCAATAAGTTGGCATGCATTTAATTTTGTGATGGGGAGGTGGTTAATACTAGTTTTTTTTTTTATCAAGGATCAAAATTTTGTTTCAGAATGTTGTTTTGGTTAGCTTGGAAAAGGAAATACTTTGGTAAATAAAGGATTTTTTTTTTTTTTGAAAAAAGGGAAAATTTGAAAATTATTTTGAAAAGAAGCTAAATAATGCTAATACATTCTCAATAATTAAATAATTAACATGTTGAGGTTTATGAATATTTGAAACTTATAAACAAAATGTTTAAATGTTTAGTTGGGGAATAGGTTTGCCATTGTAAGAAAAAACATTAAGAAATGCAAAATTTTAGTAGTAAGGATGAAAAAAAGAAGAAAAGTAATCTTCTCCTTTCTATCTCTCATCTTCTACTTTCTAGTTTTTCAAATTCTCTAATAAATTTAATATCTTTTTAAGATGCCACCACACTCCTCCAATATTTAGTACTTCATAAGAAAATATTTGGAATCAGAGAATTTGTAGAAAATGCAATTTATTAAGAAACATACCCAATGATTGAAAATCGTATGTGACATTGAAATTTTTGTAAAATGTTGATCTAGTTTCCTGTGCTTTGATTTGATTAAATCAAACTTTTAGTTCGTTAAATCAAAATTTTGAACTTGAGGGCATGTGCCAGCTGTTCACCAACATATATTAGTGAAGCTCCTGGATTTTTCTTGGTAGAGTGCTGAATTTTTCATTAGTTTGTGTTTTAATATCTCTATTTGGTTCTTCAAATCTTCCTACCAAATCTCGCATGGCATTTTATTTCTCCATTGCTCACAATACAGAGCCAGCTGCTTTAATATCATTGGTTGGCTACTTCTTTCCTCAGAACGGGCAAGGAACTGTTAGTGGTGTGATTATTTTCTGAATGATTTGTTGTCACTTCAGATCCTAATACCATGAAGATTTCACTGAAAAAGAATGATGATGTAATTGTTGCTTTCAAGAGTTGGAGGGACTACATGGCACTAATGATTACGGATTTTCTATCGATTGTTCTTCCCATACTTCTATTTTTCACTGTAAGTGTTTGCAGTCTGATCTAAAAATTTGGTTGGGGACTTGGAGTAAAGCAACATAGGCCTTCACAGTGTGTTGCTTAGGCCTCGTTTGGCAAGAGGCTATTTTAGCCAAAAAGTCAAAAAGTTACTAAAAAAGCCAAAAAGCCAACAACCTATACTAAAAAGTCAAAGATTCCCTTTTCTCTCTACTTTTTGCACATCTTTTCGTAAAAAGCCAAAAAGTCATCCCAAACATACTAGTTTTTTTTACATCACATTTTAGCCAAATAGCCAAAAAGTTACTAAATTAGCCTGTTCCCAAACGAGGCCTTAGTACTTATGAAATTTTCTACAGGGCTCATAGATCATAATTTCCACATCCTCTATGAATCTTGTGAGTGATTTTAAGCTGTTAAAATCATTAAAGTTAGTCATCGATGGGGAAAAAAGTTGTGAAATTTCATTTGAGGTTTTGTTTCTTTATGTTTGATAATATATGGATGTTTTATGTTGGGGACATTGGGTGATATTTTAGTTCTTCCCTTGTTTAAATATAGACAAATTGGGATTGAGCGAGGCTTGATTATTGCTGGTGCCTTGTCATCAGCATTCTAGCTTAACTGGCTCTCTTGTCTCGGGTTTAATTATCTTTTCGTGCATATACCTTGGGGTTAATTATCTTTTCCTGTATGTACCTTGTCTTTTATATAGCTGGTAAAATCTAATGTTATAGATAAGAACAATTATTTAATGGCAGGTTCTATCAGAATGGACTTGTTTATGTGCAGTATTGCTGATATTGTTACTGATTTTCTCTATTTTAGCTAAAAGGTAAGATCTGGAAGTCAAATAATTTTAGTATTAATTTTTTGTTTTAATTTTCTTCTGTTATTTTGCTTTGATGTATGAAGTTTCACGGACATGTATAGAATGCTTGGAAATATTGCACAAGTTACTGTTTATTAAACCTGAGTTCCATTCTGATGTATTGATTGAAATTTACATATTTCTTTTGAAACAGACATAGAGCTCCTCTTTATGTGGAAGACGAGTTTGGTTCTCTTAGGACAAATATCTCATCGTACAGGGTTTCTATAGTATGCACTATGCACTATGCACTATGCAGTCTCTCTTCTGAATACATGCTTTCAATCTGTGGCCAAACCCTATTTTCCTTGTATTTTTTACTCTTTATTTATTTATTTTTTTTTTGTCTTCTCACAAGGATGATTACTGCAGATGATTGTAACATGCTTGTGTATTTTGGCTGTGGACTTTAAAATATTTCCTAGAAGACATGCAAAAACTGAGACTTATGGTACTAGTTTGGTAAGATCCCTCAACCTGCTCAATATTATATTTATAAATGGTTTTGTAATAATGGATGTCCTTTTAGAGAATTTGCTCTTTTTAAACTTTCCATGCTTTGAACTATATATTATTGGATGATAAAAAGAAAAGAAAAGACATAGTATGCCTTAAATCATATGCTGCTTGGATTTTGCATTATTATTTTGGGCAAAATCCATTTCCCCCTTTGTGGTTTGGCCCTGGAGCACTTATGTCATGACCCAGCCCCAGTACCCAGAGGTTTAGACGTCGCAACTAGCCAATTACAAAGGTCAATTCCAAATTTAACAGATGAATAGAGCAAGTGGAGGCAAAATAGAAAAAGTAAATAAATGGGTACCTAAAATAATTTTATAAAAAAAATCCATTGGAGCTTTTATTTATTTATAAAGAGCCAGACAATAATTACAAAAAAGAAAAGAAAAAAAAACACTGTTTATTCCAAGCCCTGGTCCCACTACATGGGATTAAAACCTCCTCTCTAAGTTTCATCACCTGAAAAGCCCGATATTCATTGATCACAACAACAACAAAAAAGACTAGTAGTGGCTTCTCGAAACCATATGGCTATTCCTTCCCTTGACCTTCCTTTTACTTTTTTGACCTTATACTAGCAATTCCGACAACAGATGAAATAGATAGTTGAGCCCTGGTCCCACTACATGGGATTAAAACCTCCTCTCTAAGTTTTATCACTTGAAAGGATTCAACAACTATAAGTGCATGGCAGAGTGATAAGCATTATATTGAGAGTACTAGGGTACAAAAATCACCATGGAAAATTATTTAGGCTAAACAGTGAATAATTCAGTATGAACAAATAAATTATTTTAAACAACATAAATATAATTCAGGAATCGTATGAGCAAAATAATCATAATCATGGTACAAAACATAACAGAACAGAGAGTCAATGGATCCATGACAAATAGAGGGTTATTAAGTGACTAATCAGAGGGCCATGGTTTTTAAGTCCTCCAGGACATGGGACCTCTGTGGTGGTACTTATATAAATATTTATTCATTTTGTCAATTATCCAATTGTCCCCAAAATCATATTTAATAAATATTTATATCCATGGGTTTTCCTTTTAAACAAATATGGTTTCATTAAACAAATAATATATTTGAAATATTAATATAATTTATAAAGCATGATTTTCATAAAACAATTTATGGTTATTCAAAGTATAGTACAACTCCTCTTAATTTTGCTTCCTAATTTTTGACTCTCTGTTTCAGAGGCTTTTTCTCCCTACCTCGCTTGTCTATACTTTTTATTTGATTGTTTTTTTGTTTTTTTTTTCCCCCTTGCTTCCAATCCAGCATAAGCCTTCCTATTTATACTCTATCAATGTTTGGTGCCCAAGCAAAGGGTATAGACACGTAGCAGCCTCCTAACTGCCATATGTCTTTGTCTTCAGATTCTAACCCTTAGGTTTAACCAAGAGTCATCCAAAGCTTAACCAAGAAGAGCCTAATTGAATTTTGACCTTTGTAAATAAGTACTCACATTATCATCCTCTTTGGTAACATCAAGGTTCTGAAAAGCGGTTGCAGTCGCCGTAACGGTAGCGGTGACACGGTTGCAGTTGCGGGGTGTAAAGGCCGTAGTGTAACAGTTGCGGTAACCGAAACCGTGAATTTTTTTATTTTTCGCACAATTTGAAAAAAACTTACCGATACGCATATTTTTTTTCCATGATCATATTTATTGGGTTAAAATAAATAAAATAATTGATAATTTTTTATAAATTTTTAAGTATGATCCAATATATTTCATATTTTTAAATCACTATAAACTGAGTTTTTTACATTTTATTTTAATAATTAATGACTTTATATTATACAAAAAATCAATCACTAACTATTATATATAAGATAAACAATGATAAAAGTAAGAGAATAAATAAGAGACTAAATATATATATATACATATTTTAACCAAGCCAAATAGATAATGACCATACTTATTATTATTATTATTATTTTCAAACAATATATAGATAGACACATACAAACAAAATGGTTTACTGATAGCAGCTGAATAGAATAGCATAGGTCTTACAGTTTCAATAAATCAATAACATGTTCTTCATCTTCCCTCTTCTCTCTCTCTATCTCTTGCTTCTCCATTTTCTCTCTTTATCTTCCCTCTTTTCTCTATCTCTCTTCCCCCATTTTCAGTTTTTTTTTGTGTGTTTTTTCGAAAGAAACAGTTTGGAATCGTTACGTAACGGTGCGTAACAGGCCGTTACGGCTGTTACGGCGCCGTTACGGCCGACATACCTGTGAATCTCAATCACACTGCAAAAGCGGCCGTAACGGGTGGCGGTAACCGCCAAAACCGTTACGTAACGGGGTTACGTAACGGTTGCGGCTGCTTTTTAAAACCTTGGTCTTCCCTCTTTTCTCTATCTCTCTTCCCCCATTTTCAGTTTTTTTTTTGTGTGTTTTTTCGAAAGAAACAATTTGGAATCGTTACGTAACGGTGCGTAACAGGCCGTTACGGCTGTTACGGCACCGTTACGACTGCTATGGCAGCCGTTACGGCCGACATACCTGTGAATCTCAATCACACTGCAAAAGCAGCCGTAACGGGTGGCGGTAACCGCCAAAACCGTTACGTAACGGTTGCGGCCGCTTTTTAAAACCTTGGGTAACATACAATGACCCCTAATTACATTTTATCACATATAATTATAAAATTAAATATACCATTTTTTTGTGTTGACCTGATTGATGCGATATTAAAATTAATTACGCATTTTGAGGTGTCACAACTTCAATCCTGACATTTAAAAATAGTCATTTCACCCTCGTGGTTTGGGATTAAACAAAGTGCAATGCTAACTCCATTATGTAAAATGACCTAAATCTCCTATTTCTCTTCTTATTTTTTCTTCTCTCTGCTCTGTTAACCACATATTATCCCAAATTCCTCTAATTTCACCACCCAGTTTCTAACTTAACTACATATTAACTCAATTAAACCTAATTTTTCCCACATATTTACCCAATTTATGGCATTTTGGGAAAAGTGAAAATATGTAACATCTACACCATGTCTGGTGTAGGCTTTTTATAATAGTATATATACATATTCACTGTATTTTCAATTGATCAAAGAAACATAAATGCAAAGGAAAAAAAAAAAAAAAAAAAAAAACCTAGGAAACTGAAATATGCACACAATGAAAATATAGTGAAAATTGGAAAGCGTATGTACATCCATGGATATATATATAGCTAGATTGGGATGTTTACTTCACAGGATTGAACTCAGAGCAAGTTGCATTCATGACCAAGGACTACCATTTCTACATGAATCTGATGGGAGGATTGGCATGGCTGCCCTGAAATCATAGACAGTTCCACACCTTGTGGATGCAATACATGCAGCTGTTACTCGTGTTTAAATATTGAACATAGTTAGGCTGTTCTTTATTAATGTTGGTGATGTCCCTCATCTTCTTGATGGTTTTGTTGTAATAATAACCACCTCAATGGCTTGGGATAGAAATGAAATGTATGATTATGTGGCAAAGTAATAAATTCCAATTTGGAACACCAAAATCATTGTAAAAGTCTTAATAGAGGAAGAGAGAGAGAGAGTGTGTTAAACACACAAGTGGCATCCAGGTTGGCTAGGGACGGGAGAGGAGGTGGCAGAGGTGGTGGGGGTTAGGGTTTTCAAAATGGGGAAGAAGATTTGTCTTTTTGCATTGACATTTGACTTAATTGACACGCCAACTCTCAAAATAGGCACATGTGGCATAGTTTTTGTTAATTTGGATGAAATTTGTAACAGTAGGGACATCAACTGCAAAATGGGCTGAAACTATGTGTGTGCGCTTTGCATATATTAGTTTTAGTGCTTATATTTCTCTGAAAATTGTTGATGTTTTGAATTATTTGACTTTTCCATGTATGATTCATATTATTTGTCCGTAATCAAGGTTCTGAAAAGCGGTTGCAGTCGCCGTAACGGTAGCGGTGACACGGTTGCAGTTGCGGGGTGTAAAGGCCGTAGTGTAACAGTTGCGATAACTGAAACCGTGAATTTTTTTATTTTTCGCACAATTTGAAAAAAACTTACCGATACGCATATTTTTTTTCCATGATCATATTTATTGGGTTAAAAATAAATATTGATAATTTTTTGTAAATTTTTAAGTATGATCCAATATATTTCATATTTTTAAATCACTATAAATTGAGTTTTTTACATTTTATTTTAATAATTAATGACTTTATATTATACAAAAAATCAATCACTAACTATTATATATAAGATAAACAATGATAAAAGTAAGAGAATAAATAAGAGACTAAATATATATATATATATACATATTTTAACCAAGCCAAATAGATAATGACCATACTTATTATTATTATTATTATTTTCAAACAATATATAGATAGACACATACAAACAAAATGGTTTACTGATAGCAGCTGAATAGAATAGCATAGGTCTTACAGCTTCAACAAATCAATAACATGTTCTTCATCTTCCCTCTTCTCTCTCTCTATCTCTTGCTTCTCCATTTTCTCTCTTTATCTTCCCTCTTTTCTCTATCTCTCTTCCCCCATTTTCAGTTTTTTTTTGTGTGTTTTTTCGAAAGAAACAGTTTGGAATCGTTACGTAATGGTGCGTAACAGGCCGTTACGACTGTTACGGCACCGTTACGACCACTATGGCAGCCGTTACGGCCGACATACCTGTGAATCTCAATCACACTGCAAAAGCGGCCGTAACGGGTGGCGGTAACCGCCAAAACCGTTACGTAACGGCGTTACGTAACGGTTGCGGCTGTTTTTTAAAACCTTGTCCGTAATTTTTTTCCATGTGCTCATAAATAGTAGATCCATTGTTGTTGACAATTGTGGTAAACTCATTTGTCCTCACTTTATGCGCTCATGATGTGACTTTGAAAATTGAACCCATAAAATGCCATCCTTTATTTATTTTTATTTTTTATTTTCATTTTTAACTACTTCAGATGGATCTTGGGGTAGGCTCATTTGTATTGGCAAATTCATTAGTTTCACGACAAGCTCGGGGCTTCTCAACATTGTGAGTCATTTATGCTCGTTTGTCTTTTAATTATTGTGTTTGACTTCATCTTATGAATTGAAATAACAAACCTAACTCTTCTTTCATGAGGAGAAATTTATTAATTCAAATATAAAAATTGCTGGCATATAATTATTCGACATTGAATGCCTTTTCCTCCTGACCATTTTTATGAACCCTGCAAGTAAATGTTAGATTTTTGTCCACTTGCCTCGTGTTCTTTTCTCCCTTTAGATATATGATTATGTACCTGCTTGTATTATTTTGGAAATGAAGTTAATTTGTTTGAATATAATTAGTATCTTTGAATCTGTCACGTTAGAGCGGATAGTGCAAGAATATGCGTGAGGACTATGTTGATGGCTGATGTGGTAGTCACTAGAATGTCTAAGCCTGAATAATGAGGCCGCCATTTTATTTATCCAAAAAATAAAAAATAAAAAAATAATGAGGCCACCATTTACAGCAGTGCCAACTTAGGCTTTGTTGACTGCTAATTTTATCAAAACTCAGAGTACCTAAAGGAAAAAAATTTTGATTATTTATTTGTAGATTTCTTAGGAGTTCTAAATTTTGTGGTGGGTCTATAGATTTTGTGTATTCTTCCCGTCTACAGGATCTCGCTTCTTTTGGCATCCCTAAGGAAATCCAAATTTAATCCAAAAATAAATAAAATAAATGTCATGTTCTTGTCTGCCATTCACTTATTTATTCTCATTTTGTTTGTTAAAATAGAATGTTTAGCATTAACTATTACAATTTCTAAGATAATGCTTTTCTATAATTAACTATGCTGACTTTCATATCCTTCGATTATTTTTATGTTGACGATGAGGTCCCTGCTTGTACCCTTCAGGAAATTGAGAAACGCACTTCAATCTACTAGTCCTCTTATTATTCTAGGGATTGCTCGACTTGTTTCCACAGCACGTGTAGACTATCAGGTAAAATAATCCTTAGTTTATCTCTATTCATTGGTCGTAAATGGTATACTTCCATTGCTGTGTATTGAGAAGCAAAGCACAATGAGGTTATTCGTTTTTTATAAAAGCTGATTTTTATTGGGTCTTTTTTGGGATTTAAGTCACCTAATTTGCTTGACATGGTGGCGAACTGCAATCTAGTGCATGGATTCACGAATTTTGTACCAAAATGTGTCAATTCTGGGAATTTAGTGGGTCAAGTCTGTGAATTTAAATGCTCAAATTAGTGAATTCTATGTGAATTTTATTGTTACCACCCATTTACTGCCACTTGTAAACAACTTTGGAAGTTCTAATGCGTGGAATAAGCTGCACACTCTTCCGCAACTGAGCAGTTAAGTGCAATAATTACTAGTGCCTATGTGGCACAAACAATGCTATACGGAAGCTCATTACTATCAATGTGAAAGGACATTGTTGAGGCATTAACTAATAGGCTTCTTGCTTTTATCTGTTACCAATGTGGGATTGTTGCAAGTGAGATTGGTGCAACTGCACATCTACTTGTGAAATTTTCTTCTTCATCATGTTGTAAGAGGCATTTGAGTACATATTCTTTTGTGCATTAATTGAGAAGAAATAAGATGACACCAAAATGTTTGGTTTTCATTCATAGCAATCTCCCCTTTCTATTGAGAAGATTCCACAATATGCAAAGACAAACCATGATGTGGGATATAGCGGACGATGCATTTGATTCATTTGAAGATGTTGGAGAGCTTGAAATTGCACCACTCTCTCTTGATGAACTAGAATTGGAGGCCATAGTCTTATTGGATGATGGTGTTGGAGGTGATATTGGTGCAAAGGCAATTGAAAAATCATTTGATCCAACTTCAATTGCCTTTGATCCAACTTCAATTGCCTTTACACCAATAAAAAAAATAAATAAATAAATCTTTTACTTTCTATCAAAATAGGTGAAACGATTCTGTTTCCTAAGAATCTGATAGAAATAATTAGTGGAAAATTGAAATTCCGATGTTTCAATCAAAACATAACAAAATACACCAAAACTCATTAAAATCCTTCCATTTCATCATGGTTATCAGAATTCCGATCCAGATCGTAAGATCATACGATACTACGATCTCAGTTGGGCCAAACGATTTGGATCACACTAGGATCTTAAATTTAGTAGGATCTTAAAGTCACTACGATCTTAGTCATAAAATGATGTAGAATCGCATATGATTCCAACCCAACCAATTTTTTATTATTATTTATTTCTTATATATATGTGTATATCTTTATAAAAAATTTGACTATAAACTCATTTTTCAAACGTCTTTTCTAATTTATGTTTACATAGAATATACATTATATCAAATTTATCAATTTTCTTTAATCTTTTTAAAATTATGCTACAAAGATTATCATTATCGATAAATTTTTATTTTGCATTAAAAATAGGATTTTACGATTCTCAATTTGATTCTACGATCCGCTCCACTAGTTCCTCCCTACGATCCTACTTGGGATCCTGATTTTAACAACTTTGATTTTCATGCCTTTTCTGGCAACAACAATTTCTCGTAGGAGGTCGACAAATGAAAACTAAACATACTTTTCCTTCTGAAAGTTTGTTTTATGGAGCATAAAGTACTTATTCACTGCACTTTAGAAGTTAAATTGTTACCTAGTTATGATTCTTGTATGTGAGGCCAGTCTTCACTTTTTCCTTGCAGGTCCACGTGGGCGAATATGGAGTGCACTGGAATTTCTTTTTCACACTTGCTGCTGTATCAATCCTAACATCAATAATTAACATTCCCCCAAAATATTCTGGGGTTCTTGGTTCATTGATTCTTGTAGGTATACTTCCGTTTGTTTTATTTGTTTACATTTATTCTTTAGAAACCATATTTCCTTTTTTATATAATTTATTTTTAGCTCACTTTATTTATTTGATTTGATTTCAATTTTTAGGATACCAAGCTGGCTTGATGTATGGTTTAAATGTCTATTTGCTTTCTAATGAAAGGGGAACAGACATAATTAGCCAAAACAAGGAGGGAATTTTTAGCATATTTGGTGAGGGCTACTTGGATTAATTTAGTGGTCTCTTAAATACTTTCTTGTTTGGTCTTTGTATTGGATTTATGTTGTTGTATTGAGGAACTATTTAGTGTTTTCACAGTTACTTTTGCTCATTTAGGAACTTTATTGTGATATTATACTAGATATTGCTGTTTTTCCTCTGTGTGGTTTTTATTTTGCAATGGAAAGCTTTGAAGCTTTACTTCTTCTTCTTCTTTTTTAATTTTATTTGATCATTTGAGATGTCATCGCTTGTATAAGAGGTTTAGGGTTGTTGGATTTTCCTAGAAGAGGGTAATACATTAGAGAGCAAAGGATTTAACTAGAAGAGGGTAATATAAAGTAGAAAAGCTATAATGGTTATGGAGATATTAAGTGGAGAGAAATAAGTTCTGTTAATGGGTGGTTACTGTCCAGTATGGCTGTTTGATGTGTGATTAGATGGCTTTGGAAATGCAAAGCTCTTTATAGGGTTTGCTTATGGAAGATTATTAACCGAGGATGGGCAAAATCCTATAATCGCGAGCACATCCAGCTTTGATAGAAGAGAGGTCTTTTTTTCATTCTTTCTGTGGGTAGGGGAATTTTCTCTTGAGCCATGCATGACATTTTGTGTGGCAATGGCCTATGTACAATAATTTTTTCCATCTTGCATGGGTTTGCAGTTGATACAGATGTAAAGGTTGTACATCATCTCATAGTATTTACAGCGGAAATCAGTAGGGACACTACTTTCAGGAGGGAAATGCATGATTTGATGGCTGTTGAAATCATGCTTGTTGAAATGCATGGCAGATATGAAGAAGGTGGACCGTAATGACTTGAGATGAAATGCTTTAATGTTGAACATATTTGAAATCATGTTGGAGATTTTTGATGCATAGCTAGGAGATCTTTCCCTTGGAATTGAGACATTGGATCTCTATCAAAGGTAGTTTCTTTGGCATTATTGGTAGCACTTGGGAAGATCTTAAGAATGTATTATTTGATAAAAATAAAAAAAAATAAAAAAAAGGAGAAAATTATTTCCCCAACTGGTGTTATATGTGGAAAGAGACAATAGAGTTAGCGGATCATTTATATGTGGGTGGCTAGGGTGATACTGTTAAGTCACCACTTTTCCCAAAAGCCTAAGCAGTTAGGAAATGGGTCCAACAATGTGTATCAAGCTATCTAACACCATCCCTCATGTGCAACCCCGTCTTGCACGAGGAAAGAAAAATAGAGAACCAAACAGAAGGAGAAGCAAACAACCAAGTAGATAAGAAGAAACAAACAGGAAAGAATACGAAATGCCAACGGAGAGACTTGAACCCAAGATCTCTCTCAACTTGAGCTCTAATACAAGTCACCACTTATCCCAAAAGCCTAAGCGGTTAGGAAATAGGCCCAACGATATATATCAATCGATTGGAGTTCCTTCAGTGTTCTCAAGTACTACATTAGATTTTCTTAGAGGCTAGGAGGAAGGAATGTGTGAAATATTGGCTCTCCTTGCCTTTTTTATATGCATTTAGAGGATGCAAATAGAAGTACGGGTGAGAAGATGAAGAACTGATGTATGGTTGGGCTTTGGGGAGGGTTAATCTATCTTTGAGAGTTTTTTTTTTTTTTTTTTTTTTTTTTTTTTTTTTTTTTTTTTTTTTTAACTCTGTAGATGGCATGGATACTTTTGTAAAGCTTTGTTTTTCTATACAATGTTTATACTTGGGACGACGTCTCCTTCTTTTGGTGCCTTTACTGATAAAATAACTCATTTAAAAAAATGTTCTTGTATATATTAGCCCTATATCCAATCAGGTCCAACTTGCAACCTTAATTAGTAACTAAGAACATTAAATGCAGTATGTATAATATTTTGGCAAGACTTGTATGGGTATATTTTACACTTCAGTTGTTAATTGTACTTGATACTAAATTCTTCCCAAGAAAGTGATTGTCTTTCTTCTCAGGATATTGGGGTATGTATCTTGTTGGTGTCCAATTGGGCAGCTATCTTTTCTTTGGAAACTCTAGGCAAGTGTCAAGATCCAATAAATGGGCAAGAATTAGAGTCTGGATTCTCTCTCTTTTGTTTTGGTATGCCTTTATTGCTGTGTTGTTTGTCATCTCAATATCTTCTGCTCCCATTATAATTAATTTATTTTAGATTTTGATTCATTCTGAATGGTGCAGGTTATTAACTATGCTTCTAGACAGGAATGTGGAAAGAGTTTCACGCCGAATGGTAGGGCATATTCACTGTTAACTTCTCTAATAATTTGGACTTCTAATGATAACAATGTTATTATTTATAGAAAGGAAAGATCCATTCTCAATTATTAGCTTAAAATTATCAAAACTAATGGAAAATTCTTTTGCAGTGCAATATGACTTATGTCACTTTTGTACTGGCTCAGAATCTCCAGGTTATTATAATTTTTCCTTTCTTCTGCAAATAACATCTGAAATATGATGGTTTTATCTATTTTTGATGTTGTTTAGTGGTCAGCATATTTGATAGTTTTGCTTCTGTTGACTTGTATTTCCAGTGTCAATGATTCATTATGGTAGCTTATCTGAAAGTTAATCTGGCTGATTGGGACTGCTTTCCTTTTACAAGTTATTAACTCTTTGGTTTTTATAGTATATATGATCAATTCTTGTCATTTACAATAGTGTTTGTATAGTAGGACTATTTTCTTTGTTGGATCATTTGGCATTGAATTACCCATTAGCATAGTTGTCACATTGAGGTTTGTATCGTGAATCGAAATGACCTTGTACCGAATCGCGAATCGAATCGAATCGTGAATCGTAAAGATTCGGTCACTTTTTAAAAATTACTTAAAAATATATATTTACACATTTAGATGGTAAATATATCTTATGAATACGAAATATTTAGACTTAAATCAACGAAAATGTTATTTTGAGAGATAATCACGTAGTTTAATAGGTAAGAAGCTAACAAAGATTCTTATATAAGATCACTATCTTACTTTTTTTTCTTTTTAGATATTTTTTATCAACCATTCTTAATAAAGATAATAACTAAATAGACAAATCATCAATTTCCAAAATAACAATAATTAACAACGATATTGGTATTTGGACAATAAGCATACATACTTTTCTAAGTAACAGTGAGTAAATAATAAGAAAGAACTATTTAGAATATTTTATTTTAAAGCCTAAAACATTTTCAAAGGTATAATTGACCTCACATATGTAATATTCAATTTGATAAAATAGCAATAGATAATTCATAGTGTAACTTTAATCTTAAACATCTTTAGAAGATATATTATGATTTTTTAAAAGGGGAAAAATGAAAAGAAAGGTTAAAATATGTTGGGTCTGACTGAATCTGATTGGATCCTATTAAAAACTTCATGATCTCTAAACTAACAACAAATTATATATATACATATATATGTTGGTTATTTTGGTATTAAACGCTATTAGAAGTTGTATTATGTCATTTTCACTAAAAACATGGAGAAAGAAATAGTCGAAATTATGTCGGACACAACAATTTAAAAAATTGCATGAATCGTAAAAAGTGAATTGAATCATGAATCAATTGTGAATCGTGCGATTCACTAAAGATTTACTTCGAAAATAGATTCACTCATAGATTCGTATCGATTTTACAAAAAATTCGAATCGAATCGTGAATCGAATCGCGAATCGTAAGATTCTGATAACAGAGCCCATTAGGCAATTGGCAGAGATTCATAAGTTGGATAATTTTTTCTTGGTTTACGAGGGAATTTTTTTGATGGTTTTGATGAATCTGTTATGAGTCAGTCAAGAAAAGGCCCACTACATTAGGTAGAGGCCCAACTTACCGAATGGTGTAGTATACCTGACGACATGGAATGGACAACCTTTGGAAGAGAATATGGTTATGTGACAATTGTAGACACTTCCATTACCGTGACTCATTTTGATTTTTTGTGTCTTTTTATGTTCATTTGATTTGTGTTTGAATGCATAGGGTGTCTCTGTAAATAAAGTAAGTTTTGTTTTCAAGGCCAATACTCCGGTAAGTTTTCATTTTTCTGGCTATGAATCTACTCCTGTACACCCACTTTATCCCATGTATCAGAAATGTATCTAAAAATAAAAATAAAAATTTTTAATTAAATAATATTTGAGGATATGTATTGAAATGTATCCACATATGTTCAACGCATTGTGTTCGATACATATCAGATATGGATATCCACGCTTACTAGATTCCAAATTTCCAAGTCTATATAGGTTGCATCAAAGACCCAATGCTTATATTTTCTATCTAAGAAGCACAGACGCGAACACGGCACGGAAAAGCTGACACGTAATTTTCAAAAAATGTAGGACACGTGCAAAAGATATAATTTTATATATTTGGTTGTGACTTATTTTATTCCCTCTTATTTTTCCTTTCAACGTCATTGTCATAGTTTTTGCAATTTGGTAAGATTGTCCATGTTGATCAATAATCATAGTATTATAATGATTATGGAGTGCACTTTGTTATTTAAAATATTGATATGCATTCCTCTAAAATTTTGCAATTTTTCAGGTCTTAGCAATCCTCATGCTGTCTTATTACATCCCCGGACATAAGATTTCTGTGCTGGAAGAAGCATTCAACGGAAATCAACTGGCATCATTTCTTCTGGTGAAAGATATATCCTCTTCTTTTATTATTTGTAAGGCTAGTGTTATACAAATAGAACTATATCTTAAGAAACATGGACATGGATAAGTGACACTACACAGACACGACGACACAAAAAATTTCAAAAAATATAGGATACAACGTGTGGGGGACAAGTGCAATATAAATACTTTTATATATTTATTGTATGTAATATATAAGAATAAATAATTATTATATGTCATGTATGAAATATAATAATTTTTAAAGTCTGAAAGAGAAGAATACATACACATTTATGTTGTTTTTTGTTTTATGGTCGGTTTCTAAATTATTTTATTCAAACTTGTAATGTATTTTATGTGTATCTAAGTGTTGGGAAGTGCCTGACAAGTGGAGTTTCGGTGTCTGACATGTGTAAGACACAACATTTTACGTTTTTAGAAGGGTCCATGCTTCTTAGACCATATAAATATTAACATGTGGAATGGTGTGGTAAATGACTTGCTTATCATGTGAAAATTACTGACCGACATTGTATTTTAAAACTGCTACTACCACGCCATTCTAGATAGGTATTTTTTATAGGATTCATGTCTGCAAAATAATTTTCCTGTTTGTGAATACCTTTCATCCTCTGTCAAGGTAAAGATGGTAAACTAATAATATATTAATATTCATCCGTGCAGGCAAATTTGCTCACAGGGTTGGTAAACTTGTTTGTTGATACCTTGTTTGCTTCATCAGTCTCAGCCCTCGCTATATTGGTTGTATATATGTTTATTCTATCCCTTCTTGTTGGTTTTGCCGACTTTTATGGCATTAAGTTGAAATTTTGGTGAAGTGGAACTTTTATCTAGTGTATATAACTTTCCTTTCGATTCGACAAGATCCAAATTTTGGTAGGGGGGGCCTATTGCTGGTCATGTGTTTCACTTTGTATGTTTATAAATCAAAGGGAAACAAATTTTCTACTTTACTTTCCATGAATATTCATGTGCTCAGCATTCAGCAATAGTGTTCATGGAAGATCTCTACCCTGAAAATGAGGTAGGTGGCTGCTGTCTGTCTGAAGGTTCTATAGAGGGCATTATACTTTTCTCCTCTGTTCTATTTTTGGTTCCTTGGGATGTATGAATCATGTACGTAAATAATACACTTGACATAGGGAACGAAGGACCCGGGGGGGGGGGGGGGGGGTGTCACGTGCCCCCCCTCAGTTTTGAGAATTTTTTATTTATTTTTTATTTTTTTTAGTGTCTTGTTGTTATATACAAAATGTATATATTTTTTTCTTAACATGTCTTTTGGTTAAGGATTTATTGTATTGTTCACGACAAGTAGCTTTTGATACTTTGAGAGTTCTATCTGGTATTATTTATGTAATAGTTTAAACCAATAGTATAGCGAAAAATCTTATAGATTGGATATAATGAATTCATTATTTTCAAGCAATTGACAAACTGCTTAGTGTGATTTGTGATTTCTCATGCTTTGAGCATTACGTAGGCAATGTTATATGGTATTCTAAGACTGTTTAATGATTTTCATTCGAAACACATCATTCATAGCAATGTCATCTCTTTAATATTTTTCTATCAAATAAAAATTAAATAGATTTTATAATAATTTGTGCTATAAGCGATGTGTTTTTATTTTCTAAAATTAAGAATTTTGATCCATAATTTTGTGTTAAAATTACAAACTTACATCATCATCCCGCACCGAGCTATTCTACACTATTATAGAATTTTAATTTGTTCTTATTAATAATGAATAAGTAATTTTTTATACTTAAATTTAGCTTATAAAATTATTATTATCTTAATGTTCATCATGTTTTTTTTTTAAAATAAAAAATTATAATTAATAGTGCTCCCTCTAATTCAATTTCCTGGTTCCGCCAAGTATGTATATGTAGGAGTTTACAAATATGCATAAAACTGTTGGGTAGTGTAACCATGGTATTTTTGGTATCAAATGTTTCACATGAATGTAAGACTTACATGGGACTTACATTGTGTGGGTCCTACACATGTGAAACATTTGGTAGAATTTTTGGGTATCTAGCATTACTCTTTTTGGTATTCTATAGTTCTACCCTAGTGTCTTAATATTATGAATCTTGAGTGATTCTACTTACACAACTAGTTCACTTCTTTACACTCTCCATATGAGATTTTTATTTATTTTATTTTATTTTTTTAAAAATTTTACCTGTGTAAAATTACTTTTAAGGACAAAAGACTAAAATTAAATATATTTTATTATCACCTTACACCTATTATTCTTCAATTCCTATTGCTCTTTTTTTTTTTTTTTACTACATAGTTTTTTATCATAGAAGAAAGTAATGGATGAAGAAATAGCGGTGAATAACCATCAAAAAAGTGAAATGGTGAATTTTTTATTTTATTTTATTTGTTTGGTAGGTTTTCGTTTCGTTTTTTGAGATAGTTCTTTGATTTTTGTTGGGTGTCAAAATCGAACAAAATAAAATAATTTGAAATTACATTGTTGAGCAAAAAATATATGTTCGGTAACCCACTGACAAATGAAAGATACATTTTCGGTAACTCAAGGCCGAACGTTTTTAATTTATTTGGTTACTCACTATCGTGCATTGTCAATTTCAATTATATATATATATTGATTGGAAGGATTATGTTTCTATTCATCGCAGCAATGCAAGTATAATTATCTGGTTGTTAAACATTTTGAAGGACATTCATTTGTTAGTAGATTGTTTGAGGATGAAACATCATTGTTAGTTGACATATCAAAAAATATGGTACCAAAAGAGATATTGATTACATTGAAATAAAGGGATGCCTTTAATGTGACAATAATGAAGATAATCTACAACGCACGTAAAACGACAAATGATTAGATAAATTTATTTTAGTTTGGTAACATGACACTGGAGTAATATAATTTGTATGGTAATGTATCACCGAACATGCACTTCACAAATGGGCACTAACTAATTTTTTGTTAAAGTAATGTAAAATCATTCAATCGATCGATAATAAGTGGTTGGAAAAAATTAGGTAGTGTTTGGTAGAGTTTTAGAATTATAATTTGAGAATAGAGTTGTATTTTGAGTTTGTGAGTTTTGGAATTATGATTTGAGTGTGAAAAAATTGTTTATGAGTTTTAAAAAAGAGTTTGAAATTTTTGATGTGACATGATATTTTATTCAAAAACTTACAATTTATAACCAAACATACAATCCAAAATTCTATTCAAAACTCATAAAAAATTTTAAAAAAATTTCAAATTTTTTTTTTATTTAACATATAAAAATAACAAGTGCACAAAAAATTAAAATAAAAATAAAAAATGCGAACACTGTTCCGGTCAACTGGCCGGATGTCCAGGTAGACGTGTTTTGAAAAGTGGGTGTGGAATAAATTTTTAAAAACGCTAACCAAACACCATGCACAAAGCAAAGGGTGGAATTGAGTTTTGAAAGTTTAACCAAACACTGCCTTAGTTTTTCTAGTAACACGACATTGGAGTAATTAAAATTCTTTAGCATTGTATTACCAAAAGCTATCTGTGTAGAGATACAAAACTCAAAGGGTTTTAAATTTGTTTAGTAGTGTAATGAGATGGATGGTGTAAAGACGTAAACTAGTGGTGTAAGTAGAATCACTTTGAATCTTTTAATTCGAGTGTTGCATCTTGCTGTATTATATTCTAACACTTTCAGGTTGATTCATTGAGTGGTTCATTGAATCAACTCAGCGGGTTGACCCAAATTCTAGAAGAGCAAGTGGACAAGTTGCATTTCTAGAACTTGAACTTGCGGCATCAACTTCCAAGCAAGTTGGCAAGTTGAAGCCTTAGAAAAGTACTCTTTTGTCCCCATATTTTGGTGTATAAATAGGGGTGCAAGTAGTGTATAAGAGAGAGCATTTGAGAGCAAGCAAGTGTAAGTGAGTGTGAGTTTAGTTTGAGAGTCTCCCCCTCCTCTATTGTTGTATTTGTTTATTCTCTTAAATTTAGTGAAAATTAATTCCCGTGAATGTAGGTGCATTGCCGAGCCACATAAAACTTGTGTGTTTCTTGTTTAGTAGCTTGTTTTGTGTTTGTTTCTGGGCCTTGGACATAACACTTGGGATGTATGAAACATGTAACGTAAATAGGTACCCTTGACATACATTCATACCTAAACAAGTAATATTTATGGGTTTGCTATACAAATATGCATAAACTGTTGGGTAGTGTAGATATTGATAACTATTGAACACTAACCATGGTATTTTTGGTATTCTACAACTAAGCCTTGTTGTCTTAATACTATGAATCTTTTAGTTAAAGCGTTGCATCTTTCTGTATTATAAAACGTAATGACCATAGATGTAGACTTATTCTGATGTGAATCACTGAATCATTGTATTATTATGTATTTGATTTAGATTCTTATTTTATTCTTTTTAATGTTTGGTGTCTCACTCTTGGTTAAGTGCATCAATTGCTAACAAAAACGTCAATTATATATATAAAATGCTATACTTCCGTTCGTAGACATAATTCTACCCATAATTTTAAAAAATATATATATTAAGAACCAGTTCTGTCATGGTATGTTTGACCCGAGAATCAGATGAATCCGACGCTCATACTCATCCCTGCATTTGACACTCGTACTCGAGAATTAGATAAATCCAACGCTCATACTCATACTTGCATTTGACACTCGTACTCGAGTCACTGTAACATAGGCTGATCCATCAATTGACATGCACATGCTCTAGCATGTTATCTGGGCTATACAGTGTACAAACTCATGATGCAATGAGGTATACATGTTTTTTGTGTGCTGTTTTATGTTGTGTTCGATTGGAAGATATAGAAAGGGATTTGGATTTGGATTTGGATTTGGAAAGGGAAAGGGAAAGGGAAAGGGAAAGGGAAAAGGTAAGTGAAATGTGAATAAAATATCACTTAATTTCACACATATTTCCCCTTTTTTTTTTCCTAAATTTCATTTTAAATCCTTCAACCAAATACAACCTTAGTGAATACTGTGCATGGGTGTTTTTGTTTTTTTAGCTGTAGAAATAAACAGTGCAATAAAGGAAATGCAGCTGGAGCTATAAGCCACTTGGTACTTGGGTGGCAAAAAAAAGGCAGAAGAGAAAGAAATGGAAAATCTTTGAGAAAGAGATTTTGAATGAAAATGATTCCTGATATGTACCTTTGAAGGAGGGAGAAGCTGGTGATCACATGGATTCCTCTGCATGGGAGTTCTGACAACTTGGACCATGGTGGGGGAGGCCGACAACCCCCTACTCTCATCAGTCCTCATCACCAGATAAGGCAAGGCAACACTCACCACTGTTTCTAGTTTTTTTCCCTCTCCAACTATAATATATAATATTCATATTGATATATGTATATATGCACACACAAATGTGTTACAATACTGCATTGATAATGTATGTGCATGTGGGATGGCTTTGCTTTGAGAAGTGACTGGTCATTTTATTGCTGTGCAACTCTTTTGGGAGCTACGTTACATCCCCTTCTCTGTGAAGTACTGGGATTTGCTTGGTTATATGCCTTGTGTAATCTTACTGTTACTAAATCTTGGATTTGAGCTACATGTGGAAAGAGAGGAAAATGGAAGAAAAAAGTCACAAAAATTTTAACTTTTTCACGTCTACAAATATCTTCTTAAATTTAAAATTCAAAATTCAAATACAAGCTAAATGATCAATGTGTTATTTTTGAGTTAGGTATCTTTGTACTCAGTATCTCAGTTTCCTTGTTTTTAATGCACTCTCAGCCACACAATACGGTAGTGTGAATTTTAAAACACAATTATGTGGCTGTGAACCTATTGGGAAAGAGGACAGTAATTTTGGAGGAGGATCCTGTGTCATAATTTTTGTAGCTTACCTACCTTTGCTAAAGGGGTGCTCATCTCATTGCCAATTGCCAAGCATCAACCATTGTTTCAACTTCATTCATTGGAACTGAAAAGGGCAAAAATTACAGACAACAAGTATGTAAACTTTAAGTTAATTATAAGAAATAAGAAGACATTAGTGGACATGAAGTGGTGATTTTGTTACATGGTCTTGGGATGATGCTGAAATAGGAGTTAATTGAAAATGGAAGGGCAGGATTAGTGTTAATATAAAAATATTTGAAACAAATCTAAAGATTTTAATTTACATAAAATTAAAATGATTGTACATTTCTTAATTATCTACTATTATGAAGAAATGTACAACCATTTTAAGAGTGGTAAGTATTGTAAAAGCATCCACTAGTAACACACTAGATAAAAAATGATAAATTGGAAAATATACAATTATAATATATTTTTTAATCAATATTTTGACATTACTAGTTAACAGTGTCATCTATTAATTTTAGTGCTATTATGTTCATGATTTCTCATTGTCACCAGCAGGTTGACAGGTGACATAACATTGGCGTTCATGTGGGTTCTTTTTTTAGACACTCATGAAAGTGCTAAGCAAAACACCTAGCAGTAGTAGTCCTCCCAATATAATCAGCAGTGACATTCATTGGGTGTGACCACCAAGACACATTATTCCGTATAATTTTTTAGGAAAATTTAGTCAAAATTTCTTTATTCGACTCTTGTTTGGTAAAAGAGGCAATTGAATTTATTTTTTTTCATAAACCCTTTAAGGAGAAAACACATAATTGAACAAAGATAAGATACATTTTTTTTTTTCTTGGACAATATTACCATAGTAGCATGTTACTGTTAAAAAGAGTAACATGTCACTGTGAAACAGAATAACATGTTACTGTCAAATAGAGTAATTGTTCAACAGAGTAACATGTTATTGTTACTATTTACATCAATTTCAATGGTAACAATTTAAAAAAAAAAAAGAATTTCATAGTTAACATGGATTTTTTTTTATAGATCTTGATGAGAGAATTCTAAAAATATTAATTTTATTAAAAACCGACGTCTACATCAAAAGTTATATTATTTTAAAGTTTAATATTTTGATAATAGTGATATTTGTTGGGTTTTTTTTTAAAAAAAAACCTTTTATGCTTATCCTTAATGCATTAAAATTTTATTATGAGAGGATTTTGACTAAATCTCTCAATTTTTTAATCCTCCTAATTTATTATTTTTAGGACTCATAATGATGTGGTATTGAGATTAGACTCCACGTGATAAAGTATTTGACAAATTAAAATTTAACACTTGTCAAATACATTATTAAAATGATTTTTAAAAATAATAAATTAAGTGTCTCAAATATTTATGTATATATATATAAATTCTATTGGTATGTTATTACTTATGAATAAATAAATATTATTATATAACTGGCATATATATATATATTAACTCCATTTATCTTTTATATAGTGCAAGGTACGATAGAGGTAAGTTAGTAATTTCTTGGACAACTCAACTTTAACAAAATACAAATGTTAGAAATTAAAAAAAAAAAAATTATTAAAAATATTACATAATATTTATATGGGTGTAAATCTCACATGGTGTGAATCTCAAATCTATACTAGTATTGTGCAAATTTTTTGATAATTTAAAAAATAAAATAAAATCCCCTAGCATGGCTTAAAAAGAAAAAAAAGAAAAAAAAAGAAGGTTAGAACGTGAAGAGTAGCTTTTGAACAGCTGCTTGTGTTGTTTTTATTCATATTTTTCTGTAATATATATATATTAGACATAGATTGGGCTTAATGGGTCCCCACTTCTCTTCACTGCAGAAGACTGTGGCAGTGTGTGCTCCCCAGCAGCATCTATGAAAAATTGGGTACAAAAACAAAAACAAAACAATTTAGAGAGAGAAAGAGCCTCTCATCTCTTTTTCTCACTTTTTGAAGCAGAAAAAGCACAATACCTTTTCTGCCCTCTGACCTGTACTATCATATTCTTTCATTGTAACCCCTCTCTCACTCTCTGAGTTCAAAGAAATTGGCTTTTGCTATAAATTAGAGCAAGTCCAACAGCATATATAATTGTAACCACATTAGAAGAGAAATAATAATGGGTTTAGAAGCACTATCTACCAATGAACCCTTCAACTTCGTTATCTATGACACTATATTTGCAAACCCACATAGTTTCTTGCCGGAAACTGGTCTTAAACCACCTGAATTTGGCGGTGGTTCGGATAGCAGTTGTTCGGTGATGCAGCGGCGGAGGAGGAGGCTGGAGGGGGCGGAAGGGGCGGTAGTGGAGAGGAGAGGGAATAGTGGGGGTGTGCAAGGGAGGAAGAAGAGGAGGCGGAGAGCGAAAGTGTGTAAGAACAAGGAGGAGGTGGAGACACAAAGAATGACACACATAGCGGTGGAGAGAAACCGCCGCAAACAGATGAATGAACATCTCGCCGTCTTGCGCTCCCTCATGCCGGAATCCTACGTCCAAAGGGTATGTTTGTACATTACATTATCATTTTAAAATATGATTTTTGATAAATATGAATATGTTGATGAATATTAGTATGAAAAGCTGAAAATCCTAATTAAGGATTTGGTAGGGGAATTTCGACTTTGAGTCAATGGGCACCTAGTTGATATAGGGATGTCATTCAAATTTTTTTTTTTTTTTTTGGATTCAAATTTCAAATATTTTTCATGTATGCATCACAATCAAAGATTCAATTCCGCATGGTTTAAATAAATAAATGGTTTTTTTAGTTATGCACCACAAGCACATAAAGGTAGGAAGATAATTGGAGAATGAAAAATTGCTTTCTAACTTGAGTTTGACATCATATGATCTTGCCAATGCCTTTTGGATAATTTTTCATTTGTCAATTAAAGAGCCAAGGTAAGAAAAGGTGATCTAGTTAAAAAAGGAAAAAGAAAAAAGAAAAAAAAAAGAGAGGACACAATAAGATAAGATTTTATTTTTTTAATTAACTTAAGACTAATTCTTTTTCTTTTTTTATTATTTATTTGTTTTTATAGGAACTTGGTACTAATTCTTCACCACCACCATCATCATCTTGACTAGAAGCCTACATTATTATTTGTAATTAGAAAATATTATTTACCATGAATTTTCATTTCAAAAATTACCTCAAAATAATTGTAGTCTATAGAAGTATTTTTTTAACATAATTTTTCTAATTCGTATCATTGTTCTTTGTAATTTTTTATTTCAAACACTTCCCTACTCTCCACCAAACTACATCTAAACAAGCCAAAAAGACCAAAACACCCCTAATTAATCCAATAAATTTGTCGTATATACAGGGTGACCAAGCTTCTATAGTGGGTGGTGCTATAGAATATGTGAAGGAACTTGAACGCCTCTTGCAGTCCCTTGAAGCTCAAAAATTCCTATCTCTACAAGGAGGAGGAAGGCCACCACCTCCCACCACCACCACCACTACTGCCACCACCATCACCGCCACTGAATTCTCATCAGCCCCCTTTGCGCAGTTTTTTGCGCATCCACAGTATACATGGTCTCAGATCCCAAGCAAGTATACATCGAAGAACAAGGCCTCTGTGGCAGATATAGAGGTGACTTTGATAGAAACACATGCAAATCTTCGAATCCTTTCGAGAAAATGCCTTAGACAACTTTCAAAAATGGTGGTTGGTTTTCAGACACTTCGCCTCACCATTCTTCACCTCAATCTCACCACCTTTGACACATTGGTCCTCTATTCCATCAGTGCCAAGGTATGTCAACTTTGTAGCTATATATATCTACATTGTGTATTTTCTCATGTGTATATATATATATATGAGGGTATATTGGAAAAGTTTGGTATCGGTTTTGTTTTTGTTTTCCTATTTAGTGTTTTTTGAAAACAAAACTAATGAAAAATTAAAAATTACTCATCATTTTTATATTGTTATTAATATTTTTGTGGGATTATAGCGTTTGAATGAAAAAAAAAAAAAAAAAAAAAAAAATTTAAAGGGTGGTGGTAAACACTTCACTCTGTCTTTATTAAGCAAAGTTTCGTTAAAGCCCTTCATACTTTTGCGAATTACCTCAATTGTCCCTCTTTAGTAGACCTCAGCACCTCAGTTTTTTTTTTTCACTTCTTTGGAGGGATATTTTTGACATTTGTGCAAAAATTGCCTAATAAGAACAAAATATGTAGTGTCGGTTAAAAAACAGGTTGTTTTCAAACTCCAAGAAAATAGTTCAACAAACAAATTTATATGGTATTTATACTTTCAACAATGCTATATACTACTAATTTGATATCTCTAACCCACCACTAATGAGGTGGAAAAGAAAAAAAAAAAAAAAAAACAAGGCACAGCAAATGATTTGGCAGTGGGTGGGACCCACTGCCACATCATTAGTGATAGCACTAATTAGTGCTCTCAAGGATTATTGTTATACTTTTGAAATACAATAATGTTTGAGAGCTCTAATGCAACTCTAATGATGTGGAGAGCATGTGAAGGTGGGGCCCACCCTCCTCTCTCTATCTCTCTTTACTCTCTCTCTCTCTTCCATTTCACTAGTGCTCAATTTAGAGCTCTCAAATTAGAGGTATGTATCATTACTTATATATATATTTTTTTTTATTCGTATGTAAATAGTGCAACACCAAATCATATACATGTTACAAGTAATTTTTATCTTTTTTTATCTCAATCTAACAAAATTGTGAAAAAAGAGAGATACGGATGGTAGGGGTATTTTAGACATGTCCATGATTATACCTAGGAACAAGAGTAATGAACAGAGAGAAGAATGATTGTTTCCAATATTTGTGTTGTTTTCCAAGTTTGGTAATAACTAGTTTCACCATGATTTCAGCAAATAAATAAATATAAAAGGGTTATGAGCTAAAATTTGAGAATTCTTATTAATTGTAGGTGGAAGAAGGATGCCAACTCACTTCAGCAGATGACATAGCAAGTGCAGTTCACCACATGCTTAGAATAATAGAGGAAGAAGCTTCCCTCTGTTGATCAAATCTTTATCTTCCCTAAGTACCCTTTTAGTTGTAATGGAATTACCAAAACTACCCCTCTCCCCTCCCCTCCCCTCCCCTCCCCTCCCCTCTTGTTTTATGCACAAAGTGGCGTTCACTCTTGTCCTTGTATATATATGCATCAACAGGCATAGGTGTTGTTTGGATTTCACGAAGTACAAAAATGAGTTATTGTCTTCACACAAATAAAAGGAAAGGGTTGGGATGACCCTAGGTTGTTGACAAGTGGTGCTGCCTTATGTAATCCAACTTTGTAATGAGTGAGGACTCTTTTGGTAGAGTGGAATAGAGATTTTGGTGAAGTTTCATAATCATTGTTGTCTGAATGCTATATTTTATCTAAGCATATGTACACCTAGTACGCTATTCATTTATGACTAAAAATAAAATAAGTTTATAAAACAATTAATGCTAAAAAATTAGTTTGTTTAGTATATTTTTTTTAAATTTTTTTTTTTGACTTTTTTAATAATTTTTTTAGCATAAGCAAATTTAGGTGAATTATTTATTTATTTATTTATTTTTGAAGGAAAATGAATTTAGCAAATGAGCTAAGGATAAGTTGACTTTTAGGATCGACCAAATGAAATCATATTTGTTACCTTTGAAATGTATATTTTATTTTATTTATCCTTATGTCTTCACACTATTTTGGTTTAGCCTTACTAAAACGAAGTTGTACTTATGCCAAATTATGGCACCTACCACAGGCCATGTTTCGACGATCCAAATTATTTATTTTATAAGATCGTTTATATAAAAATCATCATTGGAAAAAAAATTAAGGCTCTGTTTGGTTTAATTTTCAAATCATAATTCCACCCTTACATTTAAATGCTATGTTTGATTTAAGTTTTCAAAAATTGATTCCAAGCCTACATTTAAATACACATTCCAATGCATGTTTGGCAGAGTAGAGGTTTTGAATTTTGAATTTGCGGATTGGGTCAACCCGATCGTTCGCTCCGTTGACCGGAACAATGCCTTCTCTTTTCTTTTTTGAAATTGCAACTTGTTATTTGAAAACAAAAACTTTATATTTGTTTTTAATATTTTTTAAATATAGAAATTATTTTTTTAGACCGTTTTTAAACAAAACAATTAAAAAAAAATTCTAACCAAATATACAATCAAAAGTAATTTTAAAGTACTAGTTGAATATTTTTTTTAACAAAAAATCATATATATTTTTTAATATTTTAAATAAAAAAATATTTTGGAATTTTTAAAAATTTTTAAATAGAAAAATTATTTTTTTCAATAATTTGAATTAAATTTTAAAAAGAATTTGGTTATAAGTTTTGAATAGAATTTCCAATAGAGTATTGAGTAGTGTGTTTGGTTATGAGTTATAAGTTTTTGAATTAAGTTTTGAAAACTCTTTTCAAAACTCATAACCAAATTTTTTTTCTTATTTCAAAAATTCAAAACTCAATTCAAAATTTAATTCAAAACTCTTTTTAAAACTCATAGCCAAATAAATTTTCTCTTTTCAAATCATGATTCAACAACTCACAAATACATTTTTCTTTTTGTGTGGCTATAAGTGAAAGTTCCCAAACCAACACATAAAACATTATTAAAATATATGAAAGTGTATAAAAAGATATGAAAGTATCTTGGGTGTATGAAAATACTGTAATATTTTGACATTTTAGATATATTTCTTGTCTTATTGACCTCTGAAATTAGCACCAAATAGAAAAGAAAAAGATTTTCATATATATCTATATATATGTTAAACAAAGAGATTAAATAATTGAACTAGTGAATTAGTTGTTTTCTTATTGAAAAATAATGTAACTGAGATCAAACAGATATCAGTAATCTCCTATTAATTCATCCATGTAATCCTAATATATGAAATTTATTATGGGTTTTGCTTATAAATGTCTCTAGGGTATAAATAAAAGACAAAAGAATTGAATAACCCAAGACACTGTTTGCTAAATTCAATACATTTTTATTGAAATCAATTACACCTTTAGATTTTGAATAATTCCAATTTTACCTCTAATATTTTTGAAATCGTATCAATTATGTCCTTGCCTTCAAACGGAAAAAATTTAAAAAATTACATTTAGGTCCTAAATTTCAAAAGAAAGATGCAGACACATCCTCTTCTACACATCCTCTTCTACAAGCAAACCACCAACCACCACTTCAAGCTCTTCTATCTCCTTTGTCATAATTCTGTTTCGCCTCATTTTTATGTCATTGAATTCACCTCATGGCCTAATTTTCGTATCACCTATCACACATCTCATTCTTCCTCTTTTTTGCATGCCGTCAGAGTTCCGAAAGTTGATAAAAAAAAAATGACTTTTCTTATTGATTTGTACTTTTCTTCGAGCCATTTTTTAAACTTCATATCTTTCTCGATTATTGACGGTTTTACTTCATTCTTTCACCATTCTCTTTGTAAGGTCCTGGTGTTCTACATCGGGAATGAATGGGGAGTTTCTGGGCTATAAAAGTAAAAATTTAGACTTTTACATAGCATCGAGACCTTTTCTCGGGTGGTGAGATTCCTAGCAGAACTCTCCAGTTAAGCGTGCTTAGGCTGGAGTAGTTCTGGGATGGGTGACCTATAGGGAAGAACAAATCCGTGCGAGCGTGGCCCAAAGCGGACAATATCGATGACATGTGAAGGGTCGGGGAGTTACACTCTTCACTTCACTTTCTACTTCGTCTTACATTACCTCACTTTTTTACTTCTTCATGTAAGGGTGATTTTGGTATGCCCAAAGTTGTTTGAAAATTAATTTTGAAAATTTCGAAACATTGATCTTTTATTTATTTGTCCTCCATCTTTCTCGTTCTTGTTCTTGTTCTTATTCTTCTTTATTTATGGCATGATGTCAAGCATGATTCTAGGTGGTAATGGAGGTGGTGATGGTAATCCGGCGATGGCGGCGGAGCTCGTGGTGATAATGGTTGTAGAGCTTGAAAATGTCAGCGACGGGTGGGAATAACATCGCTAAAGGCTAACCTTTACCAATGAAATTGATCCTTGTGTTGCAAAAAATATGGCTTTTACCACAAAAAAATGACCTCGTCACCAAAAGTGATTGCCAAAACTACAATTTCTTGTAGTGATAGGGGTAAAAATGAAATTTTCTCGAGTTGTGTATTGGGCATAGATTTGATAGGCTTTGTCCAGTTTCTAACTATATTATATGTTAGTAGTTTATTTGATTACGTATAATTTTTTATATTAATATTTACATTATTGAAAAAAATAAATAATTAAAGTCTAATGTTTGGGGCCTCGACAAATCGAGGCTTGAATGCCTCAAATTGTTTATTTAATTTTTTTAGGCTATGTTGGTTTGGTTGTTTTTTTTTTTATATTTTATTTTATTTATTTGTTGGGTTGTGTTGATTTTTTTTTTTTTTTTTTTGTAAGGGTAGTTATGTATAGAGGTATGTCAAAAAATTAGACATTTCGCACCAACTCAGTTTGTGGGTTTAATTTTTTAGCACCAACTCAGCATAAGTTGGTGCGGAATATCTAATTTTTTAACACATTACTACACATAACCACATTTCCAAAAAATAAAAATAAAAATTCGAAGCATTCGAGCCTCGATTTGTCAAGGCCCCTAACACTGCTCCTAAATAAATAAAAAGTTAACTTGTTTCAACTTTTGTGTACTTCACTCATTTAGTTAATAACTTTTCGTTTGGGATGTGAGCTAATTTTTTAGTTTTTAATATTTTTTTGACTATTTTAACCTGAGGTTAAAAAAGTCTCATTTGAGATAGGTTTTTTGACTTTTTTAATTTTTGTGAGAGAAAAAATAAAATAATTATGAGTTTGATATAATATTTTATCTTATTTAACTAAAATAATCAATTTTATCCTATATAACTATTTTAGCCCAAATTTACTTCCCACACATAGCCTAAGAAAGGCGAAGCAGCCTTTAGAGCATCTACAACAGTAGTAGGCATTTTACCTATCTAAATATTACTGTAAAGTATATATTTTATTTTACCTGTCAACTGTTTTATGTTTTTACTCTAACAATATTCTTTATTTTAGCTATTCATTCAAATACTATTAACTTTATAGAATGTCATGTCAACAACAAAGATGAAGGAAAATAATCCTAATAATTAAATACATTTTGCTTAGTCTTAAAGGCTAGCTAGATACATGTAACTAGTGAATGTGAGCTGAATCAAAATGTCTAATCATATGACTAGTGCATTAGACTTAAAAAAAATAAATTACATTAGACATTTTAACTAACAAACATTGAATGCTTAGTAAATTGGAAATGCTCTTATAAGAAGAAAAAGCCAAAATGAAAGTTAGCCGCTAGATCTATCTGGTCTCTCTCTCTCCTGGACCATTGACACTCTCATCGATCAATGGTTCCCTTTTCATGACACACTGAGACGTAGATGTGTACGGTCCTATGCTAGCATCACTCAAAATCTCTCAACCCCACACTTATTTGTTTATTTATTTTTTATAACTTTAATATTTTTTAAAAAATTTTAAAATTCTACTTTACAATTGAGTACCAATAATAAGACAGTGTAAAAAACAGTGAGATATTTTTTTAACAGATAATAATAATAAATAAATAACAGTGAGATAGTGTAAGAAAAAATTACACTAATGGGAATCTTCTAGGTGCAATTTTGACATATTAAAAAAAGTAAATTATACTGATAATTTTTACATTTTATCATTATGTTATTTTAGTTTTTATGTTTTTAATTGATTCAATTTTAATTTTTAATTTTAAATTTTGTATTAATTTGATCTAATTAATAACAGCATTATAGTTTTTAATAGAAATTGATCATTGAGTTAGTTGAACTTAACTCATTTAGTTGAATAAATTTATAATTTAACCTAAAAAATGACAGATACTACTTATGTATGTATTTTTTTTTTATTGAAAAGTGTTAACAAATATAGTCAATTTTGCTATAATGTACTTTTGTACTTCTTTTTTTCATCAATAAATTCTTATTTTTGTTGTTAAAAAAAAATTATAATTAATTTGATAAAATTATAAATTAAAGATCAAAATTAAGTCTATCAAAATTATATAAATTAAAATAACATGGGAATCAAAGTATAAGACAATCTAGCACCCATGCAAATGATTTTTCTTTTCACTATCCAACTAATTTAAGATTTTTTTTTTTCCTGCAAAAAATTTCTAAAATATAAAAAACATTTATAAAACCAAATACAATTATTCTACAAGTGACTCCTACTCCGTATGAATCTCACACTCACGTTAAAAAAAAAAAAAAAAAAAAAAAAAAAAAAAAATTTACGTACACTTTTATAATTGATTTTTATGTAATTAATAAATTTGATATATTATGTACACTTAGCTTCTTAAGATCCGTCTTTTTTTTTTTTTTTTTCCTTTCTTCATCTTCTTCTTCTTCTTATTATTTTACACTTTTATTTTGAATAATTTATTATAGGGCATTTACACCTAAGTCTTAATCTATGAACTTATACTCTATTATATCCTAACTAAGATTTTTTAGATCTTGAAGTCCCATTAAATTTTTAATCGTCGGAATTGCTCTTCAAATAATGATTGTTCATCATTTATGATTATCTATAAAGAAATATGATGATTTGACATTTATTTTGATTTTTAAAATTTTAAAATATCAACTTTCAAATTTTAAAAAAAAAATTATGTGCAAACAAAAAAAATAAAGTTTTTTTTTTAAAAAAAATTGAAAAAATTGAATTTTTTTTATGCAAAACTAAAAATTTTGTGTCTATAAAGGATCATGATGATAAAACATTGATGTGCAAAATTGGAAAAAAAAAAAAAACTTTAAATATGAATAAACTGATAATGTTTCTGTTTTATTGGATAGTTGAATTAAACTAATAAGTAAAAGTGTAAAAATATTTAATCTCATGCTCTCTTATTTTTATCAGTTAGTGAAAAAATTATCTTGAAGATTATTATACAAAATTGATAATGTTCCTAATTTTAAAAATTGAGAAAAAATTGATAATATTCTCAATTTTGCTAAATAAGACTTATTGATTCAAAAAATCTTATACGAGAGTTGAACTACAATAATATTTTTAAATAAGACTTTAAGTAATTAACTCTTTATTAATTGTAGCCTATACGTTGAGTGAATTTTTTTTTCGTAATTATATAAACATTATTGGTCTATTATGCAACAGGTTTTTTCGTAATTACGCAAATATTCTTGGTCAATTCTAAAACATGTTTTTTCGTAATTATACAAACATTATTGGTCAATTATGAAACATAAATCTTTTATTTTTAAAAAAATTACAAATACACCCATAAAGTTTGTTTAAAATATAAATTGGTCCTATAATATTAGAAATTTCAAATATCGTTTGTTATAAATTTTAATTTAACATAATATTCAAAAAAAAAAACTATTTTTCTATGCAATAATAAATTGTAAAAATTGTTTATTGAAAAATATTTCTCATATCATTAAAAGTTGTTAATTGATTTAATAATTTATTTATTAATAAAATGGTTAACTGAAAAATATTTTTCATATCATTAAAAATTGTTAATTTACTTAATGATTTACTTATTAATAAAATTGGTCATTTGTTATGCGAGTATGATTTATGTATTAACAAAATTAGTCATTTGTATATATATGCATTTTTTTTGCTTCTTTGTTAGTTTAGTGAATTATCTTAATATATATATATATTTAATGGGAGAATTATCTGAGTATTTTTTTTTATATTTATCTGTTGAGAAATGTTACACACCATAATTTTTATTTTTATTTTTATTTTTATAAGTTCGGAAAAAATGTTAAAGATTTATAAATTCATCTAAAATGATATGATAGTAGAATTGGAGTCTACATCATTAAGTGTATAACAAATTAAAAAAAGATATATATCATACTACATAATTCTATTATATATCTAATGATTTATTCTATTCAATTTCATAAAATAATATTCTAATTTTTTAAAAAAATTTGAAATACAAAACTTAAACATATTATAATAATAGCCTATATTTCGCACGGATTTTTTTAAACTAATATATATATACAAAAATGGTTTAGACCTCTAAAAATAGACCTCTAATAGAGCACTAATTTGTCTTTTTCTTCTCCATTTTTTGTCTTTTACTTCATTGTTTTTTTTTTTAATGGGTGGACAGCTCATTAGAGCTGCACTGTAGCAGCTCTAATTAGAGCTCTACGGCATGACTGATATATATATATATTTTGGAAGATGATGGAGGTTGTGATATATATGTGAATCACTGACAGGGGGTGTCATGCGTTTGAGGGAAATTAATACATACGTAGAGATACATTAATCATATGGGAAGTATTTGGATATATAAGGTGGATATCATATGTATTTATGTAAATTTTTAGAAATATATATAAATTAAATTACAAAATTACGTAAGTTCTCATAAATATATAAAAGTTGTGATTTTTTAAATTTTTATAAGTTAACTTACGTATATTTGTAAAAATTTAAGTGATTTTGTGAGATAATTCATGTATATTTATGAAAATTTATGTAAATATATATCGTATGTATTTACACACTTAAAAATTACCCTAATCGTATATGCATATGTTGTATGCATACATTAATGTACATAGATATACTAGTATACATTTTGGAGGTTTGTAAAGAAGGAAAAGCTGCTAAGAGTAGTGTGATTTATGGGATCGATGCAATTTCCTTTTGGGTTGAATTTCCCAGCTTCCAGTTTTGTTTCTTTTGTGTGTAGGGTAGGGATTAAGCCTGTAGACACCCCCTCTCATTAAGGTTTTGTGTCATGTTGCGGAAGCATAATCACACACATACATATACCCATCATTATCATTATTTGAGGACCCACCTCCTTCCAGTACAATCTAGATATATATATATATATATAGAGAGAGAGAGAGAGAGAGAGAGAGAGAGAGAGATAAGGATATATCATATATGTGACATGATGCCAACTCTCAAAAGATTCAGATAAAGTATTTTGAGATGTACAAATCGTCTCAATTAGGACATGTTTTGATCATAGCTTCAACATGTGGGTACGCATATGCATGCAATGCAACACCACACTATTATTGTTGTATAATAAAACAAATCATAACACTTCATCTAATGAAATTATGGGATATTTATCAAAAAAATCTTATCTCACAAATAAATATTCTAAGTAATCATATTTTTTTTTTATTGATCTATTACTTTGATCCCTAAAATGGACTGCCCATCCTCTCTTGGTGATTACAGGCCAATTAGCCTGATAAATTCTGTCTATAAAATTTTAACTAAGGTATTGGCATACAAGGTCAAGTAAGTGCTGCCTTCCATCATTGACAATATACAGTCCGCTTTTTTGGGTGGGAGAAACATCATAGATGGAGTTCTTATTGCTAATGAGGTTGTGGATTGGTGGAAAAAGTCTAAGAGGCAGGGATTAATTCTCAAGTTGGATTTCGAAAAGGCATATGATTCGGTAAATTAAAATTTTTTGCTACACATGTTAGAGGATTTTGGGTTTGGCTCTAGATGGAAAGAGTAGATGAAAGAATGTATTTCTTCAGCTTGAGTATTTATACTTGTAAATGGTTTCCCATCTGATGAATTCTGTCCACAAAGAAGGTTAAGGTAAGGAGATCCACTCTCACCCTTTCTTTTTTAATGTTGTAGCTGAAGGGCTTAACATTTTAGTAAAGAGAGCAAAGGAGTTGAGAATTATTAAAGGGGTGGAAGTGGGCTCTAGAAAGATTCATGTTTCCCATCTTCAGTTTGCGGATGATATTATATTTTTATGTGAAGCTACCTGAAGTTGAAGCAATTAAAAGAGTATTAAGATGTTTTGAAATAATATCTGGGTTAAGAATAAATTTCCATAAATGTGCAGTTTGTGGAGTGGGTGTGGATGATGAGTTGGTGCAGGAGTATATAGCTAAATTAAATTGTGTGGGTCAACAACTTCCTTTGAAGTATTTAGGGCTGCCTCTTGGTGTCAATCCTAGTCAAAGACAAACTTGGAAACCAATTATTGAGAAGGTCAAGAAGAAACTGGCAGGATGGAAAAGAAGATTATTGTCATTTGCAGGTAGAATGGTTCTGATAAAATCAGCGCTGTCTTCACTACCCATCTATTACATGTCATTATTTAAGATACTAGAGTATGTTGCTAAGGAGATTGATAGATTGCAAGCAGCATTCTTGTGGGAGGATACAGAAACCAGGTGAAAAGTTCATTTGGTACAATGGCAAGAAGTTTTAATGAATAAGAAATAAGGGGGTTTGGGAATTAGAGATTTAAGAGTGGCAAATCAATGTATGTTATTAAAATGGTGGTAGAGGTTTGCTTTGGAAGATGGTGCATTGTGGAAAGCAATTCTGTGTAGTATATATGGATCTATTGGAGGGAAGTGGCTATCATTGCTCCTGGATTTAGGTAATGTGTCTAAAATCTGGAAGGATATAGTGGGATTAGCACACAGTAACCCCAATCTGTTTAATTTTTATAGGGCGAATGTGTAAATTACAATTGGCAATGGTAGGAGAATAATGTTTTGGGTTGATGTATGGAAGGGGGAAGCTAGTCTTGGATCTCAGTTCCCTCGATTGTACTAGCTGAGTGAAGAAAGAGAGATCTCATTGAGTATGATGCTATCAAGGAAAGCTTTGTCTAATGAATGGTGTTTTAATTTTCGAAGACCTTTACATGCTTGGGAAGATGACGAACTTTCAAGGCTTATTGCTCTGCTGGGTGTAGGTCCAAGCCTGCATCTAAAACATAGTGATTCCATGAGATGGAAGGCAGATCCAACTGGGGTGTTCAAGGTGAATATTGCTTATAATGGTGTGAATTGGCAAATGGTATAGCATTAAGCTCCACAGGGCTAATATGGAATACTTTTGCTCCACTTAAATCCAAGTTTATCATCTGGTTAGCATGGAAAGGCAGATTAAAGACAGTTGAGTTTTTGAGCAGAATTGGAGTGTTGAGGGGCAAGGTGGACTCATCTTGTGTTTTCTGTAAAGAGGCAACGGAGTCTTTGAATCATATCCTTTTGTTCTGCCCTATTGTATGGAAAATTTGGTCAAATATAATGCAGTGGTGGGGGTTGCCATGGGTAGTTCCAGGGTCATTAGAAGGGCTGCTACAATGGTGGATGAGTTGGAAGTTTAAGAAAAAAAAAAAAGGTCATGTTTGGAGGGTTATCCCAGCAGCTGTGATCTTTTCAATTTGGAAATGTAGGAACGATCATATATTCTCTAGTATACAACCTAATATGGTGGAATTATGTGATCTTATTAAAGTTCGGATAGCACTATGGTGGAAATCTTTTGATTCGAGCTGCTCATTTTCTATTACGGATGTTGCTTTCAATATGTAGCAGGTGAGAAGTTGCCTTTAAGATCTAAAGGAGTATCTGTGAGGAGTTTTTTGTTTGAGTGCTGATATGGGCTATGAGGGTAGTGAACTAGTGGAGACTACTGCTGCTATTGTTGTTGCTTGTTTTTTGATGATATTTGCTGCTATTGAGTTTACCAGCCAGTGTTGCTGCTGATTTTGAATTTGTATATGTTGGTTTTGTTTTGTTTTAGCTTTTATTGGGTGTGGTTGGGTTTGGGTTTGGTGTTTGTGGTTGGTTACTCACCAACTTTGGGCGGTGTGTTAATATATGATTGGGCGATCTTATCGGTGTCAACCTAATTGGGACTGATTTGTTTCGCTGTGATACTTTTTGCACTCCTCTTCTCATCCCCTTCTTTTTTATTGATGTAATTCTATCTTTGTTCATCAATAAAGTTTCCCTTTTCTTTGCTGATCAAAAAAAAGTTTTATTAGTGGAGAGTTTCATTCTGTGTGGTTTTATTTTCGATTTTTGTAGTGTATTGGTAGATGACTATACCCTTTTATTAATATGACGGGTATAATGTGACCCTCTAATGTCAAAAGTATTAATGTAACACTCAAACATGGCGAGTATGATATGACATTCCAAAAAAATTAAAAATTCTTTAGTGATCTTTTTCTAAATATGATAATGTCGGTATCATGTGACATTCTAAAAAAATTAAAAACTATTTAGTGTACTTTTCTCAAATATAACATGTGACATTTCAATACGGTAGGTATCGTGTGACACTCCAAAAAAATTAAAAATTTCTTAGTATACTTTTCTTAAATGTAACGATATAGCGGGTATGATGTGATAACTAAAAACTTTTTAGTGTATTTTTTCCAAATGTAACGACATGACGGGTATGATGCGACAATTAAAAACTCCTTAGTGTACTTTTTCTAAATGTGATAATGTGGTGGATATGATGTGATAACTAAAAACTTCTTAATATACTTTTTTTAAATGTGACGACGTGGCGGATATGGTGTGATATTCCAAAAAAATTAAAAACTCGTTAATAAATTTTTCCTAAATGTAACATGCGACACTCCAACGTAGCGGGTATAATGTGACACTAAAAAATTCTTTAGAAAAATTCTTTATTGTGGTGGATAAATGAGTTATTACATATTCAAAAAGATTAAATCGATCACAAAAAAAAATATAAGACTATATAAATTACAAATTCAAAAGATGAGATTTATTGATCAATCTCCCTAAAATCATTTGGATAAGATAAAAGTTTATCCAGTTCAAAATATTATCGATTCAGTTGAAGAGTTATTTTTAAGTTCAAAAATAGGTAATTTCAAAATAGTTCATAGTTGATCTCTCCGTTCACAAATGTAGACTAGACTGTCTAATTGAACCTGTAGAGCCTCCATTTATTTTGTAAGTATGTAGAATATTTATGAAAAAAAATCAGATAAATTTAGTAATTATAATTATATTATTTTGTTACATTTATTTTTAAGAAAATATATTGTTTATTTTCAAAATAATTCTCACCATTCATTTTTTTAAAAGAAAAAATATAAAATAAGAGCTACAATATCAAATATGATTTTTTTCATAGATAATTTATAAATAAAGACCTAATTACAAAAGTAGCATGCGATGTCTTCTAAATTCATTTTAAATATCGTTTATGAACAGGGAGAAAAGAAAAGAGAGAAGGGAGAAAGGAGAAGGGAGAAGAGAGAAGAGGTAGGAGAGCAACGGCGTGATGGCGTGATGGCGTGATGGCGACGAAGAGCAACGGTAATAGCGATGGCGGCTTCTTCTTCTTCTCCTCTTTCCTCTGTTCTTCTCTCTTCTCCTCGTTTTTTTTTTTTTTAAATTTATTTATTTATTTTAATTTTAATTTGTGTAGATTTGGTGATTTGTGAGATTTTTTTGAGTTTTTGATTTAGATTTAGATTTAGATTTAGATTTAGATTTAGATTTTCATTTTCATTTTCATGGGGGTTTGTCTGTTGCTGTGGGTTTGATTTTTGATTTTTTTTTTTGGGTTTGTCTGTTTAGTTTTGATTTTCATGTGAGATTTTGAGTTGGTGATTTTGCTGTGGGGTTGAATTTACAAACTATCATTTCTGTTGGTAACTGATTTTTTTTGGATTTGTTGTGGGTTTGTCTCTTTGATTTTGATTTCAGTTGGTAACTGAAAACATCATTTGTTGGTGCCAAACACCTTTTTGTTTTTGTTGATTTAGATTTAGATTTTCATTTTCATTTTTTTGAAGAGTAGAGCAGAGCAAGGCAGAGAAGGGAAAAGAAAAAGAGGGGCGGAAGAAGAGAGGGAAAAAAAAAAATTTTCAAACGACGTCGTTTTGAATTTCGAGGCAGTCGAGCCCCAGTACATTCGGGCTACGTAGCGGGGCTGAAAATAGATGAAAAAAACATCTCTCCTCTATGCCCAATGATAAGTTATTTTTTTTAGTTTATTTAAATTATTTCTATATCATAAATTGTAAATAAAAATTATACTAAATTTTTTTTTTTTAAAAAAACACACATAAACAACAACAATATAAGTCCAACCAAACAACGATCGTGCTATTTGATGCAGTTTATTGTAAATCAAAAGCTGATAATCAGAAAATATAAATTAAAAACATCAATTTCTCAATTTTTAAATGATCAGTTTTTCTCAACTTATTTAAGTTATTTCTGCCTAAAAAGCTGTAAACAGTTGCACCAAACAAATTAATACAGATTTTTAAATTAAAATAAGGTATAATCACCCCTTATAATTCACACCAAACACCCTCCAATGCAATGTGGGATGTCAACATCTCAACCTTAGCTCACGGGCAACCCTCCTTCATGTTTGAAAATATTATCCATTATTATGAGTTAGCCTAACATCCGGGTCTCATAAAGAATCCAAAATGATAAGCTTTGCACCCAGGCCGGCCGTGGGCACCAGGCCGTGGCCTAGGACTTCTCAAAATAGATTTAAAAAAGAGTCTCCTCTTATTATAATTTGGTATAATATATTAGGAATGTTGTAAGTTTAAAAAAATTAAAAAAGGCCCAAACTAATTTAAAATAAATTGACCTATTAAAAAATTGAAAGGCCCATTCAAAAAAATTAGCATTGTTATCTATTGAAAATAGACCAAAAAAAAGGGCCCCTTATATTATAGTTTAGTGTAATATATTAGGTATGTTTTAAGTCCCAAAAAAATTAAGGAAGACCCAAACTAATTTAAAATAAATTGACCTATTAAAAAATTGAAAGGTCCATTTAAAATAATTAGCATTATTATCCATTGAAAATGATTTTGCAAAAAAACTAGATTATGCAAGTATGATTGATTTATTTGCTTCTAAAAATGCAAGAAGAGCGAGGATCAAGCGATACTTATTAGTTGTTGTAATGTAATGTTAAGTATTTTTTGTGATTTTGACACAAATCTTTTGTCATTTACCTTCAAATTTTTTTTTTTCGTACAATGAAAAAAAAAATATGAAGGGCTCAGAAATTTATTCGTCGATTATCAGCTTTAGACCCTGGAAATCTTAGAGCCGGGCCTATTTGCACCCACAAACTGAAAATGAGTTGATCCTAGTTTGGGTAAAACATTAAAATGCTTTTTTGGAGCTTTCGAGGAAATGAAGAAGATCAATTTAAAAAAGTCACAATCATGAAATTATATTCCGCAAACATTAGCCCCTTTTGGGAAGTGTGTTATAATCTACTTTTCAGATTATAACCAACTTCCTCTCTCACAAAAAAACTACTTATAAGTAGTTTTTAACAAAAAAGTTAATTATAACAATCTTTCCAAAATAGCCCATTGTCTCGTTTAGCTATTTGTACATCAAGCATGTCAATATATATATATATGGGAAATTCTAGCATACACACTTTTGAAAGGGGTATATCATATGCACCACTATAGTATACACCCCTCAAAAGGTATATGTATAACTATAGAAAAAAATGACATAACTCCATATTTTTTGAATCATAATTAAAAAAAAAAAAATCATAAACAAACACAAAAAAGTCATAACTAAATATCTCAAAATAATGTCATAACTAAAAAAGAAAATTAATCATAACTAAAAAAGAAAATAGGGTAACTAAAGATGCATATGGTATAGAGTGTGTATAATAGAATTCTCATATACATATATATATATTTATGTTTTGCCAAATAATTGAAGCACCATCATCAACCCAAGTAGTAGGTTTGGGCTTGGCCAGAAATTTAAATGAAATAAATGTTGTGAACATGAATTGATTTCTTTCTCGCTGATATACACTGGTTGGCAAAACAAGAGCCATATTCTTCAAACTTTAGATAAAACCCTAGAAGGATTTCTATGAATCCACAAGGAGAAGAAAAGAACATATTATCAAAATAATTTAATGGATTAATTAAACTTTGCAACTCTATACCTTTATCAAAATTTCATTTTTGACACCCTTCACTTTCAATTGTAATAATTAATTTATTACATTTTAAGTTAAGTTGCACTGTTATCATTATTTCCATTATTGGTAATTAGGTAGAAGAAATTGAAAATGGAATGATCAAAGTGAGATTTTGGTAAAAATACAATATTAAAGTGGGATTTTAGTAAAATGTAGGACATGCTAATGACGTGATAAAACTTTATATATGACTCATATTACAAGTCCAATCATCCTTAGTAAATGTTAGATGAACAGAACAAGGATATTGTAATTAATTTAAAGTGTAAGGAAATGACTATCACAATTAAAAGTGAAAGGGCTAAAGTGAAATTTTAGTGAAAATATAAGGATGCTAAGTATAATTAACCCATTTTAATGTAAATTTATCAAAATGGAATTTTATCAAATATGCATGAGTGCTGATGAAACTTTGGTGGAAATAAAACGGGGCTACATGCTATAAAAAAATAACATATAAATTTTTGTAATGGATTGACATTGCAACTTCATTTAAATTGTGAGAACTTGATTGTCACAATGGAAAGTAAAGAAATTTTGATGAAAGTGCAGCGGTATAAATGTAATTAACCATAGTTTTACTATTTAGAAGTCTTAAGACCGTCCTTTATGTTGTTTTTGGTTGAGAGATTTGAGGAGTGATTTGGAAAGGAAAATGTAAAAGGTAGGTGAAATGTGAATAAAATATACCTATATTTTACTTAATTTCACACACATTTTCTCTTTCCAAATCCCTTCATAAATCCTCCAACCAAACACTGCGTTAAAAATTATTAATCAACATCTAGGTATAAAAAAAAGTTCAAAAATAGTGGACAGAATTATAATTCTTGTCAAATTTAAGGACAACCATCCAAAGTAGCGTGCAAATATTGATTGGATTACTCTCCGTTTCTCTCCGTTTCTGTTGCACTAACCGGGCCATTGAAAAAAACCAAGAAGTCAAACAGCGGCCCAAGCCAAAAAAGTGGTTGGGTTGGCCTATTCCTCTCTCTTGCAACCTTGACGGTGGGCCCATGGTGGGTTGGGCCCCTCTGTTTTCCTTCATAATGTTTTTGAATTTTCTTGTGATGACAACTCCCATGCTTCTTCTTCTTGTTGTTGCTATTTTTTATTTAATTTAATTTAATTTTTTTTGAAGGACACGAAGAAAAGGGCTTGGATATTGATTTGTAAGTTTTCCAAGAAAATAATAATAATAAATAAAAATGTGGTTATATGGGGGGTAAGTCCTCCTGCAAGTGCGTTAGGCGAATGGCCATTTCTCTCTGTCAACCATGGAGGAGTGGTGGTGCAGCCACCTCCCAATGCAAGAGGCCTCAAGCCAACAATCAACCAATTTAATGCTCCACTTGGTCATAAGCTCACGTTACCGAGCTCAGCAATCATTCAAGACAAAATTGCTTATTATTAAGAGAAGTATTATGTCAAACTTAACCAATGTGGGATTTGCAAATTCTTTTTGAATTATTAGGCACCCATCCTACATCTTAATTATGGTTCTATTTCTCTGCTAGTATTTGGTAGTTGGACCATTTTTGCATAGGTACATGAATATGTGTTGATTGTCTATAAAAAAAAATACAATGTATATTAAATTTGTTTGATTAACTGATTTTGAACATTATTTTCTTAAAGCAATTCATTTTTTCAGTCATGTTCAAGATGGTATTGATCAAGACTCAATGTGACTATAGCCAATTATTTATATTCACTTTTTAAATTCAATGACTGAAAAAGAGAGTGCGTATAGCGTATGAATGAAAATATATTCTCAAAATAATTTTATTGATCAAAATTCTGAAGAACAGTCCTCCTCAAAATTATATATCACCGCATACGTAAAGATTAGTTAAAAAATATTGGATTGAATTCTATTTTTTTTTAATCTATATAATGACAAATCATCCAAAATTGATTGGGTTAGTCACTATTTCTTTTGCACTAACCTGGCCACCGGAGGTGGCCCCTTGGTTAGGGCCCATTACTCTATTTTACATTGTCCAAAAAAATTAAAATCATAGGAATTTTTTTATATATTTTAAAACATTTTTACATAGTTATATATAATTTTATACATTATACTTCTATATATTTTATATTATTAATGTATTTGGAGCCATCACTGCAAGAAGAGACCAAAAATTGGCAAAACTATAATTATAAAAACATGTTGAAGACAGGTTGGTCCTTAATTTTCAAGGTGGATTTATGTCTCATTTCCCAAATAATAAAAAGTGATTGTATGTTGTTTAAGTCTTATTGCCGGTGTGCTAGATGAGTGGCCAATTTCTCTCATCCAATCACACCATCACTCTTCATGATCCTCGGGCCCTCCCTCGCCCCACTCAATTCTATAGAGGGACGAAATTATGAGAAGATTATGGAGGGTCATGTTTCTCTGTTTCTTTGAAAATTATTATTTGTTATAGAACTTTATAGTTTGTCTCTCAACTTTTTAGGTATGGAAGTCGAGAGAATGGTACATCCCTCCCCAATACAAGAGGCTTAAATCTAACAATTAACTACTTTAATGCCTTGCTTGGTCACAAGTTCATGTTATCGAGCTCGACAACGATTCATCACAAGGTTGCTTTGTTGGGTCGATGGATCCTGATAAATACTATTCACTCAACTCTACTGTTCACTGAAACAAGAAGTCCAATGGGGGTCCAAGGGGGGTTTACCCCCCCGGTTGAAATTTTTTGGATATTTTCGTAATTCTCGTGTTACTTCTGTGTAACTCTAATTCTATACCTATAAATAGATAATGGGGCACCTCTTTTAGGTTAAGAGAGAGTTGTATTTTTCTGATCATAGTAAAAATCGCAGCAGCCGTGGATATAGCCCTATTTTGGGGTAAACCACGTAAATCATTGTGTTGTTGTGTGTGATTTGTTTGATTCGTTTTTTCTTCTTTGTTTATTATTTCGTGTCTCACCGATCTTGGTTAGGAATGGTCAATTCCTAACATGCTTAACCAATGTGGGATTTGCAAATTCTTTTATGAATTTCATTAATAATTAGATTATTATTATTATTACTTTTTTTAAAGTCACATTATTAAGATTCTCATTTTCTAGCAAAGAGAGAACAGAACCCAACCTTTTTAGTACACTAATTGACCTTATAAAGGAGAGGAACATGAAATAGCATAATTGAAAGGCTGACCAAGTCTCTAATTCAACAGATCTCTATGTAAGAGCAATAATCACTTTGGTGAGGAGTATCACATTGGTGGGTAAATTGTTTTCACCTTTAACACTTAATAATTAACCAATAAAGTAGCAGTTTTATACATGTTTTTCTGAATAAATTTTATGAATCTCAAACATTACTGATAATTAACACATAGAACATAACTAACATTGAAATATATCTTATTATGAAATAATACATAATGAAGGGGTAACTAATATAATCAAATAATGGTTTATGGACCAAATAACACTTCATCTTTTTATGGCACAAGCAAAAAAGTATTGACAAAGTAACCATTTTCTTGGGATTAATTCTTGGTTTATGGCGAGTTCACTTGTAATGTGTGACCATCAAGGTTGTAAATATAGGTCTGTATTGGAGAGAGAGGGAGAGACACAGATTGTTAGCAAATAAAAATGATTAAGTGGTAAACTAGATCTAATTAATGTATTTGATTCTCATAATAATAATCCAAATATGTTGTAGTGTAGGCATAAAACATCTCCATCTTAACAAAACCAACAAACTTTTAAGACAATAAACCAAACCAGAACCAAAAACAAACTCTGCATTATGTTTAGAAATCTCTCATCACTATTATAGAAGAGAGATTTCTCACACTCATAATAACCATACAACAAAAACTAACTAATCATGTAAAAAATCATGGATGCCAACAACCTCTCCCTCTATTTGATAGCACTAATTTCATCAAACCCCTCTGATTTTTATTTTTTTTTTCATTTTTTTTTTATCACAGGGGCATCATTATGTTCCGGCCTCTGCCACGTCTAGAAAACGAGAATCTCCCACCGGAAAACGATCTCTTCATTGCCACGGGACTCGTAACACAATGTAACACTCTGTTGCTATGGCTTGTCTTGCTCATTTCAACTGCTGCCAATTTTGATGATCCAACATGGTCCTGACTATCCTCATCCTGGTTCAGACGCAGCACATCAGCAATCAAAACCCGGTTCTGACACAAGTAATTCATCGATGCTGATCTTCTAACCATCTGTTCATCTTCCTCACCTCTGATCTCAATTACAATGTCTCGCGCTTCAGAACTCCCCAAATCGCTCAGAGCTCGTAATTGGAACATCTCTTCTTCTCTAACAACACCCATCTCAACATCTTCCCCAACAAGATCAACGTTCTCATTATTAGAATTATTGTTGTTGTTGTTGTCACGATTGATATCCGATAAAGATTCGTTGTATTGGGGAGGTTCTACCACCACTGGAGGAGGCAATATAGGCGGTGAAGCACTAACAAAAATGATATTAGCTCGACAAAGCGGGCAATTCGAGTGAGACTTAAGCCATGTATCAATGCAAGGGACATGAAAAGCATGATTACATTTTGGCAAAAGCCTTACACTCTCATCATCTTCAAACTCACTGAGACAAACAGAGCAATCTGTGCTTTCAATCAACCCGTCTCCTTTCTTGTACTTACAAACTGTAATTGACTTGATTAAGGCCTCATCTAAACCTGTAGTCGCGACATGCCAAGGTTCATGATCCGAGGGATCGTCGTTCTCTTCAGATTCCTCGTTTGCTTCATGGTTTTCTCTTCTTCTTGTAGGGTCCATGTTTCCACAGTACTTGGAGATTATGGCATAGTAGCTGACAAGAAGGAAAGCACTTGCTAAAATTCCGATGATGGCGATGACAAGGGGAGAGAAGTTTGGGCCGAGATTGTCATCAGGGAATTGGATGGGAGGTGGAGGAGGGAAGACGATGTAGCACCATTGTGGGCAGTATAGGCTGCAAAAGCCTTGAGAACAGTCCTTGGTGTTCATATATGGAGCCCAAGGTCTTGGGTTGTTTAATGAACTCATATGGCTAGGTCAATCAATCACTTGGGGCATTCGAGTCCCTCTTGTACCATCATAGCACTTTTGTTTCTTTCTTTCTACAGGGCAAGCTATTTTTCATTGAACAAGATAGAAGACATTTTTCAGGCCAGTTTAATTATCAAAAAAATAAATGAAAATTCAGGAGCTCAGAAATTTAAAACAGCTGTAATATTAGCCGCTTTGAACTTTATAAAATAATTTAGAAAAATTTTAAAAAAACAAAAGGAAAAAAGAAAAAAAAAAAAAAAAAGAAAAGAAAAGAAAAAGAGTTACCTGAATTGGGTATGACTTGAGTGAGCTCTGTTTGAGGGAGGAGGAGGCATCTTATAATAACTGTGATTAGAGGTATATAAGTAGATATAAGGGAACATGGGTTTTGAAGGAAAGATAATAATGGTACATGGGTTTTGAAGGAAAGCAGAAATTGTGAAAGGTAGAAGAGAAGAGACAGGTGAGAGGGTATTTCTTGGAGAGACAAGTTGAGAGTGAAAAAGGAGCCAAAGGGGCTTAGATGGAAAGTAAATCAAAAAAAAAAAAAAAAAAAACAAGAAGATGATGGGTTGATGGGTATAAAATACTTTTCTTTTTTTTTTTTGCTTGTTCTTCTCTTTTTCTTTTCTTTAACTTGCTTTCTTGGAGATAATAGATTGTTGGCTAAGGTGGTGATGGTGGTTAGGAATTTATCAAAGTAACCAATGCTTTTTATTAATGGTCAAGCCATGAAATGAATACATTGCTTGTGACCTCTCTTCTTTTTAAGAGGGAGTGTCAAGTTAGGTCTACCAATCCCAGAAGTACATGTTTCCCAGGATCTTAAAGGGAAAATTTATTCCTTTCCTTCAACTACACTAATTAATGAGGTATATAAAGAATGAGTAATGATAATATTAGAAAAATTATGTATAAAATTAATACAAAATGACATGACAAGTCTTGATTTCATCATTTTAAAACAAATTTGCAAGGTATGAGATCCTTCTGTACTAGAAATCTTTAATCCTCTATACTTAATGTACTCTTAATCATATAATCGTATAGATTTTTCATGTTTCAAAATTCTTACAACATTGTCATAGGATTAAGTGTATTGGGTACAAGAGAATACAGATGGATTTTAGACTAAGAAAAGCTTTAACTGTTTGGCTTAGGGTTGACCTAAATTAAAAAAGTATTGGCACTAGGCAGCACTTACTAATGTGTGTAATGAATCCAAGCATTTCTATATAGATGTCTGAGTGGATTTGGAGTGCCTGCTATGTATCCAGCACAGCAAGTATTGTTGTGCGGTTTTATGAGTTTATTTCGGGATCTGTCTTGATAATTTGAACCGTTCACATTTTAGAGTACATCGAGTACAACATACCTGTAAATAATAAGATTAATCGGATATCGTTAACCCTTTTATGGACTTATTTGTGAGTGAGTCTGCTTGTGTGTCCAAGATTAATAAAAAGACTGTAGTATAACTTCTTTTGATAGAAAAAGAAAGGGAAAAATGACGCCCATGTGGCATGACCATTTCAATGCTTTGAATTTATAACTGTAACTCCTGCATTAATGGGGTTTGTAACTCCTGCATTAATGGGGTTTGTAACTTCTGTCTTTATTGCAGAGGTTAATGGTGCATTAATGACCAGCCATAAAGGCTGGAGACTTTTCCTCTCTCCCCTATACATGTATAAATTGAGACCCTCCTGTCAAGTCTAAAATACAGAAATTTCCCATATTCTGACTCTCTCTCAAAAACAACGATCAAAGCCGTTTGCACTGTGATTTGTGTGGGTAATATTCACTGTTGTAATATTACCCCACTACTAGGTTGACTGATCAGATTCAGGAAGCACGTGATTTACCCACGAGATCCTTTCTATTTAGACTCTGCAGGAAAGGTATGACCATATTTTTATTCCGCTGCGTTATACTGCTGATTTACATTGGTATCAGAGCAAAGTTGGGTATTTTCGTGTTTTCTTAATCATGTATATATATATGTACACATTACATATACGTACACATTACATAGCATGAGTTGGTTGTGAATCTACATTATGATGCTATTGTATGGAATTAGAATTTTTTTATCATGCTTTTAGACATGCCATAGTAAGTGGGAGGTTATTCGGTTGAGAGAAATCTTTGTAGATTAACTCCCGAAAACCAATATTTTGCACATAAATTAAATTAAATTTTGGATAATTGTCACTTGTGGCGCAAGAGATGATTACGAGCATAGCGGATTTTTGATCTTACGACTTGTGTAATATTGTCACTATTTAACTTAGATTTTTATGGCAAAATTATATTATGCTAATCAAATTAATCCCAATGCGAATTTCTCTCTAAATTGACTTAGCTTATGGAAGTTAATTGGTTGACCTAGACTTAGTAAAGGTGACATGAATAGAGTTTTTGGAACTCTATAAGATAGAGAATTCTAAGCATAGCGCTCTATGTAGCCTAGTTGAGAATGGAAAGAAATTTCCAATATCTTAGGGACAGTGGGAGCGATGTGCCTACTAATGGATTACTCCATTAGAGAAGAATACTCTACATTCTTGGTTGCGTGGTAGCGAATGTGAAAATTTTCCACGTCATCACTGGGTGATTGAGAGGGAAACATTCATGATTGCTCCGCAAGATGATAAAAAGCCTAAGATAATGCCAAAGGCTCTAGTCCCCTGTTTTTAGAAAGTGGATTAATGTTGCATAGTTTAAGACAAAGTCTTTGAGGATTAACCATTTTTATAATTTGGTTGACTTTCCATTATAACGCGAAACTGTTTTAAAGTTATGCGTAATTTGGATAGTCATTGTTAAGGCATAAGGCTTGCTAGATACCAAAAAGTCGCACCATTGAGAAAAGTGTAGACCATGAGAAGACTTCCTCCTGGGGAGTGAGGTTATTTTGACTTAGGTTATGATTGACATAAGTTCGGAACGTTGATTTGTGGACATTGTGACCCAACTTTCTCGTTAGAGAATTGGATAAGTAGATCCGTAGGGATTTACCTTCTGCTTTTATGGTGAAAAGTTAGGAGCGCAAAAAGGTTGCTAGTTCCAATAAATCTTTTACAGTCTAAAACAGTTATCCAAATAGTGGTTCTTAGATTTCGTCAAGCCATGATAGGCCAACGATGATCGATGAAGACCACTGAGGCATGATCAATGGTTCAAAAAAAAAACAAAAAAAGAAGTTTTTTCTTACTTAGTCATTATGAGCCAGGAATTTATAAGGTTGTCGCCACCTAGGGTGGGCAGCCCTCTATTTTAGATATGATGGACATGGGTGATGTAATTTATATGCTCGGATGTATGAACCTTAGGGATTGTTTTGGGAAAATTCTCGGTTTGTCTTCGATGACTTACATAAGGAATATCCTAGAATGATTCTAGATGCAAAATTGCAAACCCATTGACTTACCTATCGGTAAAAGCCAGAGCCTTAGCTATTGAGTGAATCCTCGGATTGTCTTTGGGAGAAACAAATGACCTATATTCCTTGATCTTTTCTTTGTTGTGGGAGCCTAAAGTACGCTATATGGGCGTATTCGGCATGATAAGTGTTATCTTTGGTAAATGGTCAACTGAGTTGTTTAGACATTGACCTTGCTCATTAGACTGTGGATAAAATACTTTACTAGTAGTATATTAATTTGCTCCTTGTAAGATTCAATGCGCTAGTTGGACGCATCTGCGCTAGTTGGGCGCATCAAGAATGAACTCAAATTGGTCACCAAAACATCTTTAGAGAGGTAATTGCGCAATAGGTAGTGATCTTAAACCACTTCATGTAAGGCGCAAATGGCAGATTTCGTTGTATATGCTTATCGCAAGATGTGCTGATAAGGCTTATGCTTGGAATTTATAATTGCGCAAACTGTGGTCGTTTTTTAGAAAAATCGATCACTTATTTGTTATGAGATGATGGGATGTTGACACTATTATGATTTGTGTCATAATGATTAGCAGATGATGATGTCAGCAGGCAAGATTGGCTCACTCACACGAGCAATCGCCCTTGGCGCTTGGGAGCGAGCAAGGATGAGACTAGTGGTTTATTTTTATTTGGAGCCAAGAGATGCTTAAATAATCCACTATGCATGTCGCCTTGGTTACAACCAAGATGAGGTCGTGTTAAGGACCAAACATGGATGTTAGTACCCACTTTCCATGTTGTGCCTGTTATGATTAGCCAGATGCGAGATCTCATTTGGCGCCTGGAAGGCGAGCAAATAGAGAATTCGGGTTAGGCGCTAGAAAGTGACTAGACTAATATCTGTACGGTGTATCGAGTATGACGTCACTCTTTATGGAAGAGTTACTCCACCGTAGCATGTATTCATACTATATGTGCTTGGCGACCGAGTAATGAGGTGAGAGAATGGATTCCTGTTTCCTCACCGTGTGAGTCTTACGTGTCATTATTGATATGACTTTCATTTATGTACCCTTTTGTGACTTTTGACTATGTCATAAGGTAAGGGGTTGATGTTCTGCTACTTTGGTATATTGCCTGCGGTCATGTATGATTTGGCCTTAAGGGACATCACTGGGAAAGCGGTCAATCCTAAACTAAATGGCATGAGGGCAAAGGGAAGATCATCTAGTATTACACCACTATTGTATATTCACTGCCGGCAACTCACATCGCTCTGTATAAGAGGCGAATTGAGTGTGAATATATTGCAAGAATTGAGAGGGTCAAACATGCTCTTTTTGAGGGATTAGAGATGTTTTTTGGACCGATGTAATTAGATGGGTCTGGGGTATATGAGACACTATTTCTGTTCTTTTTGGGTTGATGTCTCTATGCTGGCTCATTTTGAGTTTCTAGTATAGAACTCCCACATGCAGGTGTTCACAGCGGTCGCACGGTGCATTAGCTAGTATGAGATTGTTCATTTTTTGGGGAGATTGAGATAGAGATGTGGCAGTGTCATGCCAACTCATGTGCGAGTGGGAGATGTTAGAAATGGGCGCCCATGTGGCATGACCATTTTAATGCTTTGAATTTATAACTGTAACTCCTACATTAATGGGGTTTGTAACTCCTGTATTAATGGGGTTTGTAACTCCTGCCTTTATTGCAGAGGTTAATGGTGCATTAATGACCAGCCATAAAGGCTGGAGGCTTTTCCTCTCTCCCCTATACATGTATAAATTGAGACCCTCTTGTCAAGTCTAAAACACAGAAATTTCCCATATTCTAACTCTCCCCCAAAAAAACGATCAAAGCCGTTTGCACTGTGATTTGTGTGGGTGATATTCACTGTTGTAATATCACCCAACTGCAGAGTTGACTGATCAGAATCAGGAAGCATGTGATTTACCCACGAGATCCTTTCTATTCAGACTCTGCAGGAAAAGTATGACCATATTTTTATTCCACTGCGTTATACTGCTGATTTACACTTATAAAATAAAAGGGAATATATGCAGGGAGCACAATGATATAACAATTCCAAAATTTGATGCTCCATAATCTTTTTATTTTTTATTTTATTTTAAATTTCTTGTCTACAAGAACATCAAAGTCGTATGCTGTAGACTTCAAGTAACAATATGTTATATATAAGTAATACACCACTTGAGAGAAAGGGAATATATGCTTCACTCAATAGAAGATATTATCCACAATGTTTTCAGAAATAAACATTTTCTTAGATCAAGTAAAATACTCCACATATTATCAAAGAAATCAATAACATCTCTTATACTGATAGAATGAAAGACAAACCTCATACAGTTCTACTAATAGAGCATTAACAACCATATTTATCAAGAGGAATATAAGATACATAACTTTCTCGACAGAGCAAATGTGGAGTCAAAAGATCAAAAAACGAATAATATATCCTTTTTGAAATTGGAGTGAAGTGATATCAGTCAATGAAGTAGAGCTTTTTTTTCTTTGTCAAGCGTAAGGATCAAGAGAGGTGGCCAATAAGACTATCCTTCTCAATTGCTTGAGTGCAAGAATTAAATATCTCTCTCTCTCTCTCTCTCTCTCTCTCTCTCTAAATGATCAACCAATTACCTCGAAATTTATGGTTACCTTCTTTTCTTTTTCATTCACTGTTTCCTCTTCTTAGATGCATTATGCATTATTTTAAATTTTCTAACAAGTAATGCTAGACACTTTACCGAGTAATGGGGCTGTTTGGTGCATTTTCTCTAAGTTGCTTATAGGTTTTTTTTTTTCCTTCTTTTTTTGCTTTCTTTCTAGTTTGTACTAGACTGTTTGGTGCAGTTTCGGCCTTACATCTTATTAAGTACAAATAATTTAAATAAATTAAAAAAAATTAATTATTTAAAAGTTAGAGAAGATGTGCTTTTGGTTTTTATCTTCTGATTATGTGCTTTTTTTTAACTTCTAATAAATTATACCAAAAAGGCCCAATAACACAACCGTTAGATCAATGAACTCATCATGTGAGATTATTGATCCAAAATTCATGCATGCATAACTGAACTGCATAGTGTGTATATATATATATCATTTTTAATAGAATAACACTATGTTTGGGAACCTAGGAGAGAAAAGAAAAGAAATGGTTACTTAAGTTATAAGAGAAAAGAAGAAAAAAAAAATGATTGTGATTTCTCTCCTTTTTGTTTGGATAAGGAAGAAATTAAAGAAAAAGAAATGATTGTGATTTCTCTCCTTGTTTGGTTAGATTTCATTAAGAGAAAAGAAAATAAATTATTTTATATTATATTACCAAAATAACCTTTTTATATTTTCAATCATTTTGTTTCTTTTATTTTTATAGGGACAAAATTGGTATTATGAAAATAGTAGTTTCTTTTCTCTCATAATCTCTCCATTTTTAGGAAGATTGAAAATGAAGCTTATAAGAGAAATGAGTTTCTCTCAATGTGCCTGTTTGGTGCAGCTTAAAAGCTGCTTATTTCAGCTTTCAGCTTAATTTAAGCTATTTTGATGTGTTTGGTTTAGCTTATAGCTTATAGCTTATAACTTTTTGAAAGTCAGAAATCAGCTTATTCTTTGAGTGAGGCAGGAGATGCTTAATTTATAAGTCAGAAATCAACTTATGTTCATAGTTATAAGCTATAAGCTGTTTAAGCATAAGCTATAAGCACTTTGCCACAGCTATACCAAACAGGGCCCTATTTTTTCTCATTTCTCTCCACTTAAGTTATCCAAACAAGTAAGAGAAATACATATCTCTCTATTTCTTTTCTTTCTTTTCCAAATCACTCAATCTAAACATAGCGTAAGAGTGTTGCTATTTGTTCTGACATTTTTTTTTTAGAATAGGAAAGAAAGAGAGGGGCAACCGAAGGTGGTAGTGGCGGCAATGGGAGGTGGCTATAGCTAGGGTTTCAAAATTCAAAAATAAGAGTAGAGTTGAAAATAAGGTGGATGTCGAACAAAGAAGGAGAAACGAAAAAAATAGAACTCTTGAAAAGATGGGAGACAAAGAAAAAGGAAAAAAATAAAAGATAAAAAATAAAAAATTGGAGACTTTTCAAAATAATAGATCTGAGTGAATAACTTGACCCTTCTACCCTTTATAAAGTTCTTACAATACTGCCGGTAGTAGGCCACTTGGGTTCTGCCCCTCAGATGTAAAAAGGGAAAACTGTTTGCATGTGACTAATAACTTGTGCTTTGCATGCGGTAAGTCAAGGGCCGCTCCTAATTTCGAGAGAGAGAATGAGACGAGAACAATTGCCCTTTCACTTTTCCATTCACTAACATGGACAGGACTTCTCAAAGGGGACCTCTTATATGCCCTACCATCATCTTCTCAGCCCAAAACAAATATCTACACTAGCAGTTATGATATATAATCAGACTTCTCTAAACCATAACCACTCACAATACTAAAATTTTTAAAGCGGGATCTAAAAATGAAAAGATGCATGTAACCATCTATTTTTGGAGAGGTTGTTTCTATTAGTCAGTCAAACTTACGCTACGAAGAACATTAATTGCAGGCTTTATTGTTGAGCTTTGTTAATTTATCGACTAAAGAGTAGCATAATGATATTATGGTTCTAAGAGAATGCAATATCAAATATTCCATAATGTATTATTTGCTAAAAAGAAAAAAGAAAAAAAATGGTTGGTGTGTGAAGTAATGGATATTAACTAGAGATATTACAAACAACTACAACTGTTAATAAGGGACCTAATATTATACGGGGATGTTAATGGGAACAAGGAAATACAAAAAATAAAAACTTATGGGATAGAAATGCATTTCACATCAAAGATTTTCAAAAATGACTAAAAATAATAGAACCTATTGGTAAGGGGAACAAGAAACTCACAGATATTGATATCAAGAAGATAATGACAGCAATTAATTGTTATCAACATCAATCAAATATAAAGGGGCCAATATCGGAAAGGAAATTCAAGCCGTATGACGACAAGTCCACACTAGTGTTTAATCATTGATGTGTACCGACAAAATTGATTTTTAAAAAAAATTGTTACTTAACAGTTATAAGTCCAATTATACATGATCATCATGAAAATATTTGGATGAATACTGCAGCAAAGCATTAATGACTTTACTAATATTTTCTACTTTGTTTTTTTACTTCTTTTTCTTTTTCCTCCACAAATGAAAAATCAAACACAATCTAAGATAAACTGAGGTAATACAAATTTATTTATCTTTTTTCTTATACAAAAATATTTATAAGATCTCATACTGAATGACAAGGTGAGCCAGTTGAAATTCTCCATCATATTAAAAAAAAAAAAAAAAAATTAAAAGAATAATTCCAATTAGATTGGGCTCTACCAATGATTCCTTTCAGGGAATGCTAAAAGTTTAAGAATAAAACATGCTATAACTTTAATGGATTTAGGGCAGAGACATGGGATATGTAGCCCCCATACAGTAGGGCCAAATCTCGCTAAAACCACAGCTATCTCACAAAACAAAACATTGAGTTGCAAATTTTTGGGACAGTGGGAATTAATATGATTCTTCGACTTTTCACAACAAAAGAAAGAGAGGTACAAAGCCAAGAAATTCATTCTTACATTGTTCCACACCCATTGTATATTAAAATCAATTAACTCCATTTCAGCATTCTAGCCTGAAAAAAAGTTTGAGACCTCCCACTACTTTTAATGTATTAGAATTGACTAACTTTTTATTTTTTTTTTAATCTTTTTTTCCTCTTATTACTTATTGACATGTGTTTATGGAGATTATGAGGGTCAAGAAAAAAAAAAAAAAAGTGTCTATCATTTCTCTTTTAGCCTTATCTTTTTAGTACCAATTACAAGTTTATTACAACTAGTAATAGTATTTACTATTAATTAATGATTCTTCGACTTTTCACAACAAAAGAAAGAGGGTGGTACAAAAACCAAGAAATTCATTCTTATATTGTTCCACACAATGTATATTAAATTAATTAACTCCATTTCAGCATTCTAGCTTGAAAAAAGGTTGAGATTTTTTTTTTTTTTTTTTTTTTTTTTTTTTTTCTTTACTCCCACCGCTTCAAATGTATTGGGATTGATCAATTTTTTTTTTCCTCCTATTATTTATTGACACGTGTTTGCAAGGATTGTGGAGATCAAACAAAAAAAAGATCTCTATCATCTCTCTTCTACCCTTATCTTTTTGGTACCAACTACAAGTTTATTACAACTGGTAATAGTATTTACTATTATAACAATGATTTAGAACACTAATTTTGGTACTCTAATGGAGCACTAATGACATGCTAAGGAGGGAAAAAAAAACTAAAATATCACATCACGGTAGGTGAGGTCCACTGTCAATTCATTAGAACTTACTTTAGAGCTCAAGAATTAAAGCTCCAAAGTATTTTTCTTACCATTATTTCTGCCACAACTGTCACTGTTCTGTTCTTTTCAGTCTTAAATAAAAAAAAAATCCATTTTTTGCATGAATAAATCATAGAGCATAATCACGTCAATATGTATTAAAAACGTAAACAAAATATAAAACAATAAAAAAAAAAAAAAAAAATAGAGAATCAAATCAACAATATACTTTAGGGAGTGGTGAGGGAAATATAAAAATAAAAAATAAAAGCAATATATAAAACCAAAGAACAAGGTAATCTGAAAATTAAAAAACTTCATTCATTATAAATATTGCAAATATAAAGTAAAAATGATGTTTAAATCCTAATAAGATAGTTTAGCAAGAAAAGGGGCTTTCAATTATAACAAAAACTGGTAAGCTATTTCAATCAATAATTGAAAAACATACAAATGACCGCTCACGTCAAGGACATTATAGTAGCCTTTTTTTAACATTTACCCAAATTCTTTTAGCCCTTTTCTAATGGACATGATGATGCAATTACTAAATAATAATAAATTGCTTGTTTTCACTTTTCAAAAAATTTTATTTTCTTATTTTTGTATTTTTTTATTTTTACTGAATTTTTTTAATATTTTAAGTAATTTTTTTACTTTTTAGACACACCTAACATAAATACACCTAAAAAGTAAAAAAATTATAAAAAAAATCTTTTAAAAATTCACTAAATATTAAAAATATAAAAAAAATACAAGAATTCAGTACATTTTTTGTATTTTTATGTATTTATTAATTTTTTAAAATATTTTTTCACAAAGTTTTTACCTTTTAGATACATCTAAGTAAGGTGCATCTAAAAAAGTAAAAAAAAAATATTTAAAATTTAAAAAATATTCACTAAAAATAAAAAAATACGTAAATAGAAAAAGTCAGTTTTCAAAAAACTTAATCCAGAAAACTCAAACAAAACACACTGAATAACATTGTTATAAACTGAAAAATCTAAAAACACCGAGGTATTAATTTGTGATTATGTATCAATTTTAAATAGTAAATAACAATCCCAATTAAACAATTAAAGACAAATTGACACAACGATTTAACGTGAAAAAATACAATTAAAGCGCCTCCAACTGTAATAAAAAAATCACGGGTCAAAACCACAAAATAATCCACTAAGAAGACAAAAATGAATTACACAAGTGTACCATCAATTACCTAGCAAATCCACACCCAAATTGAACCGATCCCTATGTGCCTCTTCTACTACTGTCGTCACCTCGAAATTGTCTTGCCCAACATTGAATCCACAACGCCGATTTCGAATCCACGACGATGAGCCACTTCAGAATCCACCAAAGCTTCAGGCCCAAGTTTCCCGAAATCCACCGAAGAACAATTCTGTCTTTTGTGAATAAAGGAAAACAAACAAACTTTTGATGATGTTGATATGAAGTTCACAAATCTATTGATCGCTTTTAAATCATCAGGAAAATACTCATAAAGCACCCTCAAATATAAAACACTTTGTATTTTGTTCCTCTCTGAAAATCTAGACAGGTCAAACCCTAGAAACAACGAACAATGCACTTTATAGAAAACAGGATCATGCAGACCGCTCAAGCACACATTTCACCGCTCGAGCAGTGTGACTATATAGGCTGACCGCTCGCGCGGTAAAACTTTCTTCCCAGAAATTCAGGTACTCTGGAAAAAATACTAGATGATCTGTTTCTTCGCTCGAGCGCACAAATGGCCGTTTGAGTGGTCAGACAATTTCAACTGCATAGGCACAATTTGAAGTGGCAAACATGAAAGCATTAAAATCACAAACTTCTCTGCATAGGCACAATTCGGGTTGGATTCACATCTAAATACTCATCATCTCACTAAAATAAAAGATCAAATAAAATTACAACTGAAAGGAGTTTTGTCAAATGAGATTGTTAATTACAAAAAGCTAACATAAACCAATAAAATTTGTATCTAATGCCAATATTTTAAAACTACATATAACCAAATTGCAGAAAGGAAATAATTAACTTACCCAACTATCACTTTAGCAGTCAACTCTAGGCTAATCCAAATGAAAGAGCATCTCAAATCACATTGAAATCTTTTTTGAATCATTGCACAAAAAACTCTAATAGAAGAGATACTTTAAATAATGTATTTTATCTTTTCAGTTTCATTATTTTTACATTGTGGTTGAGATGTAACATTTGCGAACCATCATATCATTTATCAATAACAACAAACGAATAGATATATTTAATTTGATGTAGCACTAGGAGGAAAAAAGAACAAACAGGAGAAGGAGAAGGAGAGAGAGAAACCAGGGAACAAAATCCCAAAAGCAAATACCCTTTGTAAGGTAGCTTTGATAGCTAATACTTCCTCAGTCTCTTCAGAGTATTCATATGAGTAACAATTTTTAGTTTTTCCAGCAGCCAGCTTTACATCTAACAAATTCGGCCTAAAAATCTCTTGGCAAAATTGCCTCACCGTTTAATGAATTTCATAAAATCTTCATCGGACTAACTTCTACCCTAACTAACAACTTCAGTTTCAATAAACTTAACTAGGTTAACTTAAGGTTCTTATTTTTAGTCTGATGTTAATATTAGGATTTGGATGAGGTTCTCTAAAACAAGGTTGAAACTAAACCTCTTCTGATTAGCACAATGAAAAATAAGGTTCTAAGGGGCTTTTGATATGCAGTCACACAAGTTATGCCATAATGGGTAGATAAAACTACGTCGATTCTCAAATATAAAGGTTTTAGGTCAACAAGTAATTTGGAGAGACTTCCAGACAAAAATTTAAAACCCCATAAAGAAGTTATTAAGAATTTACTAGTGTTTATATGGAATGATCACTCGTACTAGGCTAATAGCTTTCAACTATTATCCTTATTAGTATTGTACAATGGAGAAATTAATATTGACCACTTCCAAATCCACATCCCCCAAACAAATAGTAGTAATAAAATTTAGTTATAGTATAACGACTTAGAAACTTTTGACTAGGGAGGCTTATTCCTTGTTTTCAAAGCAGAGCATTAATTCCAGCCAATGCCATGAATGAGCTATGTGAATCTTTTTTGCCTTCACTTCTATCAAGAGCCATGTCCCAGACAAATATATGTTTCTAACTACATCAACGTTGTTTCTTTTTTCCTTTCCTACTATCCATTTGTAACCCTTAGCGTAAATCACGTCACTCTTTTAAGGTGATTACTGTTCTCAATTGCTCATGACCAAAACTATCTTGAATGACTTCGGCTCATTAAGTGTGACGTGTGTGCCGGCACACAATTAAAATCAACAATCAAACGCCAAGAACCCATATCTCAATTGATACTTCACGATGCTTCAAAAAGCTGTTTTGTCCATTTTGTTTTGTTAGTAATAATTCACATTCCAAGATCAAGCATCATGACTCTCTTGCCCACTTATTAGGAGAATCCAAGACAATTACAATCCTCAAAACGACTATATTATCACATGAAAATGTTTCTAAAACACCCAAGTCACCATTCTTCCTATGAATCGGATCACACAAGTCTTTTTAGACTCCAGGGGAACCATAGATAAAGTTTTACAAAACCATTTTGACCCTCCCTAATGTTATTTCTTGTCTCAATAGATGCGTACATCCTGACAAGCTTGTAGACTTTGATATGACCACTGTTGGAGCAGTGCGGTGGAATTGATACACAGAAATCAATAAGGCTTTGAGGCATATTTAACGACAAAATTAAAGAAATATTGAAGTAGATTTTGTATATCTTCCTTGAATAATAATGAGAGATTACAATTGATATTTATACAGCAGTACAGTAACAAACTAATCAACCTAACCATACCTCTAACTAACTACCTATGATCTAACTAATCAACTAACTAAAGTTGTTACAATCTAACTAGAACTGTTACAATCTGTTAAAGAAGATTGTATACACCTGTAGCACATTACACTTAATGGACCTCTTCCTTATCATGCCCCCTCAAGCTGAAAGGGGGAAGACCAACACGAAGCTTGGAAGTGAGAAAGGAAAATCTGGCAGTGGACAGAGACTTTGTAAAGATGTCAGCCAATTGATCCAAAGAAGGAACATATTTGAGAAGGAACTTGTGACTAGCAACCTTCTCACAAATGAAATGATAGTCCACTTCATTGTGTTTAGATCAACTGTGAAAGATCGGATTGGCAGCCAAGGACAAGGCAGACATGTTGTTGTACCAAAGAACAAGTGGAGATGGTTGAGGAATGTGAAAATCAGCAAGAAGCATTTGCAACCAAGTGAGTTCTACAACAGTGTGAGCTAAGGATCGATATTCAGCCTCGGTCGAGGAGCGAGACATAGCGGATTGTTTCTTGGAGGACCAAGAAATGAGATTAGAGCCCAAGAACACACAGTAACCAAAGGTGGAATGTCTATCAGTGGCATTACCAGCCCAATTGGAGTCAGAGTAGGCTATGAGATGAAAAGAACCAGGAGTAAACAGAAGACCATGAGAAATGGAGCCTTTAATGTATTGTAAGATATGTTTAACAGCGGAAAAATGAGACACAGTAGGAGCATTCATATGTTGGCAAGCTTGGTTTACAACATAGGAGAGCTTAGGTCGAGTGATAGTAAGATACTGAAGGACACCCACAAGGCTGCGATAAAGAAAAGGTTGGAAGAATGGGAGAGAATTAACAGCAGTAAGAGAAGGTTTAGCTGATGTAGGTGTAGCACATGGCTTGCAAGTAGTCATGCCAGCTTTAAGAAGAAGCTTCGAAGCATATTTCTGCTGGGAGAGAAAGAAGCCTTGAGCAGAGGACTGAACTGAAATACCTAAGAAATATGAAATATCCCCTAATTCTTTCATGGAAAAGGCATTGTGCATTTGAGTTAATAAAGAAGCAAGGTAGGACTGATTAGAGCCAATGAGAAGAATGTCATCCACATAGATAAGAAGAAAGGTAATGGAAGAAGAGGTAAAATGAATAAAAAGAGAAGAATCACAATGACTCTGAAGAAACCCTTTAGAGAGAAGAAAGGATGAGAAAGTAGAGTACCATGCCCGAGCGGCCTGTTTCAAGCCATAAAGAGCCTTGTGAAGTTTGCAGAAAAGAGTAGGCTAAGAAGGATCCACAAAGCCAAGAGGTTGTTCCATGTAAACTTATTTATCTAACTTGCCATGTAAAAGGCATTAGAGATGTCCAGTTGCTTGAGAGGCCAATAATGATGAAGAGCTAAACAGATGAAAATGCGAATTGTTGGTTGTTTGGCCAGAGGGCTAAAAGTATCATGAAAGTCAATACCATGTTGCTGATGAAAATCCTTAGCCAAAAGTCTAGCTTTGTGCCTGGTGTAGACACTCCATTTTTGACCGACCTCAAGACTTTGATGTCATCGTTTGTGTAGTCGATGATCGCGCATGTTTGTTCTTGTTATGAGTTTCTGGGGGTTTCGACTGAGCGCCTTGTCTCAGGGCCTCTTAACTCTTTTCTTTTTGATTTGCTTTTGGACCATGCCTTGGTGTCTTTGCCTGGAGAGAGAGAGAGAGAGAGAGAGAGAGAGAGAGAGAGAGAGAGAGAGAGGCCTGTAGGCCACTTTTTGTAGCTGTAGGCTACTTTTCCCTCTTGTAGGCCACTTACAGTGGCCGGTAGGCTAGTTTCCGGGGGCTTTCGGCTGAGTGCCTTGTCTTGGGCCTCTTAGCTGTCTTCTTTTTGGTTTGTTTTTGGACCATACCTTGTTACCCCTTGCTTAGAGGGAGGGGAGGGCCTGTCGGCCACTTTTGGAAGTTGTAGGCCACTTTTCCCTTTTGTAGGCCACTTGAAGTGGCCGGTAGGCTAGTTGAAGTGGCCGGTGTGTTTTTGCAGATATTTTTGGTGCCAGCTGTTGGGCACAGAATGCATCATCCATACACGTGTATAGAGGGATTGGAACAAACTCTAAGCTTGTCAAGCAAGCTTTTGCTTGCTTTGCTTATATAAGGGGAGGTGCTTCCCCCTTATTGAGGGTTCAGATTTTTTAGAGCAAAAAATTTACTCTCTCTCTAGAATTCTCTCTCTCTCTATATATATATATATTTGTGCTTGAAAGGGCTTGAAAGTGAGTGTTCTTGGCATTTTTGCACACAACCCTCTTAGCCTAACATCTTGACCTTGGAGCTGAGATTCCATAAGGCTTTTTTGGGCCTCCTAAAGTTGGTTTTGGGCTAAAGAACTTGCTGTTATTGCTGTACTTCAAGGGTGAGGCCTCTATCCTCTTTAAAGCTTTATTTTAATTGCTTGTATGGCCATCCTTGCATGCTCTTTTAGGCCTTACTCTCAACTACAAAACCTTTGTTTTTAAGTGTTTAACATGGTTGTTTGAGGCCTTGTTTGAGTTAGGGGTGGTCTACCCCCTTTTGTGGCTTGTTTTGCTTTGCTTTATGCCCCTTTTTAAAGCCTTTGAGATCACCTTTTTTTGGCCTTTTAACCACTGAATTTCAGAGGAATTTCAGTGGTGAAAAGTGAGTTTTGGGACCCAAAATATGAGGGGGTGGTCCCCCCTCCTCTTGTCTTGTTAGCATGTGTTGTTGGCCTCATACTTGAGCATGTTTTTCTACTATCTCTTGACTTGATCTAAGCATATTTTTGTGACTTTTTAGACCTGCCATAACTCTATTTTTGGCTGGTTTGGTCACCTCTTGCATGCTTCATACACTTGTAGTGTAAATCCTACTTGCTAGCTATCACGACCAAACCCGCCCCTATGGGTTTAGCACCGTTACCGGCCAGTAATCCGTGATTACCGAAGGCTTGCTTAACAGCAATAACAGTAATACAGAGCACAGGGGCTGGCGGAAGCCAAAACAGTAAATGAAAGATGTCCAATGAGCTGTGACAGTCTGTATGCAAAAAGACTTTTCATACATATTCACATTCGGAACATAGAAACAGTATATACATACATATACAAACATTCAGGACAAGGACCTAATCCCTATTAGGTCAGTACAGTACGGGTACAGTCAGTCTATACAAAACAGAAACAGAAAAGGGGAAACTAAAACACCCCAAAGTAACCTTGGCTTGGCAGCACTTGGAACCTCGCAGTGAGGCACAATGGTTGGCTTGACAAAACAAGAGCTAACCCGACGCTCCTAGCTCCAGTCTGGTGCCTGGACACCTACATATATATATAAACAGTGAGCTAAAACCCAGTGAATAACATATGCGTAAAGAGGTTAAGAATGAATGTCCTTTCAGTATTTAAAACAGTCATTTGAACAGTATATCAGTTATTCGATCATAGCAGTCATAAGTGGTACATCCAATAGCAAACAATACAGTAGGTCTTAACAGACCAAACAGTCAGTTAATGGCCATTATATCAGTAAACAGTAGTGGTTCCAAACATGGAAACCGACAGAGATCTCTGTGACAGTAGCAGTACAGTACAGTAACAGTAAATTGCTATGGATGCCACGGATACAGTTCGCAGATAGGACAAGCATTCATTCAGTAAGAAATATCATTTCAAAAAGCAATACAGTTGATCATTCAGAGAATATTCATGATTGAATATATCTTTACAACATTGTTACTCACAGAGCACTGGGCTACAGATAGGCTAGAGCGTCCTCGGATGCCAACCCTATAGTTACAGAATTAACACACACTAAGTGACGCACTTGGGAATCAAAGACTTAGTCCCTATCTTGACTCGGTGTGGTTCTACGTCAATAGCCTCATTAAGATGCCTTAAACTAGGCCCAGGAATGCCTAAGATAAAATAAGGATGCAAAGATGTATTTAAAAACACTTTTCAAATTTTTGCTGAAACAGGGTTCCCGCTCGAGCGTGGCTTTCTCCGCTCGAGCGGACATGCAGACAAAAGAGCTACGCTCGAGCATGACTTTTCTCGCTCGAGCGGACTGCCAAAATACTAGATGAATGAAATTCACGCTCGACGGGCGCTCGACCCCCGCTCGAGCGTGAGACACAAGTCCTCGCTCGAGCGTGTATTCCCTCGCTCAAGCGTGTATTCCCTTGCTCGAGCGGACTGTAAACACATGCAAAGTACTAGATACACGCATTTCACGCTCGAGTGTTACTTTCCCCGCTCGAGCGGGATGCATGTATTCAGAGTGTACGCTCGAGCGTAAAGTCTTACGCTCGAGCGTGGGTCCAAAATCTGGAATTTCCAGATTGAACCTCCAACCTCAAATTCGACTTTTAAAACATCAAATCCGATCTTTTTGGGCTAATTTTTTGGAAAACACTTTAAAACTCATAATATGACATGTTTCAAAGATCAATTTGCAAAACCAAAGGCCCAAAGGTGAGTCAATTAAACACAATTTCAAAGAAAACTTCAAGAACATAAAGTGTATGTAACATGCATGTGTTCAATTGAAATCAAAGCTTTAAATACTCGTTCAAATGAGCCAATTCACTAAAAAACACGATGAATTCATGAACTATAACCCAAATATGAACATGCATGTGAGGATTCTAAGAAAACAAACCTCAAAATTCAAGAATGTAAACATGCATGCATGGATTACTACTCAATTCAACATTTTGAACCAATTCTAGACTCTAATCACAAAACTTCCATGAAACATGCAAGATACAACTTAAATACAAGTTCAAGAAGGTGATTCTCCTACCTTAGGTCCTTAATTTCAAGAATGGAAGCTCAATTGTGCAATCTCTCTTCAATTTCTTCTAGTTCTCCAAGCAATTCTCTAAATGAAACCAAACTTCTCCTCTCTCACTCTCTCCTACGGTTTTTGGTCTCAAAATGGCTGAGGAAAAGTGTGTGAATCAAGTCTCAAAGGTGTCTTAACAAGTGGCCCACTAAATGGCAAATTTGATAATTAAAGCCAACTAATGTAATTTACCATTATTTAATCTAATTTAATCATACCAAATCAAATTTCAATTAAACATACCATAAAATCACATAAATTCTAATTAACATGCAACACTAATCAATTTCAGATTCGGCCGCCGATAAGATCTTCAATTTACAGTTCAAACTTGAAACATGAACATATCAATTAACAGTCAAACAGATAGAAATGCGTTTAAACTAATACCCTCAATCAATCAGTTCAGAATGGCAGTCAAATCAGTTACTTAATCATATTCAGTCACAGTTTAGCAGTAATCAGTGGTATTATCAGTAAACAGTGGTGAGGGTTGTCATAGTCTCCCCTCTTTACGAAGAGTTTGGTCCTCCAAACTCGAATTACCTTCATTTTGGAAGAACACTGGATCTAGGGGGAACAGTTTAGGACATCTCTTGATCATATCGTCTTCCCTTTCCCAAGTGGCATATACGCCACCATGGTTTTGCCAATCAGCTTTCACTAACGGAATCTCTTTGTTTCTTAACTTCTTGATTCGTCGATTTACAATTTGAATAGGCCGTTCTTCATAAGTGTAGTCATCACTTAGCATTACACGGGTAGGCTCAATCACATGGAAGGGATCCCGGAGGTAATCCCTCAACATTGAAATGTGGAACACGTTATGCATATGCTCCATTTCAGGAAGAAGCGCTACTTGATACGCCATCGGATTGATCTTTTCAATGATTTCATACGGTCCGACATATCTCGGTGCTAGTTTACCCTTGACTCCAAAACGAGTTTGGCCTTTCATCGATGTCACTTTAACAAAAACATGATCACCTACTTCATATTCTCTGTCTCACCTTCAGACATCCACATAACTTTTCTGCCGGCTCTGTGCAGTTTTCAATCTCTGTTGAATCAGTTTCACTTTTTCAGTAATTTCATGTACAATCTCGGGCCCAAGCAAAGGCCCATCTCCAACTTTTGCCCAGCACATTGGAGATCGACATTTTCTGCCATATAAAGCCTCGAAAGGTGCCATACCAATGCTTGAATGAAAACTGTTGTTGTAGGCGAATTCAGCCAATGGTAAGTGGCTTTCCCAATTTCCCTGAAAATCAAGGACACACATTCTCAGTAAATCCTCCAAAGTCTGTATGGTTCTTTCTGACTGGCCATCTGTCTAAGGATGATAGTCTCAGTTCAGTACCCAATGCAGTCTGTAGGCTTTGCCAGAATCTCGATGTAAACTTCGAGTCCCTATCAGAAACAATGGACACAGGCACTCCATGCAATCTAACAATCTCATCAATATAAATTATGGCTAATTTGTCCGCATTGTAAATTGTTTTGACAGGTAAGAAATGAGCAGATTTAGTCAGTTTATCAACAATAACCCAAATTGAATCCATACCTTTACTGGAGCGAGGTAAACCAACAATGAAATCCATAGTGATATGTTCCCATTTCCACTCCGGTATCGGTAAGGGTTGCAGTAAGCCTGTGGGTCGTTGATGTTCGGCTCTGACTTGTTGGCAATGAAGACATTTCGACATAAAATCAACAATTTCTTTCTTCATTCCCGGCCACCAGAAATTCAGTTTCAAATCTTAGTACATTTTTGTATTTCCTGGATGGATAGACAGTTTTGAATTGTGGCCCTCTTGCAGAATTCTTCTTTTCAGTTCAGAATCACTCAGTACACACAACCTTCCCTGAAATCTCAACACATTGTTCTCAAATTTGAAATCCGGCCTTGGTTTAGATTCCTGTTCATCGATGATCTTCTTCAAGAAGTCATCATGTTGCTGTTTCTCTTTAATCTCTTCGATCAGTGCCGGTTGAGCAGAAATAGTAGCTAAGGTTCCACCTTGTTTGCGCAAAACAACCTCAACTTCAAATTTTTCAAGGTCACCTAGCAACTCTTTCTGTCCGGTGAGTAAACAGGCTAAATTTCCAACTGATTTCCGACTCAGTGCATCGGCAACGGTGTTAGCTTTCCCTGGATGGTACAAAATTTGCAAATCATAATCCTTTATTAGTTCTAACCATCTCCGCTGCCTCATGTTCAGTTCTTTCTGTGTGAAGAAGTACTTCAAACTTTTGTGGTCTGTATACACCTCACATGTTGCCCCATAAAGGTAGTGACGCCAAATTTTCAATGCAAACACTACTGCAGCAAGTTCCAAATCATGGGTCGGGTAGTTCTTTTTATGCGGTCTCAGTTGTCGGGAAGCATACGCAATAATTTTACCATTCTGCATTAAAACACATCCCAAACCCTTATAAGAAGTATCACTAAATATAGTATAACCATCCGTACCTGAGGGTAGGGTAAGAATTGGTGCAGTCACAAGTCGAGTCTTTAACTCTTGAAAGGCTGATTCTCTCTGATCGGTCCAGTCAAATGATATCCGCTTTTGAGTCAATTGAGTCAGTGGTAGGGCAATTTTGGAGAAGTCTTTGACAAACCTTCTGTAATACCCGGCTAAGCCTAGAAAACTTCGGACTTCGGTAACATTTGTCGCTCTAGGCCAATTCACTACTACTTCAATTTTCTGCGGATCAACTGAAATTCCATCCTTACTGATTACATGTCCCAAAAACATAACATTGTCAAGCCAAAATTCACATTTTGTCAGTTTAGCATACAGTTTCTGTTCTCTTAGGGTCTGTAGGGCAGTTCTCAAATGATGTTCATGTTCTTCCGTGCTTTTGGAATAAATTAAAATGTCATCTATGAAAACAACTACAAACTCATCAAGGTATGGTTTGAAAATTCTGTTCATAAGGTCCATAAATGCAGCAGGTGCATTGGTAACTCCGAAAGGCATAACTAAGAATTCGTAATATCTGTACCTCGTTCGAAAGGCAGTCTTTTCAATGTCCTCTGTCTTGACTTTCAACTGGTGGTATCCAGATCTAAGGTCAATTTTGGAGAACACTTGGGCACCCTGTAACTGGTCAAATAAATCATCAATACGAGGCAATAGGTATTTATTTTTCACTGTTACCTTGTTCAGTTCACGGTAGTCAATGCAAAGTCTCAATGAGCCGTCTTTCTTCTTTACAAACAAAACTGGAGCGCCCCACGGTGAAGTACTGGGCCTGATGAACTTCTTGTCTAACAGTTCTTGCAGCTGAACTTTCAACTCTTTCAATTCGGTCGGTGCCATTCTGTAAGGAGCTTTAGATACTGGCTGTGTACCCAAAATCGCATCAATGGTGAACTCAATGTCCCTGTCAATCAAATCCCCTGGCAAATCATCTGGAAAAATATCTAGGAATACTCTGACTATAGGAATACTGTTCACATCAGTTTTAGTATCAGTAGGTACAGTCAATACACAACACAGATACCCTTTACACCCCTTTTTAATCAGTTTAAAAGCTTTCATGGATGAAATCAGATATGGGGGAGGTACTACTCTAACTTCGTTAAACACAAATTCAAGCAGTCCAGGTGGACGGAAAACAATCTGTTTTGTTACATAGTCTATGGCAGCATGATGTTTCGTTAACCAGTCCATTCCCAATATCACATCAAAGTGATCAATATTCAGAGGCAGTAAATCAATATACAAATGAACATCCCCAACAATAATTTCACATGCAGGGTACATATAAGCACATGTCATGGATCCTCTAACAGGTGAAGATATAGCTAACAGATAGTTCATGGGTTCTAGTGGTCTATTTAATTTTTGCGAAAAAGCATGCGATACATATGAATGTGTAGACCCCGAATCAATCAGAACATAAGCATTTTGAGTACATATTGAGAGTATACCTGACACAACGGTCTCGGTATTCTGTACATCTCCTGGTACGAGTGCGAACACTTGGCCTTGCCTCATAGGCTCTTTTCTAGTAGCTTTGGGATTAGGTTTTGGTGCAACAGTTAATGCTGTGGTGTTGGCTGCAGCTTTACTATTGCCCTGAGGAGCAGAAGGGAAATCTTTGACCATGTGGCCCACCTCGCCACACCTGTAACAAGCACCTGAAATTTTATAGCAAACCCCTTTATGTCTCTTACCACATTCGGAGCAGGGCGGTATGGAACCACTCCCCTGACTAGAACTGGTTGTTGACCCCGTACTTTGCTTTTTGTTCAAGGGGCTGTTCCGGCCTTTCTTAAATTTAAAACCCCGTCTCTTACTGCGCCATTCAGTCGCTGGTGTTTCAGTCTGTTTCAGTACCTCGATGTTCGACTCAGCCATTATTGCTCGGTCAAGAACATCCACGTATTTCAGTAACTTCAGAACATTTATCCTGTCAAGTATTTCAATATTAAGGCCGCCTTCAAACTTCCTGGCCTTTTTGTAATCGGTATCCACCATGTGTGGTGCATATCTGGCGAGTTCAGTGAATTTAGATTCATACTCTGCTATGGACATAGTGCCTTGTTTCAGTTGTTCGAATTCAGTCACTTTTCGGTCCCTGACACACTGTGGGAAGTATTTCTCAAAGAAGGCTCCCTTAAACTAAGCCCAATTCATGGCAGGATTGGTGTCACGGACCAGCATCCACCACCTTCTGGCCTCCTCTTGTAAAGTAAAAGTGGCCAATAGGACCTTGTGTGCTTCAGAACACGGAAAGACTTCAAATAATTTTTCTGTTTCAAGAACCCAGGCTTTGGCCTGTAATGGTTCAAGGCCTCCTTGGAATGATGGCGGTTTCATTTTACTAAACTTCTGTGTTAGAGCAATTATGTCATCATTCACATTCAGTTCCGACTGTACTGGAGGAGGTGGGGCTGTTGGTTCTGTTGTAGCCTCAAGGCCTCAGTTAACAGTTCAACTGTTCTTTCCAATCTTGCCATTCTGGCATCAGATGATTCTGTTTCATCGGCATTCCTTGCATTGTCCATTTCACTATATGCAATACAGTAATCATAAACATAGGAATTGCTTACTTAAGCACATTAGCACATTAGCACATATATTCATGTCATGGCCACACACACTTTTTCAATGCTTATGCAATTCCCTATTCACTTTTCTAGGACGTCCTATAGCTCATTTGGACATGTGTGTGCGGTATAACTCATGTTTTAGTATCGCTCTGATACCACTCTATCACGACCCAAACCCGCCTCTATGGGTTTAGTACCGTAACCGGCCAGTAATCCGTGATTACCGAAGGCCTGCTTAACAGTAATAACAGTAATACAGAGTACAAGGGCTGGCGGAAGCCAAAATAGTAAATGAAAGATGTCCAATGAGTTGTGACAGTCTGTATGCAAAAAGACTTTTCATACATATTCACATTCGGAACATAGAAACAGTATATACATACATATATAAACATCCAAGACAGGGACCTAATCCCTATTAGGTCAGTACAGTACGGGTACAGTCAGTCTATACAAAACAGAAACAGAAAAGGGGAAACTAAAACACCCCAAAGTAGCCTTGGTTTGGCAGCACTTGGAACCTTGCAGTGAGGCACAATGGTTGGCTTGACAAAACAAGAGCTAACCCGACGCTCCTAGCTCCGATCCGGTGCCTGGACACCTATATATATATATAAATAGTGAGCTAAAACCCAGTGAATAACATATGCATAAAGAGGTTAAGAATGAATGTCCTTTCAGTATTTAAAACAGTCATTTGAATAGTATATCAGTTATTCGATCATAGCAGTCATAAGTGGTACATCCAATAGCAAACAGTACAATAGGTCTTGACAGACCGAACAGTCAGTTGATGGCCATCATATCAGTAAGCAGTAGTGGTTCCAAACATGGGAACCGACAGAGATCTCTGTGACAGTAGCAGTACAGTACAGTAACAGTAAATTGCTATGGATGCCACGAATACAGTTCGCAGATAGGATAAGCATTCATTCAGTAAGAAATATCATTTCAGAAAGCAATACAGTTGATCATTCAGAGAATATTCATGATTGGATATATCTTTACAACATTGTTACTCACAGAGCACTAGGCTACAGATAGGCTAGAGTGTCCTCAGATGCCAACCCTACAGTTAGAGAATGAACACACACTAAGTGACGCACTTGGGAATCAATGACCTAGTCCCTATCTTGACTCGGTGTGGTTCTACGTCAATATCCTCATTAAGATGCCTTAAACTAGGTCCAGGAATGCCTAGGATGAAATGAGAATCCAAAGATGTACTTAAAAACACTTTTCAAATTTTTGCTGAAACAGGGTTCCCGCTCGGACGTGGCTTTCTTCGCTCGAGCGGACATGTAGACAAAAGAGCTACGCTCGAGCGTGACTTTCCTCGCTCGAGCGGACTGCAAAAATACTAGATGCATGAAATTCACGCTCGACGGGCGCTCGACCCTCGCTCGAGCGTGAGACACAAGTCCTCGCTCGAACGTGCATTCCCTCGCTCGAGTGGAATATAAACACATGCAAAGTACTGGATACACGCATTTCACGCTCAAGCATTACTTTCCCCGCTCGAGCGGGATGCATCTATTCAGAGTGTACGCTCGAACGTAAAGTCTTACGCTCGAGCGTGGGTCCAAAATTTGGAATTTCCAGATTGAACCTCCAAGCTCAAATTTAACTTTTAAAACATCAAATCCGATCCTTTTGGGCGAATTTTCTAGAAAACACTTTAAAACTCATAATATGACATGTTTCAAAGATCAATTTGCCAAACCAAAGCCCAAAGGTGAGTCAATTAAACACAATTTCAAAGAAAACTTCAAGAACATAAAGTGTATGTAACATGCATGTGTTCAATTGAAATCAAAACTTTAAATACTTGTTCAAATGAGCCAATTCACTCAAAAACATGATGAATTCATGAACTATAACCCAAACATGAACATGCATGTGAGGATTCTAAGAAAACAAACCTCAAAATTCGAGAATGTAAACATGCATGCATGGATTACTACTCATTCAACATTTTGAACCAATTCTAGACTCTAATCACCAAACTTCCATGAAATATGCAAGATACAACTTAAATACAAGTTCAAGAAGGTGATTCTCCTGCCTTAGGTCCTCAATTTCAAGAATGAAAGCTCAATTGTGCAATCTCTCTTCAATTTCTTCTAGTTCTCCAAGAAATTCTCTAAATGAAACCAAACTTCTCCTCTCTCACTCTCTCCTACGATTTTTGGTCTCAAAATGGCTGAGGAAAAGTGTGTGAATCAAGTCTCAAAAGTGTCTTAACAAGTGGCCCACTAAATGGCAAATTTGGTAATTAAAGCCAACTAATGTAATTTACTATTATTTAATCTAATTTAATCATACCAAATCAAATTTCAATTAAACATACCATAAAATCACATAAATTCTAATTAACATGCAACACTAATCAATTTCATATTCGGCCGCCGATAAGGTCTTCAATTTACAGTTCAAACTTGAAACATGAACAGATCAATTAACAGTCAAACAGATAGAAATGCATTTAAACTAATACCCTCAATCAATCAGTTCAGAATGGCAGTCAAATCAGTTACTTAATCATGTTCAGTCACAGTTTAGCAGTAATTAGTGGTATTTATCAGTAAATAGTGGTGAGGGTTGTCACACTAGCCTAACATGCTTCATGTCTTAACCTATAATTCTAGCATGCTTTGGCTCCACTCTAGCATGTTTTTGGCCATTATTTAACATGCTTTAACTCTGATTTTGGTTGGTTGGGTCACCTCTTGCTTGGTTTTTGCACTTGTAGTGCAATCATGCTCATTAACCTAGTGTACTTGGTGATTTGGCTTCCCATTCTAGCTTATTTTGGCTACACTTTAACATGTTTTTGGCATTGTTTTGAGATGTTTTAGGACTTTTTGGAGTGGTCTTGGCCTCTTGGGGCTTGCTTTGTATAGCTATGGCATAATAGGCTTTCATAGTCTTGAGTTTTGAGACCCCTATCATGCCTTATTTGTGATGTTTGTGTGATATGTCATCATTTGGTATGTAATTTCAGGCTTATATCATTGTCATGCTTCCACTTAAATCACTCTTTAAGTGATTTTTTTAAGAGTTGAGCTTTGTGTCTTGCTTGTGAGCCATCAAATGAGCATGCTTCTCTTGCTTTTTGAGCTTAAGTTTCAACATGATTAGGCCACTGTTTTGGCATGTTTAACCTCTGTCCGGAGTTGGTTTAGTCATTTGTGCTTGGTATTGCATGCCTATAGTGTTATGCTCTTTGCTTGCTTCAATGCTTTCGACTCCGAGCATGTCTTGCATGCATCATTTTCATGCTTTAATGTCATTTAGCATCCTATTTCAGTGCTGGAATATGTGCCATTGCATTCCATCTTTTATTTTCACATCACTTTCGAAAGTGGTCTTAAGCCCTTTGTCGGTTTGAGCACGAAATTGAGGCGTCCATGCCTAATGGTTTTAGCCTTCTCTTGAGGGTTTCTATTAACCAACGGCATGATGCTTCTTTCATGCTCAAGGCGCTTGTGACTTGGTCCATCTTTCCCCTTAAAGGACTTCTCACCATTGGACCAAATCAATTAAAGGATTAATTGGTAAGCTTAAAATGTGTAAACAAAATTGGACCAAGTGAAACATGCCAAGATAACATGTTTGTGTTGCATTGCATGTGTTTGGATCGGACGTTAATCCAAACAAAAAAAATGAAAGACGTTTCATACTTGAAGTGATGAAACGTGCCTCATTTCTTAGTCACCGACACCCTTGATCGTGCATGATAGAGTAGAGGTTCATCGAGTCTTACTTGTGCATTCATTAACTTGTACGAACTTGGCTTCTCGACCATCGTGCATTGCGATGCTCGGTTGGTGGCCCGAGAGTCAAGTACCACACTTCTTTGAGCTTGAGGAATGATAAGGAGGGTGGTTGTACACACATATCCTGCAAAGACCTTGCTTTGCCTCTGTTGTTCCCTGTTTGCAGCAAAATTGGAGAATACAGAAGCAAGCAGCCGACCGGCCAGAGGAAGTGGCCTACAGCCTCTTTAAGTGGCCGACAGTTCTTAGGCTCAGAGGTGGTCAGAAGTGGTTCTGGTTTTGGAGCAGAAACAACCTGGAGATTGGTTCGGTGTTCAGGAATCAAGGCGAATGCAAACAGAGGCAATTGGTGGCAAAGTAATGGACTTTCGGGAGGAAGCGGAGCAACTGAGCATGCATGCATCCCTCGCTTCCTGAGGCCATTCATTTAAATTGCTTAGCTAATTAGCTAGTTAGCTTAGTCATTTTTGTAATTAATTAGTTAAGTGTTTAATTAATTAATTCGGTTTGTAACTAATTAGCTTAGATTAGCTAGTCATTCAATTGTGTTGTAATTAATTAGCTAGAATAGTTAGTTAATTAGTTGATTTGTAATAGTTAGCTTAATTAGCGTAGCTAGTTAGCTTATTCATTCAGACCCTCCGTCGAGAGGGAAATGTTGTAATAAGTGTGCATGCGTGTGTGAATGTCTTCCAACCCCACGTCTTTCTCTCTTTTAGTTACCCGCTTTCAATGGTTAGATTAGGGCATATTTCAATTAGCATACCTTATGCTTGCATGCGTGCATCATTCATTTTGTCTTGTATGCACCGGGCTCGGCGCATCATTCAAACTGCATTGTATTTCAATACACGTTCTTGAATACGTGTTCCAAAGCATGTTATCAAGTGTTGCATTCATATGCCATCTTAGATAGCCGAGCCTATTAGTTGCATTATTGCATGCATTGCATTAGGCATCTTCGACATAGCTAGGATCGTGCATGATTTCTAACTAGTTTTCTGTTTTGGCTCGGAGTACACTGTAAGTGTTTACGCTTTAGCATACTTGCATGAGTGTGAGTGTTGCCATATTTAGCATGCTTGCCATGAGGCTATTTGCTTAAGTGTTTAACTACATGAATGCTTGTGGGTGAAGGCTTTATTGCTTGAATTGGAATAATTCATTAAATGTGAGTTTTAAGCCCACTTTGCGGAGTGGCAAATCATGTTGTTTTAAGCCCACTTGAGGGTGGCAAATTTGCGTTTTAGCTTACTCGCGAGTAGTACTTCCAAACCAATTTCGAAAAACGAACATGAGATATTTTGTTCCAAATCGAGTGATTTAGTCTATACTTGTATGCTGTGGGCATCACATAGTAAGGTTAGCTAATAAACCGGAATAAGAACACATGTGTTTTCAAAATAAGATATCATGTTTAGTAGAGGCCGATCCTTTGATCGGGCGAGCGGGGGTGCTCATTTCAGGACCTTCCCCTCTCGTACCCAAGTTCCCGAGCTGAGGCAACTTTGGTGATGACGGACACATGGCCTTAGGCACGAGTAAGGGTTTCCTAAATTTCCCAAAATAAAATATTTAGGTGGCGACTCTGAAATCTGGCAAAGCAGTCCATGTTTGGCGCTTTTGATTCAAAATTGATTTTCCAAAACAATTTGCCGGATTTGGACTCTTTGGTGATTTATCAGTCTTACATTGTACTTTGTGAGATTAGATTCAGAACCGTGACAGGAGTCCAAACTGTAGTAACTAGAACCAAATTCGCGCCTTCTCCGAAAGGGGGGGCACGCAGAGGAAGTTCGTGCGGTTTACACCTGGCAACTGAGCCATCAGAATTCTTCTTAACTTTGAAGACCCATTTACACCCTATAGCTTGCTTGGAAGGAGGTAGGGAAACAAGAGATCATGATCCTTGATGTTAAAGAGCTATATACTCATCAAGCATTGCTTGGAGCGAAACTGGAGAATCAAGAGCAGATTTATAAGAGATGGGCTCAATATCAGGAGAAGGAGAGGAGCCAGCAGAAGAAGTGAAGGTAAAAGAGAAACAAGTAGAATAAGATTTGGATCTGGTTTGCATATGATGAAAATTGATAGCAGCGGGAGGAGGAAGAGGTAAAACAACAGAAATAGAATTAATAGGAATAGATAGATAGAAAGCAAGCTCAGCTGATGGAGGATTAGAAGGAGACAAGACAGAAGGAGGCTGGGCAGAGCTAGGTTATGCAGACTAGGCAAGTTGAGCTGGAGCAGAGGACTATGGCTGTACAGATGTAAGCTGGACACATGATTGTGGATGTGAAGATGTAGGATAAACAATAGACTGTCTGAGCTGAGTAAATGGCTAGACAAAACTAGGCTGTGCAGATGGAGACTGCGGGGCCAAAGCAGACTGTGAGGAACTGTGCTGAGGAGGTTATGACCAAAAGAAATCCTATAATTGAGGAAGAGAAGAAACAGAGGAAACAAAAGTAGAAGAGGAAAAAGGAAATTCATGTTCATGAAAAGTAACATGAATTTTACCGGTCTTGGGATCTAAACATCTATAGCCCTTAACAATAGGATGATACCCTAGAAAAACACAAGAAGTATACTTAGGAGCCAACTTATGAGAAGCATAAGATTTAAGCCAGGGGAAGCAAAGACAACCAAAAACTTTAAGTGGAGAGTAATCAGGAGAAGTATAATAAAGCAACTAAAAAATAGGGCAATTATCAAGAGAAACACTAGGTAAACGATTGATCAAATATGTGGCAGCTGCAATGGCATCAAACCAATAGAGAAGAGGCATAGAGGATTGATGAAGAAGATAAAGAACAGTTTCAGTAAGATGTAAATTGTAACGACCCGGAATCGTGAGTCACAGTTAGCAGTAATTAATTATGCATTTATATGAGTTAATTGAAGATTATCTGTTTGAATTAGCAAAATATCTGTTGGAATTACGACTTCGGGACTGAAATTGATGACCGTAATGGGTTCAGAAAATGAAATTGAACACGCCTATGTGATATTGGGAATTTTTAGAACTGTCTGAGAAAATAATTTGAGGACTGAATTTCGTCTGATTCGTCAAGCCCCGTTTGGCTCACGTTTTTGGCTCAATTGGATATATATGTTATATAGATAAGGATGTGATGCCTTTTTGCCTCATGTGACTCAAGATCAAAAGAAAAGAAAGTATCTAGAGGGAGAGTGAGAGAGAATTCGGGGAAAGGGAGAAGCAAAAGGGGAAGAAGAGGAAGAAAAGGGATTAAGCTCAAATCTCTCCAATTGAGTGAGTAAGGTAAGAATCTCCTTCTAATTTCTTGAATTAAGGTTGGACCATCTAGAATCTCATGAATAGTAAATGGAATTGAAGGGAAGTTATGGTTAATTTGAGCATATATGACCTTAAATAGTATGATTCATGTTTATTTGGCATTGTTGAGGGAAAACCTCCATGGATGTAAAGAAATGGAGCTTTAATGTGTATGTTCATGGTTTTTCATCTTGATTCATGGGTCTTGATCTTGTTATGTCCATATGAGTTTTGATTGAAGATATAATGGTGTAATCAAGTGGTTAATCAAGTGTTTTGGAACTTGGTATTCATGTATTTGAAATGGATTTTGTAAAGAAATGATGAAGTGTAGAAGAAGAACCAGACTTTCAGACTTCCGTAGGGTCCGCTCGAGCGGAGGGGAGCCCGCTCGAGCATAGAAATCGGCCTCTCAGCAGTTTTGGGGAAAATGTGCAGTCCGCTCGAGCGGACAAGTGGGAGCTCGAGCGGAAGGGCTTATTTTCAGAAAATTTTGGGAAAGTTGTATACTTGATTCTGTCACGCTAATTGCATCATTCAGTATCGCATGAGCATGAATTAAAGTAAAGAAAGATTAGAATGAATACGAAAGAATGTAAAAGAAGTATGGAATGATATGAATTACGTGATGATGAATGATAAGAATGTATTATACTGTTGATGATTTGCAGGTCAAGAAGTGAAGACCGTGCAATCGGTATCGGAAACTCACTGTAAGTAACATTTCTGTAAAGTTATGTTAATATGCAATGTATTTGAAATGTTATATGATATAATATGTTTTGAAATGTGATTTTAAACTGTGAACGAATAACCTGAATTGCGAATCTAGTATGGCATCCATAGATAGTCCTAAGTGGACCAGTTTACGAGATCTCGGTATGTGTTTAATCGGTGTCCGGGACCGGTTACTCTAGTCGTTAGTCGACACATGAAGGTTATGGAAGGGTCTATGGAGTATGCCATTATGTATGTTCTTATGAGATGATTATGATTATGATTATGATTATGAATGTTAGGTTTTATGGATTTATATGAAATGTTGGAGTTCGTTCACTAACCCCTTTACGTTAATGTTACTTGCTGAGCTTTAGCTCATTGTTTGTATTTATGTATTTATAGGTGAGCATTCCGGGAGTCAAGCCTAGGCGGGGTCTTGTCGAGCCGCCGTTTTGAAGCCTAACCAGATGTTTTTGTGCCTCCGAGCTGGGGCTAGGCTTGGAAGGCCGCACGAGTTTTGTTTGTTATGTATATGTAGCACGTGTGTACATGTTCTTTTGGTTTATGTTATGTAAAGATAGTGGGTAAATTAACATCATTTTTTTTGGCATGTAAGGTATGTTCATATTTATGCACAGCTCGTTGGACTATTGTAGTTGTTTTCGCTTCCGCGAGCCCCGTTTATTTATGTTTTGTACAGTAAGGCCTGTGGTAATCTAGGATTACTGGCCGGTCTCGTCACCAAACCTCTCGGGGCGGGTTTGGGGCGTGACATAAATGCTTCCTCTCAGCCACTCCATTTTGAGAGGGAGTCTATGGACAGGAAAACTGATGGTGAATGCCATGAGTGTGGAGATAATGTTGGAGAGGATGATTCTTGTATTCACCACCTCAATCACTACGAAGAATTATAAAAGGAAAACCTAAGTGTTTTTCCACAAAAGCTTTGAATTCAATAAATTTGGCACACACTTCACTTTTATAAACAAGAGGATAAAGCCAAGTGAATCTGATAAAATCATCAATGAACAACACATAATATTTGTAAGGAGAAGTAGAACTACTAAAGGGACCCCATACATCACTGTGAATCAAAGCCAATGGATTATTTACAGTGGAATTAGACAGTTTAAAAGGTGGCCTATGACATTTTCCTACAGAGCAATGTACACAAGAAAATGTGCTTTTATTGGAAGCTACAGATAGAGGTAATTTGTGTTTAAGCAAAAGAAACTTAAGAGAAGATGGATGGCCTAATCTCTTATGCCAAATGCCAGTGGAAGCAACAAATGTAACTGAACTATTGTAGGCATGTGATGAAGCAGTGGTTTGAGTGTGAAATTGATATAGTCCATTGGCATAAAAACCTTTATGGAGTATGGCCTTGGAAAGCTTGTCCTGAATAGTAAAAGAAGAATGATCAAATGTGATAGAATAGTGATTATCTTTAGCCAAGTGATGTACAGAGACAAGATTAGAGTTAATGGAAGGAACATGCAAAACTTTGTTTAGTTTGAAAGAATGGTGAGGAGTAGGTAGTGTACCTTGACCTGTGTGAGTGATAGGAAGTGAAGAACCATTACCAATAGTGACTTGATCACCAACAGTGTAGGGTTGAATGGAGTTAAGCTGGTGAAGATTATTAGTGATATGATCAGAAGTAGCTGAGTCCAAAAACCAGGGAGAAGAACAAGAACCATTGTCCTCAGTTAGAGAGGTAACATATGCCTTTGATTGCTGAGACTGATACGGCTGAGAGTGAGACTGAATTTGCTGCGGCGGAGGCACTTGTGAAGACTGAAATTGAGTGTCTAGCCTATGCCAACAGTCAAGAGCTATATGATTGGCTTTGCCACAAATTTGGCAAACAACGCCAAATTGTCCTCTTCCTTGAGATCTGCTATGAAAGGATTTTCCTTAATAGGATCGAGTGCCTCTATGAGAACCTCTAGAATCACCACCAGAATAACCTCTGTTATGATGATAAGAATTAAATCCTCCAGAAGTATTAGAAGCATGAGAATCTTTCACAGTTGCATAAGCAACAGTTAGATCAGAAGCTTGTTTTAATTTTCCTTCAATGTGAATAGCTTCTGAACAGAGTAAAGCAGAAAGATCCTCCATAGAAATGGACTCTGCACGAGTTCGAATAGCCACTTTAACAGCATCATATTCAGAAGGCAATCCATTTTATGTAAGAAGAACTATATCTTCAACTTCCACAAATGACGAAACAATACTCAACTGATCAACAATACTTTTGATTTTGCTCAAATACACTTCCATTGAGTCTGATTTCTTTGAAATAGAACTCAATTTTTTCTTTAATTGGTGGATATGAGACCTAGAGAGAGAGGTAAAATGTTTATCAAGAAATTGCCAGACCTGAGCACTAGTGTGAAGATGCAATATGGAAGTGAAAATAGCAGGAGAGAGAGTAGCAGTGATGCAGCTGAGTAAATGTGCATCGATCATCTTCCATTTAACAACTTCTGGTTTTTGAATCTCCATTCTTACAAAATTTCACACTGTGTCAACAGGACACTTCTTCAATCCATCAACAACTGTGAGTAGATCAGTTGCTCGAAGCAAATTTTGCATTTGATTCTTCCAAATAACAAAATTCGAGCTATCTAGTTTCACTGTTACAAGAGAACTAAGATTTGATATCAGCAGATTGAGATTTGAAATAATAGAAAAGGACTCCATTGATGAATCTTGAGAATTGCTCACTAGAGCTTCTTGGTGCTCTAATACCATAAAGAAATGTTGAAGTAGATTTTGTATATCTTTCTTGAATAATATTGAGAGATTACAATTGATATTTATACAGCAGTACAGTAACAAACTAATCAACCTAACCATGCCTCTAACCAACTACACATGATCTAACTAATCAACTAACTAAAGCTGTTACAATCTAACTAGAACTATTACAATCTGTTAAAGAAGATTGTATACACCTGCAGCACATTACACTTAATGGACCTCTTCCTTATCAAAGTTGATGAAATTTATCAAATAAGTTGATTACACTTGTGCTTACAAAAGAGGTTCATATTACACTATGTCTTCGTAAACTATCACAATATCGATTTTTCAACTTTAAAATTTTTTTCACCTTCACCCCTCCAAAGGGTATTGACCTATTGTTTATGATTTTTTCACAATTGATGATTATGATTTTAAAATTAATTGAAAGGGGTAAAATGTAATTAACCTTTGAAAGAAGAAAAAGAAAGAGGAGAGAGAGAGAGAGAGAGAGAGAGAGAGAGAGAGAAACATGGTGTGGTATTTGTAAATGCATCACCACACAAAAAACACAAGATATATCATATACAACAAAATGGACATAGGGATAAGAGAGAACAACATAGACAACATAGCAAGAGCTTCATGTTACATATAGTGTGGAAATATCAATATCGATGCTATCAAGAGCACTGCCAAGAAAAATATTACACAATCTCTATTTTCTCTGTTATCCATCTTCAGAGAGAAAGAGAGGACAAAGTGGTTTGACAGATTCACAGAAAGAGAGGATAAGTGATTTTGACATGTTCACCACTATATAGTGCAAGGCTATACTAGGGCTAATAATCTTTAATTACTCCTTAAGAAGAAAAAAAAATTAACGGAGTAAGATATGGTGAGCATCATGATATTCACGTTTGGTAAGTTCATGAAGGCAAATGAATCAACAATGTTAGGACTCTTATCTTTGTGATAGAATGGAGCCATAGCATTTGTTATTGTTGATACGTTGTTTTTAGACTCATTTTCTTATCAGTAAATTGAAGATCAAAATCTTGGTTTAATCATTAACTTAAGATGTGTTATCGGAAGCAAAACTCTTTTTTCAGCATTCTTTTATAGTGTCGGATGTTTCAATATTACTTCCCTTGTAACAAAAGAGTGATTCCATAGTTGTATGACTTGTATCATGAAAGTCATGACTTTGTTAGGGTAGGTAGTGTTAGGGTTACTCTGATCAACACTACTTTGTTAGGGTTGGTAGTGTTTGGTTACTCTGTTCATAAATATTTGTGTTCTTATGTTTAATTCTCTTTTACTATATTTAACTATTAAGAGAAGTTTGAAACAAAACACACAAGCATTTTAAGAAAATGAATATTTTACTCCTTATCAAAATGAAAAGTAATATTTGACTAGAGGCAAAAGACATTTTATCTTATTGGTAGTGTTAATAATTAGCCTTTTAGGGATATATTTAATTTGGTTCAATAGCAGGAAGTATATAACAGTAATGCATGCATGTTTATATCAATTTTCTCTTTGGGAACAAGTTATTTTAATATTTTTTTTAGTTTTTTTGTTAAAATATAAAGTATGTTTAAAATGATTTTTTTGACTTTTTACAAAAATATGTATAAAAAATATAGTGAAAAGAGAATTGATATATTTATAATTTATTATTATTATAATTACAACAATGCCATCAATTTAGATTAGTATAAGGGTAGTTGAATAGTGTATGATTGGATTTGAGAAAACTTTTGAACAATCCAAACGTGTTCAAGTAAAACCGGGGAAGAGTATTTTTTTATCCAAATTCTACTCGACCTGTAAATATAATTATTATATATAATATGTGTATAATATGTTATTGAATTTTTATAGAATATATATAATATTTATAGAATGTATTATTGAGTTACTGTTATGTTTTATGTATATAATATAATTTTAATATATGTATAATATGTAATATATTTTTTTAATTATAATAGGCTCCATTTGGTTTAGTTTTAAAATTATCATTTAAGGAGTGTTTTGGAAAGTTGGTAAAAAGTTAGATTTTTGGCTTTTTTGTCTATTTTGTCTTTTTGTAGGTAAAAAAATGTGAGAAATGATATGACTTAAAATGGATAAAAAACTAAAAATTGGTTTTTTATTTTCTTCCCAAAAGACCCCTAAGTGTGGAGCTGTGTTTTGAAAAGGGAAACTTGTTTAATTATGAGTTTTGAAAAGAGTTTTGAGTTGTATTTTGAAATTGTTTTGAGTTTAAGTTTTTTAAATATTTACAAATTTTCATAATTTTATTTTTTTAAGATAAATATTTCTTTATTTTTTTAATGTGAGAAATATTTACTACAATTGTGTGCTGTATTTTTTAAAAATATTTTAAAATATTTAAAAATTTAAGAAAATACTTTTTATTTAAAATATATTATTTTTATTTTAATATTTTCTTATTTTTTATTTTAAATATTGTATTTTATTTTATAAATATTTTAAATATTTATTTTTTTAAAATTTTTTTTTGAAATTTTAAAATTTTTTTGGATAGCACATATATATATATAAATCATAACAAATTATTTGGCCAATATTTAAAAAAATAATAAAATATTTTTTTTGAAAAAATAAAAAGATAAAAAATATTTTTCTTCAAATTCAGAAAAATAAAAAATAATTTTAAAGAACAAAATAAAAAATATTTTTTTGAATTGCTTTTTTGTTTTGAAAAGACTTTTGAATTTTGAGTTTTAAAAAACTTTTGAAATTTTTGATTGAAATAATGATTTCAAAATTACACCAAACGCTGCAATAATTTTTTAATTTTAATTATTGAATTTTAATATTTTGATAAATTACAAATACATTCCTGAGTTTGATTAAAATACGAATTGCCTCTTGTAGTTTTGAAAATTACATTTCACCCCCTGATGTTTTTAATTTCATAACAAATCCATCATTTTATTAATAAATTATTAAATCAATTAACCGTTTATAATGATGTTAGAAATATGTTTCAATTAATAATTTAAGTAATTCTATTATTGTATAGGAGAACAATTATAAATTTCATTTTTTAGTCAATTCTGTTAAATAAAAAGTACTAACAAGGAAGTATTTGTAATTTTTTAAACCACAGAGAATAATCTGTACTTTAAGTAAAACCTCAAATGATGTATTTATAATTTACCATTAATATTATTATTAAATTTTTATGTTGCGAATCAAGTAAGATCTGGGAAGAGGCTTACATTTGTGGGTTTGAGCATAAGTAGAGGAGAGTTTTATGAGGCGTAGTCTAGAAATATATTATTTTAATAATATTTTTAATTTGTTATAAAAAAATATATAAAAAATAAAAAAATAATATAATAATTTATAATAATTTTTTAACCAAAATATTTAATTCTCCAACAAGATGTAAGAATGGCATCAAGTGGTGAGTGGAGACAATTGACAGAAATAAGGGTAGTGTAAGGTTACCCGACACACGGGTGTTTTGGAAATACAATTATAAGTTATTTTTTAACATTTTAACTTATTTTAAATCACATCATCTCTAATATTTATCACACAATTTTTTCAAAAAATTAAAAAAATTAAAAATACCAACTTTTAATCCTCTACCTAAAACATCCCATACGCTATTGTTGTCCTCCTAGCTCTTCCTAAAGTTACTACTAAAAAAAGGCACCCTATTATTATTATTTTTAACAAAAATTGAAAAAGAGAGCAGAAACGTGAAACAAAGCAGGAGAGTAAAAAACGAAGAGACAGAGAGAGAGAGGGGGGGCGGCGAGCACCGTCCTCCACCGTCATCGGCCATTGTTGTCCACCGGAACAAAACGAAGAGAGAAGAAAAAATCTTTTGAGAAGAACGTCTGTCCTCAGCCATTGTCCGCTGGAGCTCCCTCACGCCATAGATTGAACCAGGTTCCTCCTCCAAACTCTCAAATCTAATTTCAAATATGAATTGAAAAGTTAGAGTTTTGATTGAGAAATTAGATTTGAAATTAAAAAATTACGGCTTTGAAAAATTAGAGGTTTTGATTGTGGTGCTCCCTCCGTCTCCTTCTCTTTCTCTCTCTCTCTCTCTCTCTCTCTCCGTTTCTTTCTCCTATGCTGCCTGCTTTGTGTCACGTTTTTCTGCTTTGATTTTCATATTTTTTAATGATCAAAACAGCGCCGTTTTTCGGAACTCTACGAAGAACTATAGAGGAAGGACTGTAGAGGATCCGGATGCATTTCGAAAACTCCCGCATTTTGCAAATGGCGTCCCTAAAAATGGAACCGTTGCGTCGTTTTGCCAAGGGGACAGGGAGACACCTGTGTTGGGTTGGGTTTCCATCCTATGTGGAGGAAGGCCCAAAACATTTAGTAAGCCCATGTGAATTCCAAAGCCCACATGGAGAGGTTATGTTTTTGAAAAGATCTGGCCCATAAGTTTAGGATTACAAACCCTTTCTTTGTAACACAAAAGGAGACGTAGAAGCTGCCACCAAAACAGAGAGAAGAGGAGAATTTCTGTCCAGCAGTGATCAAGCTATCCGATCAACAGGCATCTGTGGTCCGATTGAGCTGAAATTTGGTAGGCGAGTGCACAGCTCAAGACTCTAAATTCTGGACGGTGGAGATCAAATTTGGAGTATTCTACTGCTGGTTTTTGGACCGTGAACAGTAGCATTTTTGGTGAGATTTTTGTTAAACTTTGTATTTTGATCTTTAGTTGCCAAGGAAGCTTATTTGTAAGTTGTTCTTGATTGTTTGCCTCTAGTTCTATCTAGAGAAAACTCTTGTATACCCATTATTTGTTTATAGTGGAGATATTTGGTGGACTACGGTCCCATGGTTTTTCCTTTCTACATCGGGAAGGTTTTCCACGTTAAAAATTGCTATCGCCTTATTGTGTGATTGTCGGATCATCGCTTTTAGATTATTTTCAGAATATATTGTGCTCTATTAAATTGTTTCCTAATAGGTTCACACAAAGAGGGAGAATAAACTACTTCCGCTATTTTTGTGTCGGATTCGGATATTTCGAATTGGTTTTTGTTTTGTTTTCTCCTAACATAGTGGTATCAGAGCCAAGTTCATATTGTTGTGGGTCTTGTGTTGAATAATGGAAGCAAATTTAAGTAGAATGGTTACTTTGAATGGTTCTAATTATCACACATGGAAAGGAAAAATGGAAGACCTCCTTTATGTGAAACAATTTCATCTACCGGTGTTTGCTACTAAAAAACTAGAAAATAAATCTGATGAAGAATGGACATTACTACATCGACAAGTGTGTGGATACATTAGGCAATGGGTGGATGATAATGTTTTGAATCATATTAGTGGAGAGACACATGCCCGTACACTCTGGAACAAACTTGAACAATTGTATGCTCGGAAGACTGGAAACAATAAAATGTTTCTAATAAAGCAATTGATGACCTTGAGATACCAAGATGGAACTCCATTGACAGATCACTTGAACACTTTTCAAGGAGTAATTAATTAGTTGGCTGGAATGGGTATCAAGTTCGACGATGAGGTACAAGGGTTGTGCTTGCTTGGTACATTGCCGGACTCTTGGAAGACATTTAGAATGTCATTATCTAACTCGGCCCCAGATGGTGTAATCAATATGGATCTGGCTAAGAGTAGTATTTTAAATGAAGAGATGAGGAGGAAATCACAGGGATCTTCTTCACAGTCAGAGGTTTTGGTTACAGAAAGGAGGGGAAGAAGCAAGAGCAGAGGTCCGAAGAACAGAGATAGAGGTAAAAGCAAGTCCAACAAATTTGCTAATGCTGAGTGTTATCATTGTGGCATGAAAGGGCACATCAAGAAATAGTGTAGAAAATTGAAGAGAGAGAACAAGGAGAAAGGGATTGAGCATGATGGAAAGGATAATGATCAAGTTGCCACCGCTACTTCCGAAGACTTTCTCATTGTTTATGATGAAGATGTTATTAACATAGCATGCCATGAGACCAACTGGGAGATTGATAGTGGTGCCTCTATTCATGCTACATCTCGAAAAGATTTCTTCACATCCTATATACTTGGTGACTTTGGTTCGGTAAAGATGGGTAATGATGGCTTGGCCAAAATTATTGGTGTTGGAGACGTGCACTTGGAGACGAATAATGGCACGAGGTTGGTTCTTAGAGATGTAAAGCATATTCCTGATATCCGCATGAATTTGATTTCTGCAGGTAAACTTGATGATGAAGGGTATTGCAACACTTTCAGTAATGGTCAGTGGAAGCTCACTAGGGGTGCTATGGTTGTGGCTCGAGGCAAGAAGCATTCTACTTTGTACGTAATGCAGGCAAGGCTCCCCAAAGAAGTTATTAATGTAATGGATAATGAGTCTACAGTGGAATTGTGGCATAAAAGGCTTGCTCACATGAGTGAGAAAGGCTTGGCAACATTGGCTAAAAAGAATCTTCTGTCTGGAATGAAGAATGCACTTTTGAAAAGGTGTACTCACTGTTTGGCAGGAAAGCAGAATAGAGTTTCCTTCAAGAGTTCCCTTCCTTCAAGAAAGCCAAATGTACTTGATTTGGTACATTCAGATGTTTGTGGTCCTATGAAGACAAGAACACTTGGTGGCTCCCGTTACTTTGTGACCTTCATAGATGATTATTCAAGGAAGTTGTGGGTCTACACTTTAAAAAGCAAAGATCAAGTGTTGGAGACTTTTAAACAGTTCCAAGCCTTAGTTGAGAGACAGACTGGGAAGAAGCTCAAGTGCATCAGAACAGATAATGGGGGAGAGTATTGCGGTCCTTTTGATGATTATTGCAGACAACAGGGTATTCGACATCAAAAGACACCCCCGAAGACTCCTCAGTTGAATGGTTTAGCTGAAAGGATGAACAGGACACTGGTTGAAAGAGTTAGATGCTTACTTTCACAGGCACGGTTGCCAAGATCCTTTTGGGGTGAGGCTTTGAGCACAGTTGTACATGTTCTTAATCTCACACCATGTGTTCCTCTTCAGCTCGATGTACCAGACAGAGTTTGGACTGGCAAGGATGTTTCCTATGATCACCTGCGTGTCTTTGGATGTAAAGCATTCGTTCATATTCCCAAAGATGAGAGGTCTAAGCTCGATATGAAGACCCGGCAGTGCATTTTTCTAGGCTATGGCCTAGATGAGTTTGGCTACAGGTTATATGATCCAGTTGACAAGAAACTAGTGAGAAGCCGAGATGTTGTGTTTATTGAAGATCAAACTATACAAGATATTGAAAAAGCAGATAACACAATGACCTGGCATAGTGATGGTCTAGTTGACTTGGATCCGGTTCCTCTGACAGATTTGCCTGCACAGGTTGAACATGATATTCAGGATGACCAACAAGGTTTAGGTGATGCAGATGATCCCTTACAGGCTGAGACAGGTGATGAGACTCTTGAGCAGTTGGCAACACCAGAGATATCACCAGATGTTCCAACCAGGAGGTCAGCTAGAGATCGACATCCTTCCACTTGGTATTCTGCAAATAACTATGTGTTAATGACTGATGGGGGAGAGCCCGAGGGTTATGCAGAAGCCATGGAAGATGATCATAAGCTGGAATGGGCTGATGCGATGCAAGATGAGATGCAATCATTGCATGACAATCACACTTTTGAGTTGGTGAAGCTGCCTAAGGACAAGAGAGCTTTAAAGAACAAGTGGGTGTACAGGGTGAAACATGATGAACTCACTTCACAACCACGATACAAAGCTAGACTAGTTGTTAAAGGGTTCAGTCAGAGAAAAGGCATTGATTTTGATGAGATCTTCTCACCAGTTGTAAAAATGTCTTCTATTCGTGTGGTTCTTGGCTTAGCCGCTAGTCTAGACTTAGAGATTGAGCAAATGGATGTGAAAACTGCCTTCCTTCATGGTGACTAGGAGGAAGAGATTTACATGGAACAACCAGAGGGTTTTAGGGTGAAAGGAAAAGAGGATTATGTGTGTCAGCTAAAGAAAAGTCTTTATGGTCTGAAGCAGGCACCCAGGCAGTGGTATAAGAAGTTTGAGTCAGTTATGGAAGAGCAAGGCTACATGAAAACTACTTCTGACCATTGTGTATTTGTGCAGAAATTCTTTGATGATGATTTTATTATTTTACTGCTCTATGTTGATGACATGTTGATTGTTGGCAGGAATCCTTCAAGAATTGACAAATTGAAGAAGCAACTAAGCAAGTTCTTTGCCATGAAAGACTTGGGGCCAACAAAGCAAATTCTTGGTATTCGAATCTATCGAGACAGAAAAGAGAAGAAGTTGTACATGTCACAAAAGCAGTACATTAAAAAAGTGCTTGAAAGATTCAATATGAACAATGCTAAAGTTGTTAGCTCACCTCTTGCTACTCATTTTAAGTTAAGCACTAATCAAAGCCCTTCTACAAATAAAGAGAAGGAAGATATGGAAAGAGTTCCATATGCCTCAGCTGTGGGAAGCTTAATGTATGCAATGGTCTGCGCAAGGCCAGATATAGCTCATTCAGTTGGTGTAGTTAGCCTATTTCTTTCAAATCCAGGAAGAGAGCATTGGAATGCAGTAAAGTGGATAATGAGATATCTTAGAGGCACTTCCAGGTTGACACTCAGTTTTGGAAATGGACAACTAATTTTAGTTGGCTACACTGATGCAGATATGGCAGGAGATGTGGAAACCCGTAAGTCTACTTCGGGTTCCTTGATCACTTTCTCAGGTGGAGCTGTTTCTTGGCAGTCGAGGTTACAAAAATGTGTTGCACTCTCTACAACAGAGGCAGAGTTTATTGTGCCAACGGAAGCTTGTAAAGAGTTGCTATGGATGAAAAAGTTCTTGACAGAGCTTGGTTTCAAACAACAACAATATGTGTTGTTTTGTGATAACCAAAGTGCTATTCACTTGGCTAAGAACTCTACATTCCATTCGAGGTCGAAGCACATCGATGTGAGGTACCATTGGATAAGAGACATTCTTAATCATAAGTTGTTGGAACTTGAAAAAATTCATACTCATGATAATGGTGCTGATATGCTGACAAAAGCTTTGGTAAGGGAGAAGCTTGAGACGTGTTGCTCGATTGCCGGGATGGAGAATCCCTCCACCTAGTCAGAAAGGGGGAGATTTGTTGGGTTGGGTTTCCATCCTATGTGGAGGAAGGCTCAAAACATTTAGTAAGCCCATGTGAATTCCAAAGCCCACATGGAGAAGTTATGTTTTTGAAAAGATCTGGCCCATAAGTTTAGGATTACAAACCCTTTCTTTGTAACACAAAAGGAGATGTAGAAGCTGCCACCAAAACAGAGAGAAAAGGAGAAATTCTGTCCAGCAGTGATCAAGCTATCCGATTAACAAGCATCTGTGGTCCGATTGAGCTGAAATTTGGTAGGCAAGTTCACAACTCAAGACTCTAAATTCTGGACGGTGGAGATCAGATTTGGAGTATTCTACTGCTGGTTTTTGACCCGTGAACAGTAGCGTTTTTTGTGAGATTTTTGCTAAACTTTGTATTTTGATCTTTGGTTGCCAAGGAAGCTTATTTGTAAGTTGTTCTTGATTGTTTGCCTCTAGTTCTATCTAGAGAGAACTCTTGTATACCCATTATTTGTTTATAGTGGAGATATTTGGTGGGCTACGGTCCCGTGGTTTTTCCTTTCCACATCGGGAAAGTTTTCCACGTTAAAAATTGCTATCGCCTTATTGTGTGATTGTTGGATCATCGCTTTTAGATTATTTTCAGAATATATTGTGCTCTATTAAATTGTTTCCTAATAGGTTCACACAAAGAGGGAGAATAAACTACTTCCGCTATTTTTGTGCCGGATTCGGATATTTCGAATTGGTTTTTGTTTTGTTTTCTCCCAACAACCTGATCACCACACCACTATATATACATGTCCACAATCATTGGCTTATCATATCTGGTACAACGTACGTACGTACGTACGACTTGTCCGACCAATACACATAACAAAACCATTGTCAGACAACTGTGCGTTTGTTTTCGGGACCCAAACCAGTTTCTGTAAAATGAGTAGGAGGGGAGAGCAGCATGGATGCGGAGTGGAACAAGTGACGTTGATACTGGTGGTGGCTGTTTGTCTCATCTTTCTTCCCTTGGGGATGGGTCCAGGGCCGTTGGGGCCGCCACCCCTTTACGTGCTCCTCCTCTTCCCCGTGGTGGCTGCTGTCATCTTCATTTTCCTTTCTCAAGCCCCCAAGTGATCCTCTCATTATTATGTTATTACTATATATGTTAGTTTACATAACACATTGTTTTATTGTTTTTGATTTTTGATTTTTTTGTTTTTGGGTTGGAGAATGGCCCAAGTACTATAATTCGTGTTTGGAGATTATATGTAACACATTTACTAATAAATATATATATATATATATTTTGAATTTATTGGATGTTTAGGCCTACTTGTTCAGATGTGCATGGTTGTTACTTATTTTCACATGATTGGGTTTTATTGAGGGCCATTTCATGCAATTCATTGCTAATGCATGAAGTGCATCTTAACAAATCAGTAGGGTCATGTGGAAAAAATTTCAATAATTTTGGAGCATTAGTGTGATATCTGATACTCATGTGGTACACTCTTGATTAATAAAAAAATAAAAATAAAAATGAGCGGGACTAATCTTACCCCCAAAGTGAATCAGATTGACTTTATTATCTTATTACTAGTGTTTTTATATATATTCTTCTAATCCATTATCTAGTAGTGATTAATTAATTTCCTAGTGTTAATTCGGGAAATATGTAGTCCCAGATTACTGAAAACAAGAGTTTTGTCAACAGTACGATAAAACTGCAATTAACAAGTTGGTACTTGATCAGTGTGTATTTTGAATATTGATTGATATTTTATTGAGAAGAAAAATAAAGATAAGGAAATGTAAAAAAAATAAAGTTTAAATTTATTCACATTTTGTTTTCTTTTTCCCTGCAAAATATGTATTCAAATCCAAAATTCATACACACAATCTTGCACTTATCCTTTACAGCAATCAATTCTCTCAAATAAACTCTACTAATATAGAATGATGTTGCATTTTATACCTTTTTATTTTTCAAACCAAAATACCCATTATTATATGCCATATTTGAATGAATTTTTTTTAAAAATAAAATAAAATAAAATTTGTCTTTACGTACTAGTTTCCTTTGCTGATAAATCGACACAATGTGAATTTTGAAGCCTCTTTTTCATATTATTATTAAAACTAGCACCGTTGTGACTCATCATTTTGAATGATCTTTTTTATGTGTGAAAATTATGTTTGGCTATATTTTCTTTGGAGATATATCTACATATTGTTTAAAATTCTGGTATGAATGCCTAAATTATCAAAATTTTCCCCGTTTGATTCATTTCTGGTGAAAGGTACATTGCCAAACACATAAAATTCCAGAGCAATAATCCATAACAAATAAATTGATTACATTTATACTTTTATATATGCATCAAAAAAATGGGTGAATTATTGCCCTAAATCTTCCTCAACTATTACTAAATATCAATTTATTCTCTCAGGGTTTAAAATTGTATATTTCAATCACTCAACCATAAAAATTGTTTCACTGTCACACTTCCATAGTTGATGGGGGGGTCTAAATGTATAATTTTAAAATTGAGAAAGTAAAATCATTGAAAGGTGTAAAGTGTAATTAATCCTTAAAAGAAGGAGGGAGAGAGAGAGAGAGAGAGAGAGAGAGAGAGAGAGAGAGAGAGAGAACATGGTGTGGAATTGCAAATGCAATCACCACACAAACAACACAAGATACAACACGTACAACAAAATAGACAATGGGGATAAGAGAGAACAACAGAGCTAACATAGCAGGAGGTTCAGGCTGCATATAGTATGGAAGTATCAGTATTGATGCTATTATCAGCACAGCCATGAAAAATGTCGCACAATCTCTATTTTCTCCGTTACCCATCTTTAGAGACAGACAGAGGACAAAGTGGTTTGACAGATTCACCATCCTAGTTATACAGAAAAGGGTACTAATAGGTTAATACTCTTCAATTATTGTTTTAGAAAGAAAGAAAAATAAGAAAAATTAATGGGGTAAGATATGGTGCGCAAAGGATTATGATCACCTCCGTTACAAAATTTGTAATTATAAGGGTTTGTAAGGATTTTTTCTTAATTTAAAAGAACAATTATATACAAATCTACTTTTTAGATCCATTTTCTAAACTTAGTTATGTGTAAGTGATATGATTGGTTGTTAATTAGAGAATATATGTGAGAGAGAGAGAGAGAGAGAGAGAGTGTGACGCCCCAAATTTTTTTTTTTTGAAACGTCATAAGATTTAAATAACAATAACTTACTAGATAAAATTTTAACTACTAATTAGGAAATTTTAAATTCTTACATAGTCAAAGTCCAACAACAAAATAAAACTACAAGTTCACACACAACGTCACATCATAGTTAAATACTAATACAAGAAATGACAGGATTTTTTTTTTTTTTTTTAATGATAAAATCTTGACTCTAAGTTAGCCAAGGTTCGATATTAGCAGCAGCTCCAATTTCAACCTCAGTCCCTTCCTCGACATAATCTGGCATGAAACGCCAGGGCAACAAAATATATGCCATGAGTTTTGCAACATAGTAAGAAAACATAACTAACCTACCATTCTTTTTGAGAGAAAATAATATAAACACGAAATAATGATATAATTGTAAACATAAATTACAACCAATAAAATAATTCAAATAATTTTAATAACTTAGGTAACCCTTGAAATCTCACCAAAGAGGTTTAACTTACCAACCACTAAGTCATGGCCACGGTTAATTTGGAAACCCCCCATTGGTCAAATATTCAAGAACTACCAAAGATGCCCACGCCCGGAGTTATATACCCAAGCCGTGACATCTGTGGTCTGCCCCAAAGAAACGGTCTGTCAGGGGTACGTAACTTCCTTGCGTGCCACCTACACATCCACCCTTATTCCAAAACCAAATACCAATGAGGGTTCAAATAATCCCCTTACCAACTTAGGGTTTCGCAACACAATTTACTTAAAAGTTATTAAAAACCAGGGCTCACCCTGAATACCCGGTATTAACCCTCTGTCAGTAACTTTATATATATACCATTAATCATTTTGGTTAATTTATATGTTAAACACAAATTATTCAATTCTCAATCACCAATAATTATACATGTCACACCAAAAATAATTCAATGTACAAAATTTAACAGACCATTAATTTAAACCATGGTATGAACAAAATAACTTAGGTACAAGAAATAAACCATAATTACACACATGCAATTTTTTGATTTACAAAATTAGACTAGCACAATATTAAATAACTCACAACACACCCATACATGGATTACTAATTTATAATAGTTGATGGATTAGACCAACACAATATTGAAGTGATGATTTTATCCTGTCCAGAAAATTTCAGATTGTAACTTAGGTATTAAAAATTATAAATAAATTATTTACACAATCCTAAAATTCGTGCCATTGAACAGAATACTCAATAAGGATGTTTAGGTCACTTTTCAGAAAGAATTTCAGAAAAATAAGATGCAAATAATCCTGTAAAATTTCCAGTAATTTTTATGACACAGATTTGTCACATTTCCTTACATTAATTCCATGCTTAAATTTATAGATCAAATCCATAATCTAAAAATTTATCATGAAACTAGACTTCTCAAATTTCATCTTTTAGTTAAAAATTATCAGATTTGGCTTAGTATATAATTTTAAATAAATTTTCAAATACATAGTAAAATCTGTCTCACAATTCCAGATTTAGTTAAAACTTTGTATAAATTCGTAGAAAGCTCAAAAATTGTTGCCAAAATTCCTGGATGAACTAGACATTATTATCAACAACTTTGTAGAGAAATCATCTCGAAATTTTGAATATAAAATTGTCTAAAAATTCGGGCAAACATTCTGGCAGATTCAAAACAGATTATTTTAACACAGTTTCAGATTTAGTTAAAAATTCGCATAAATTCGTAGAAAGCTCAAAAATTGTTACCAAAATTCCTGGATGAACTAGACACCATTATCAACAATTTTGTAGAATAAATCATCTCGAACTTTTGAGTATAAAATTGTCTAAAAATTCGGGCAAACATTATGGCAGATTCAAAACAGATTATTTTCAACACAGTTTCAGATTTAATTAAAAATTTTTATAAATTCATAGAAAGCTCAAAAATTGTTGCCAAAATTCCTGAATGAACTAGATATCATTCTCAACAATTTTGTAGAAGAAATCATCTCGAAATTTTGAGTATAAAATTGTCTAAAAATTCGTACAACTTTCTGGCAGATTTAAAGGGTCAAATAACATCTTCAATAATCTTTTAATTGCATAAACTATACATGCAAGTCCAAATTCCACAATATTATCATGATCTTCAGATTACCAATATCTAATATACCATCATAAAATTTTTATACAAGTATAAATAAAATCCTATCTACAAGTTTAGACAATTTATCATATATATATAATTTGAAAATTTCAAATATATAAAAAAAAATGAGAGGATTGAGAGGGTTTTCTTACTTAGTTGTAGGGTTGAAATGGAATAATGAAATGGTAGGAAAATATGCAACATCAACCTCCTCCTCTTCTTCCACAAGAATTCCCTCTATTTTTTTTTTTTTTTTTTTTATTAGTCTTTGAACGAACACAGTGTGTATAAACACTGTGTGTGGTATGAATTTATAGAGCCACTTCTCTGAGGCTCTCTCTCTCTCTCACACATTCTTTTCATTAATAAATCTATTCACTTTCTCTAAGTTCTAAGAAATATGGCTTTCTCTAAATTCTAAGAAGGATGATGGGTTATGGTTCCCATACCACCATGCAAACAAGCAGGTGGCATTGCCACGAAAATTTCTTCTTCTTCTTCTTATTTATTTATTTATTTTAACTAATAATTTATAACAATAATTATTGAACATCCATAAAAATTTTTATTCTTAATAAGGTCTTTGTTAGTAATTGAATTGAGTTAATTTAAAACTATTTTTTTTTTTTAGGTAGATTCTGAATAACATTAATTAATTAATTTTTTTTCTTTTAAGAATAATTTAAATATAAGTTTTCACAGAGAGGGAGTTATTTTTAATATCTTAACTATTGCCATTTCACTGGCTTAAAAAATCTTAAATAACAATGCTCATGTTGTAATTATAACCAAGAGGAAAAGTGTATCAATTCACTTTTAGGAAGTTCATGACAAGGTTATTAAAATTGGAATTTTGTGGGGATTATTGGGAGGAGACTTATAAATTGAGGTAAGTGTTTGGGTGTGCAAGGTGCATACCGTATGTATTTACATAAATTTTCACAAATATATATAAGTTAGCTAACAAAATCACATCCCTACCATATAGGTTTATTATTAGTTAGTGATAGTAGTGTTGTGAATAACGTAATATCACCATTGCATTGAATTTTTATTTTTACTCCACAAAGATATGAGTCATAACATTCTGATTCATTTGCCTTTCATAAACTACTATTATTAAAATCATGATCTGGATCTTAAAATTTCATGATTCAATGATTTAAGTTAGGCCAAACAATCTTGGGTTGCACACTAGAATCTTAAATTTTGCAATATCTTAAAGTAATTATAATCTTAGTCTTACATATGTATATATCTATTTAAAAAATTGACTATAAACTCTTTCTCTAAACATTTTTGCTAATTTATATTAACATAAAATATATTATATCAAATTTATCTTTTTTCTTTAATGATTTTCAAATTATTTAACATACATTATCATTATTGTCAATTTTTGATTTACTTTACGTTGAAAATAAAATCTTATGATCCTCAATTCAATTTACGGGCAATTCTTAAGTGTGCAAGTGCATCCCATATGTACTTGCATAAGTTCTAAAAAATATATGTAAGTTATCTCACAAAATCACACTGTAACATTTTCTTAGTTGAGTGACACTTGAAAGTGTCACAAAACTATTCTTCTAGTAGCATTTTTTAGTTTTGTGGCGTTTTGAGGAAGTGTCATTTATACTCATGCCATGGTAAATACTAGTGGCACTTGTAAGTGCTATTGCACCATGAAGGCTAAAACTTTTAAGTGACACTTTAATGTCATGTTAGACACTATTTGTGACACTACCAAGTGCCATTAAAGAAGACTTACAGTTAAAAAAATGTCACTATATACTTTTTAATGGCTCTTCTTATGCCATAATTGATATTTTTGACAATTCTTTTAAATGCTACTAGATCCAACTTTTAGTGACGGATCAAAGTGTCAGTGCTTCACCATTCATTTGTGCCATAAATGGAGATAAATTGAAAAACAAAACAAAAATAAATAAATAATTGTTTTATAATATTCACTCCATTTATATTTTGGTTTGTAAGATAAACAAATAAAATTTCATTTATTAAATATAATTACAATTGATACAAATATAGCAATATTGTTCTTTACTAATAAAATAAAATCAAAACATTGTTCCTATTTTGACAAAGTCCATATCATTATCATAATATCAGAAACAAAAATTCAACAAATACAATATTTACATATCCAAAAAAAAGGTAATCTCCATATCCATGAAAAGCGCGTATCGCTATAGTACTTCAATAATATTTGTGGAAGTCAATGCCCAAATTGAGTTCTTATAAGTTCCTTGTAATTGTTAGAATCAACCTCATAAAATTCTCTATACAAATTAGAATGGAATCTCATAAATATGCTCTTCAAATGTTTTGATGATGACGCATTGCAATACAAGCAAAAACTAGCAAGTAAGAAGAAAAATGCACTCTAAAAAGCGAATTAAAAACAAATAGAAAGAGCTCAACATATCACAACTAAATCCCTTTTATTGAATTCATAGTAATCATTAGTGGATAGTATAGAAAATACTTTATAGTAACTCACCAACATAGTATATAAGATACTTTCCAATTATGCTGCAAATTGATATATGGTAAAACAATGAAATGAAATAAGTTAATAGCTCCACCACAAAATAAATAGTACATAAGGAAAAAAGAAAAAAGAATTATACTACACTGTGCTTTTGGTTTTTCATTTTCTTCCCATACTTTAATCAAAGCTAGTTTCTTCTATTTTTTGTCATAATATGAAGCAAAAAATGAAGTACCTAAATCTAATCTTTAGCTTAGTGATTACCCTAATACTTAAAAAGTAATCTCCTATGTTTTATCCCTCTTAGTTGCATTTCTTGATTTCTTTTTAGCATAGGATCTGAAATCCTGTCACAAATTCAAAAAAATTATATACTTATAAATAGTGATATAATTAGCCAATTCACATTTTAGAGAGGATGTTATATATATATATATATAAAGGATGTCAATGGCTTTGGAGTGAATCAAAGTTTGTTAATATAGCATGATAGATGATCCATTAACCTTAAGAAAAAAAATTGCCTAAATCAAGGATCAATAGAACATAAAGGCTTTACATATATATATATATATATAGAGAGAGAGAGAGAGAGAGAGAGTTGGTTCATACATTCTAAAAAATTGTATTGAATCTATATTTTCCATGCTTTGATGATAACACAATGTCTGTATTTTCTATATATATTAAGAAAAGGAAAGAAAGAATCAAATAAACAAAACAAAAGCAACATAAATTAATTAACCAAACACCCAAGGATTTCATGTGAACCCAATTGTTTCACGAAACATAACAGAAGAAGTGCTTCACCTTCTCTGTTCAAAAAAAAAAAAAAAAATCACCTTCTTTACAATGAATAATAATAATGAAAATGAGATTTATAAGCCTTTCATGTTTCATGCTACACTTAAACATGCAGCTCACCCCCAAGTATAATTTGGTTATTGTGATAGAGCAAAGAAATCATTTAAGATAATACCCATTAATGAAAAAATGCACTAAATTACTTCTGAAGCACCTGCACCAAGGTCAACAGTAATAGAGAAATAGGTGGAAAGGAAATGCATTACCTGAACAAGGGATCTATTTTTGCTGAATTTTGACAAGTTACTTTAATCACAACCATCATGCATTACCTTTTGCTTAAACATGTCATTATTATTATTTTTTTTAATCAGCAAAGAAAATAAATTTTATTGATGAAGAGGAAAATCTAATACATCAATAAAGGAGAAAAAGGGAAAAGAGGATGAGTGCAAAAAGTATCATAGCGAGCCAAATCAATCCCAACTAGGTTGGCACCAATAAGACCGCCTAATCATATGCTAGCACACCATCAAGGATTGGTGAGGAACCAATCACAAACACCCAAAACAACCTCCCCAGACAAACCAAAACTAGCAAACAACACTACAACAGGACAATTCAAAACAAAAACATTAGCAACAGGTAACAGCACAGATCAACCACCACAGAGTATATTCTTTTCACCAAGTAGACCCAGCATCAATAACAAAAAACAGCATCAGTAGCCCATTTTGACCACATCATCTACACTTCCGTACTGTACAGCAGCAAAACATACCTTACAACTTCACCACCAGCACCCAAGCCTCACATCAACTGTATTATACAGCAGCACTGTAAAGACCATTACAGCAGTAGCACTCAACAAACTGAATATCAGATCAGTCCAGCAGCATCAACAGCATCTCCATATCTGCATCTAATATTGCAAACTGCACTAACTCCCCTGCAGCTGAGAACTACCAACAACAAGACAACCAGCAGCTACACAACATTCAGTAGACCCTTCCAGCCAAAATACTGTCACAGGCCTTACACCAACAGCAAACAGCAGCACATCCAATTGTCTAGATTCTAGTGAAGGCAGCAAGACAGGGCAATACTCATCTCCCCTACTTAATACAATATTGAATCTTCCTTAGCACCTATTCACTCCACCCAGCTAACGGCAACTCACCAACATCATAGCTGACAACATCAACAGCATATTTCAAAATAACAGAACAGCAGCCTCACAGCATAGCTTAGTGCAATACATAACAGAACAGCAGCATCATAAAGGCCAAACCACAGAGAAAACAAACTTCACCTCTCAACCAGCAGCCTAACAGCACAGATCAGTGCAATATAAAATAGAAAACAATCTACACCTCTCAAACAACAGCATCACACCACCAACATCAGCACCAGAAAACAGACTTCATCTCAAACACTGTCTAATCTGCTGCAAATTCTCCACCACATCATGAACAGAGTACTGCAACTCACAAGCATTCGCTTTAATCCACAGTGCAACTCTAATCTTAATTAACTCACAGACTTCCTCCAAAAGATGATGTTTGCCATTGAATATGCAATCATTTTGCATATTCCAAATAAACCAAAAAACTACAAATGGGATTGCATTCCAGATTTTATTTTCAAGCTTACTCCATTTGATCCCTCCCACCAATTCATCACACCTTTAGCATTAGCAGGGACCACCCATTGCATACCCCACCAATTCAAAATATGTGTCCAGACCCTCCATGCAAACTGGCACTGTAGTAAAACATGGCAATCAGTTTCAACACCACTTCCACAACCAATACACTCTGTGCTAGCATCCTGACTGAAACAAACCACTCTTTGAAGAAAAGCTCTTGTTTTAATCCTACCCTTCCAAACAAGCCAACCAAAAAATTTCACTTTTGGTAGGGAAATATTATTCCAAATCCACTTTGTAAACCCCAACCCTTGACCCATATCATTCATACTATAAGCTGAATTAACAATAAAAACACATGCTGATGAGGCACTCCAAACTAGAGAATCCACTCCATCTGACAAGATGGGCTCAAGAGAAGTAAGATATGATCTGAATCTTTCCACTTTATCCTCCTCTCAAGCCCTCAGACATCTCCTGAAATTAAAGGACCACCCAGTTGCTAAACTTCTCCTGTCAACCATCTGTTTAATAGTAACCTATTTATCTGCTAATAGGTCATAAATTCTGGGAAATTCATCCTTCAAGCACCTATCAGATGCCCATGGATCCTCCCAAAAACTAACCCGCAACCCATTCCCCACTGTAATAATAGAATTGTTCATGAAAAAACTCCACAGATCGGGGCTGTTATGTTCTAGATTAAGTATATCTCTCCAGATTTTTGAGCACTGGGCACCATTAGCCAAGGATGGTCTCCATCTCCTACCAAAGTTGCCATACTTACTAATCACAATATCTTTCCATAATGCCGTATCTTCAGTACCATATCTCCACCACCATTTAGCTAGAAGACACTCATTAAAATCCTTCAACCTTTTAATACCCAACCCTCCCAAACTTTTCTTCTTTGTAACCTCCTTCCACTTAACCATATGAAGCTTCTTTCTAACTTCCGAACCACCCCACAAAAATCCGGCTTGAATTTTATCAAGCAGCTTAGCTACACCAGCAGGTACTTTAAATAAAGAAAGGTAATAAACTAGTAATGAGGATAGCACTGATATGATTAGTGTTAACCTACCCCCATAAGAAAGCAACTTCCTCTTCCAAGAAGCAAGCTTAGATTTAAACTTATTTATCACAGGCAACCAGAAGCTCTTCCACTTTAGGCTAGCACCAAGTGGCAGACCAAGATACATGAATATCAACTTTTTACTCTGACAATGTAATTTCTCAGCAAAAGCAGCCAGAACCTCCTCCTATGCTCCAACCCCACTAACATGACTTTTGTGAAAATTTATCCTCAACCCAGACAACACTTCAAAGCATCTCAGAATTCTTTTCACATTCAGAATTCCTGTTCCTCAGCCTTACAAAACACTACCGTATCATCTGCAAACTACAAGTGAGTGATATTAGTTTCCTTATGACCTATAACAGCTCCTTTAATCAACCCCAATGCTTTAGCCCTTTGGAATAACATATTCAACCCTTCAGCCACAATATTAAAGAGAAAATGTGACATTGGAACCCCTTGTCTGAGTTCTTTTTCAGGACTAAATTCAGTAGTAGGCGAGCCATTTACAAGAATTGAAACTCTAGAAGATTGTAAACATACCTTAGTCCACCTAATCCATTTATTCTAAAAACCAAAGTTTGACATCATGCCAAAAAGGCACTCCCAGTTTACAGTGTCATAGGCTTTTTCAAAGTCTAGTTTTAGAATCACCCCCTTCTGTTTTTTCTTCTTCCACCAATCCACAACTTCATTTTCTATTAACACCGCATCCAATATATTCTTTCCACCAATGAAAGCCGATTGAAATTCTCCAACTATTTTGGGCAGCACCTTTTTTAGCCTAGATGCTAGGACCTTAGAAAGAATCTTGTATAAAGAACCAATAAGGCTAATTGGCCTATAATCGGAAATACCAACCGGGCACACTTTCTTAGGAATCAGTGTTATAAAAGAGCTATTGATGCCTTTAGCCAAACACCCATTATTGTATAATTCCTTAAAGAACTTCAAGATATCCTTTTTAAACACCCTCCAGCATTTTTGAAAGCAAGACAAATTAAAACCATCCGGACCTGACGCCTTATTGCCATCACTCTCCTTCACAACTTTCCATATTTCCTCCTGTGAGAAAGGTGTAACTAACCCAGCAGAATCCATATCTTGACCAATGGATCTGAAAGTACCTTCAAGCTTAGGTCTGGATGCCCAATCTTCTGAGAATCTCCTTCTGAAGTGGTTAAGCACCTCCTCATTAACCCTAAGTGGATCCTCAAAAAACTCTCCATCCACCTCAATTGAGTTCAACAGATTCTTGTTCTACCTGCTAGTAGCAACAATATGAAAAAATCTTGTATTTTTGTCCCCGTTTAAACACCAATTCACTCTGGACTTTTGTCTCCACATCCACTCCTCTCTCCTACTTAGTGACCATACCTCCTTACAAACCTCTCTTCTTCTATTAATTTTAACCTTTTCAAGGCTTTTGGATTCAGCCACTAGGTTAATGGCATGAAGTTCCTCCTCTACTACTTTTAAGGCAAAAGTGACATTTCCAAAGAGCTCCATATTCCACTTTTTCAACATTGATCGAAGCTCCTTAAGTTTATTCATTATGACAAAACCTGCCCAACCAATAAGTGTAAACTCCTCCCAAGATTTCTTCACTATATTTTCAAATTTAGGATGGAGAGTCCAAGCATTTAGGAATCGAAACGGCCTTGGACCCCAATCCCTACCATCATCTTACAATAACAGAGGGCAATTGTCCGATACCCTTCTTTCCAGCCCCCATAATTTTAAGTTAGCCCAATTCAACCATTCACTTGACATTAATGCTCTGTCGATCTTACTCCACCTTTCTCTTTCATTAGCATTACACCATGTGAATTGTCGTCCCATCATGGGTAAATCAGTGAGCTCCAAATTTTCAATGAACTGATTAAACTCCTTCATCCCTTTATCTCTTCTTGAACACTCCCTTCTTTCCCCAAGATTTCTTATTTCATTAAAATCACCAATTAAACACCAGGGACTGCAAAACATAAGTTTTTACCTACTTAAAACACTCCAAAATTTGCCTCTCTCATTCATTTCGTTTGGTGCATGAACATTTACAATAACACAATTGAAATATGGCAAAAGAGTACCTGAAAGTATAATACACTGCCTTGTACAACAACATTGAGAAAGTCTAAATACAGATGACTTCCAAATGCACAACAGCCTCCCTACCCTCCCTTCTACATCGACGACCATATACTCTAACTCATCATCAGGCCACAGAGACTTGAAGAATAATGATAAAACATCAGATTTCTTTGTCTCTTGGAAACAAGCGAAATCAATTTTCCTTTCCTTAAGTAAAGACTTGACCTTCCTCCTCTTTTCGGCTTTACCCAAACCCCTAACATTCCATGATAAGAGCTTCATTAATCCACTTTACGACACACCATAAACCCCCAATTACTTAGCAACTCAACTTGGCAAATTATTCACCACAGGAATTTCTACAATCCTGGGTAATGCCCTTTCTTTGTCATTGACTTCCATATCCTTCACTTTTTTAATCACTTCCTTTTCCTTTCCACCAAAACATATACCTAGTGCTTTGCCCATACTAATTGTAGCTTTTGCCTCCTCTTGTAACGCCTTGTCAACACTAGAAAGCCTTGCATTAATCTCCAGCATACCTATCGACCCAGGCAGATCTTTACTTGAGCCTCTACCAAATGACCCCGATCTTGCATTTATCCTCATTTTTGCTCTGAACACAGCTCTTCTACTCCAGTTGCCCATAACCGCTGCACCTCCTTTCCTCTCTCTTGTAACAACCCCGGTTCCTGATTAACGTTGATCCATGGTTAATTATGCTTAATTGACAAGTAAGGTGAAATTCTGAATTAAATTGCATATGTGTGTTGCATAAAGTATGTCTATATATGTTTAACGTAGGAAAATTTGTTTGTGTTTTTCTTTCGGTTTGCAAATTGAAGGCTTTATCAGCATCCAAATCAGAAATCGGCTTAATTTATGTGCTAGTTAGGATTTATAGAATTTTATGATAGGCTCAATTGAAATTCAATTTGGAACGATTAAATTAGATTCAACTAATGTCCACTAATTAACCTTTATTAAGCACACTTTTGTTTAATGGCCTAATTAAGGCCTTAGTGGCCTCATTGAACACAAAAACACTTCCACTCACTCCTTTCTTCATCTACATGCATCTTTGAGTCCTTTAAGACCCAAAACGTGAGAGAGAGTGAGAGGAGGGAGAATTCATCCAAGACTTGAGAATTTGAACTCAAACCAAAAAGGTGCTAGGAATTGTTGTCCATTGAAGAAGATTTGAGGGCCTCAACCTCAACCCTTGTAGCTTCAAGCCTCTCGGTAAGGAATTGAACTCTTAATTGACTAATTGATGTAGATTCTACAAGATTATTGGTGAATTAAGCGAATTCATGTAGGAATTGCACTAGAATTGGAAAGAATTGGGCCATACCATGTATGCATGTACATTTTCTCACAAATTGAGCATGATTTCAAAGATTTCTTTCATGCATGTGTTCATCTCACTTACATTTTGGGAGTTCATCATGTTTTCTATCAATTTGCCAAATTTGATCTTGTTTTGAAGTGTTTGAATTCAAGGGAGTTCATTCATGTTGTATTCATGAAATATTCATAAAGTTTATGTTAGAATTTTATGCAATTGAGAAACTCTTGGGCCATAATTTTGTGAAATAATCCTCAATTCATCATGTTTTACAAGTTTACTATGTTATCTCAAGTTTTAAGGCCCAAGAGATGTGTTTTGAAGAGTTGAATTCATGTTTTGAAGCATGTGAGCAAATCTAGAAAACCCAGAATTTTGCTTCCACGCTCGAGCGAGGGATCCTATGCTTGAGCGACCATTTTTGTTTTCATGCTTGCGCTCGAGCGATAAAAGGCTGGCTCAAGTGTAAATTACAAGGTCTCAGAATTTTTGCGTGAATAGAAGCACGCTCGAGCGAAGACCTGTGTCTCACGCTCGAGTGAGCGTCGAGCGGAGATTTCATGCAACCATAACATTTTCACATTTTGCAGATCGCTCGAGCGAAGGAGTCTACGCTCGAGCAACCACTCACATTTGGCAAGTCCGCTCGAGCGAATAAAGCCACTCTCGAGCGAGACCCCTGTTTCAGTAAAATTTTGGCTAAGTGTTTTAAGTACATTTTTGCATTCTCATTCCATCCTAGGCAATCCTAGGCCATGATTAAGACTCCATAATGAGATGAAAGACTAGTAACACACTAAGAACAAATAAAGTAAGTTATGTACAATCTGAGCGTTTGCGTTCAATGTATGAATCTACCATGTTATGTAGGTCACGCGCCTCGGAATAAGTGAATTGCTTACCTTGCTGTCAAGTTGGAGCTACCAATTATCTGTGAGTAATAATTTAGTAAAGTTATGTTCAAGTAAATTATTTTCTGCTCACGGATTAAGAACTGTTTTATGAAATGTTATGTTTTATGCTATGAATGATTGTCCAAGTCTAACAAGCAATTATGACATAATGCTATGATTCAAGTATATGCAAGTTCCCGGTCCAGAGGTCCCTTATGGGACTGACAAGCCATCTATGCCCGGCTGGAGGTTCCTTAGTGGAACTAATAACTTTACAAGTTCCCAGTCCAGAGGTCCCTTCATGGGACTGAGAAGTTATTCTTACCCGGCCGGAGGTTTTTATATAGAACTGACAAGTATGATTTAAGATATTCTGTGTGTGATCTATCAGTGCTAATGGATGTATTATGTAAGACTAAGCATGAACTCTGAATTCTATATATGCTTAGAATAAGAATATGAATATGAATTTCAGTTTATGGGACATCATTCATTAAAGTCTTTACTCTGTTGTTATTCACTTGGTTTTAGCTCACTATTTATATTATGTATGTAGGTGAATAGGCATACGACCAGGCCCAGAGTTGACGGCCTAAGTTTTTTTTTTGTCAGCCAACCCTTACGCCTCCCGAGGAGGTTCCGGATGAAGTCAAGATTTGTGGCCGTTTTTGTATAATCATGTTAGACTTTGTTTGTTTGTTAAGTTTTAGATAAGATGTCTGTTAATACACTACTAGAAGTGATATGTATAGGTTATGTCTCTCAACATCACTCATATGTTTATAAAAGTTTAAATGATACATATCATGTACATCTTCACAGCTTAATAGACTGTATATTTATTTTGTATATTTACTTCCGCAGCCCCTAACTTTATGTTAATCAGTCAAGAGGCCTTTGGTAATCCAAGGATTACTGGTCGGTTACGACGCTAAACCTGTAAGGACGGGTTTGGGTCGTGACAGAGTGGTATCAGAGCATGTGTTCTACTACACATACAAGTCCATATGAGCTTAGGATGTCCTAGTAAAAAGTAGGGGCATTCCATCTGCATGTTTAAGTGTGTGTGTTTAAAAGTGAAAGCATAAATCTGATTATAATTATGTGTTATGGGAACAAATAATCTGAATAATGTAAAAAATGACTATTTGCCTATGTTCATAATGTCCTGTTTACCTATAGCAAATGGACAATGCAAGAAGTGATGGAATGGCTGAATCATCTGAGGCCCGCATGAGCCAAATGGAACAAATGCTTGCAGCTTTGACTGAGGCAATGACTCAACAACAACAAGGGCAACAACACTTACCTCCCCCGCCGGTCCAGGTGGAGCCGAATAGCAATGATCTCATAAATTTAACTCAGAAGTTCCTGAAGATGAAACCACCGACTTTCCTAGGAGGCATTGAACCGCTAAAAGCCGAAACCTGGTTACTTGAAATGGAGAAGCTATTTGAAGTGTTCCCTTGTTTTGAGGTTCAGAAAGTTCTCCTAGCCACCTATACTCTAAAAGATGAAGCCCGAATGTGGTGGTTGCTAATTCGAAGTAGTAATGGGAATATGACATGGGCACAATTTAATGCAATCTTCTATGATAAATATTTTTCCCAATGTTTTCGAGATCGGAAAGTTTCTGAATTCCAAGAACTTAAATAGGGCAGGATGTCTGTGGTTGAGTATGAGGCCAAATTTGCTGAGCTGGCCGATTTGCTCCTCATATAGTGGATATCAATTATAAAAAGGCACGAAAATTTAAGGGTGGACTGGATCTAGAAGTGTTCGACCGAGTAAGTGTTTTGAAATTACCTACCTATGTGGAAGTTTTGGATAGAGCAATAATGGCAGAGGCCACAATAGTAGCAATGAAGCAAGCTAAAGCACCAGTAACAGAATGGAAAAGCAAAAGGTCTGGATCTAATCTTCGCAAGGGTCAATCCTTTCATGAAAAGCAAAATACGGGATCTTCAAGCAGCTCTAACCAGAATAGTGGATCTGTACCAACTTGCTCCGAGTGTGGAAGGAGGCATAAAGGCATATGTCAACGTGCATTGGGTGCGTGTTTCCGGTGTGACAAAACCGGTCACATGATTAGAAATTGTCCAATGAGGTTTGACAGTGTTAGCCAGCCAGCGGCAAGTTCAGCCAGGTCTGTTCCTGTAACAAAGGCCAATACTAAAACAAATGCCAGAGGTAATGCTAGAAATGAGACACTGAGACAAGGAAGAGTGTTTGCACTCACCCCTGGAGATGTACATAATGCCAAAACAATGGTGTCAGGTATAATTCCTGTCTGTGCTCAGAACACCTATGTACTGATTGTTTCTGGTTCTACACATTCTTTTGTCTCGCATGTTTTTTCTCAGAAATTAACTAGACCAATTGAGCCTGTGAATTGTTTGCTATCTGTGTCTACACCATCTAGGGGTTGTATGATATGTGCTTATGTATACCCGGCATGTGATATTCTAATTGGTGATATGACATTGTATGTTGACTTACTACCCTTGAACATTGATCATTTTGATTGTATCCTGGGTATGGACTGGCTGACTAAATATTGTGCTACTATTGATTGTATGAACAAAACCGTCACATTTAAACCACTTGGTATGCCTGAGTTTACCTTCACTGGGAACGAGGTAGTTTCTCATCCATACTTAATTTCGTTTACGAAAGCCAAGAAATTGTTAAGGAAAGGGTGTCGGGGCTACTTGTGTTGTGCATTAACTGAATCTTTAGATAGCACCGGTGTAGAAACCATTCCTATGGTTTGTGATTTTCCTGATATATTTCCTAATGATCTACCTGGGGATCTAGTAGATAGGGAAATTGAATTTACCATCGATGTAATGCCTAGAACACAACCAATCTCCAAGACTCCATATAGGATGTCGACTTCTGAATTGAAAGAGTTGAAGATCTAACTTCAAGAACTTATAGACAAGAAATTCATCCGGCTGAGTACCTCACCTTGGGGTGCCCTAGTTTTATTTGTAAAAAAGAAAGACGGATCTTTGAGACTATGTATTGATTATCGGGAATTGAACAAGGTGACCATTAAGAACAAATATCCATTACCCCGAATAGATGATTTGTTTGATCAACTCCAAGGAGCCAAAGTGTTCTCTAAAATTGACCTTAGGTCCGGTTATCATCAGTTAAAGGTTAAAGCAGAAAACGTAGAGAAAACTACATCCAGGACTAGATATGGACATTATGAATTCTTGGTAATGCCTTTTGGGGTAACAAATGCACCTGTAGTTTTTATGGACCTAATGAATAGGGTTTTCAAACAATATCTCGATGAATTCATTGTTGTGTTTATTAATGACATTTTGATTTACTCTAAAGACAGGGAAGAACATGGGAACCATTTGAGGACTACCTTGCAGATTTTGAGAGAAAAGAAATTGTATGCTAAATTGTCCAAATGTGAATTCTGGCTTGACAGTGTAGCATTTTTGGGGCATGTAATCAATAAGGATGGTGTCTCTATCGACCCTCTGAAAATTGAAGCTATTGTGGATTGGCCTAGACCGGCAAATATAATAGAAGTTAGAAGTTTTTTGGGATTTGCTGGTTATTACAGAAGGTTCGTAAAAGACTTCTCAAAGCTTGTAATGCCATTAACACAATTGACACAAAAGAATGTACAGTTTGATTGGAATGACTAATGTGAATCAACTTTTCAAGAATTAAAAACCAGACTGGTGACTGCACCAATCCTAACCTTACCTAATGGTTTTGATGGGTTTCAAATTTACAGTGATGCTTCGTATAAAGAATTATGCTGTGTGCTGATGCAAAATGGAAAGGTAATTGCTTATGCTTCTCGACAGCTTCGTCCTCATGAAAAGAATTGCCCAATCCATGATCTTGAACTAGTAGCTGTGGTGTTTGCCTTGAAAATCTGGCGCCACTACTTATATGGGGTAACTTGTGAAGTGTATACCGATCATAAAAGCATGAAATATTTCTTCACCCAAAAGGAATTGAACATGAGACAGAGGCGATGGTTAGAGCTAATCAAAGATTATGATTTGCAGATTTTGTATCACCCAAGGAAAGCTAATATCGTAGCAGATGCTTTGAGCCGAAAATCAATGAGAAATTTGTCATGTTTGCTTACCAACCAGAAATAACCGTTACATGACTTGGAAAAGAATGAGATTGAGATTGTGATGCGTGAACAGGGCGGGATACTAGCCGCTATTTTCGCTCAGCCTGCAATCATTGAAGAGATCAAAGAGAAGCAACTTGAAGATGAATACTTGAAAAAGGTTGTAGAAGAACTTGATTCAAAGCCGAGGCCAGGGTTTGTGTTTGAGAATAATGTGCTGAATTTCGAAATCGTCTTTGTGTACCTGATTGCTGTGACTTGAGAAAGCGTGTTATGTCTGAAACTCATAATACTAAATTTGCTATACATCCAGGGAATAGAAAAATGTACCATGACTTGAAACAAAATTTCTGGTGGCTCGGAATGAAAAAGTGTATTGCAGATTTTGTGGCTAGATGTTTACATTGTCAACAAGTCAAAGCTGAACATCAACAACCCGCTGGTTTGTTGCAGCTGCTTCCAATACCGGAATGGAAATGGGAGCACATTACTATGGATTTCATTATGGGATTGCCTCGCTCTTCTCACGGTATGGATTCTATTTGGGTTATAGTTGATCGTTTGACTAAGTCTGCTCATTTTCTGCCTGTCAAAACTATTTACAGTGTGGATATGTTGGCTAACATGTATGTGAATGAAATTGTGAGATTGCATGGTGTACCAGCTAAGTGTTTTAAGTACATTTTTGCATCCTCATTCCATCCTAGGCAATCCTAGGCCATGATTAAGACTCCATAATGAGATGAAAGACTAGTAACACACTAAGAACAAATAAAGTAAGTTATGTACAATCTGAGCGTTTGCGTTCAATGTATGAATCTACCATGTTATGTAGGTCACGCGCCTCGGAATAAGTGAATTGCTTACCTTGCTGTCAAGTTGGAGCTACCAATTATCTGTGAGTAATAACTTAGTAAAGTTATGTTCAAGTAAATTATTTTATGCTCACGGATTAAGAACTGTTTTATGAAATGTTATGTTTTATGCTATGAATGATTGTCCAAGTCTAACAAGCAATTATGACATAATGCTATGATTCAAGTATATGCAAGTTCCAGGTCCGGAGGTCCCTTATGGGACTGACAAGCCATCTATGCCCGACTGGAGGTTCCTTAGTGGAACTGACAAGTTTACAAGTTCCCAGTCCAGAGGTCCCTTCATGGGACTGACAAGTTATTCTTACCCGGCCGGAGGTTCTTATATAGAACTGACAAGTATGATTTAAGATATTCTGTGTGTGATCTATCAGCGCTGATGGATGTATTATGTAAGACTAAGTATGAACTCTGAATTCTATATATGCTCAGAATAAGAATATGAATATGAATATGAATTTCAGTTTCAACCATAGTTATGGGACATCATTCATTAAAGTCTTTACTCTGTTGTTATTCACTTGGTTTTAGCTCACTATTTATATTATGTATGTAGGTGAATAGGCACACGACCAGGCCCAGAGTTGACGGCCTAAGTTTTGTTTTTGTCAGCCAACCCTTACGCCTCCCGAGGAGGTTCCGGATGAAGTCAAGATTTGTGGCCGTTTTTGTATAATCATGTTAGACTTTGTTTGTTTGTTAAGCTTTAGACAAGATGTCTATTAATACATTACTAGAAGTGATATGTATAGGTTATGTCTCTCAACATCACTTATATGTTTATAAAAGTTTTAAATGATGCGTATCATGTACGTCTTCACAGCTCAATGGACTGTATATTTATTTTGTATATTTGCTTCCGCGGCCCCTAACTTTACGTTAATCAGTCAAGAGGCCTTTGGTAATTCAAGGATTATTGGCCGGTTACGGCGCTAAACCTGTAACGGCAGGTTCGGGTTGTGACATCTCTGCTACCACCCCTTCCTTTTCGGAGGTTATCGACCGAATGTCAACTAGCTATATTACCTCTATTTCTCCTAACCAGCTTTTTCCTCTGTTTTACCTCTCCTCTTTTCAAACCAGCGTTTCTTAGAATGAAAGTGGGTTGAATAGATGGTGAATCAACCCCGATGTCTTGGCCCAAAGACAATGAATTATCCAAGCCCACTGTAATGGACTTACTTCTACTTTCAATAGGCCCATTTGTTAACCCAACCAATTTAACTTCCAATTTTATTCCATCTTTATCAGGCCCATCTCCACTAAGGCTTCTCATGTACCCATTAACAGCTTCCTCCTCTTTCTCACTAGCTTCATTAATTAGTTGTTCAGCATTCAAAATCTGTAGGTTGATTCCTTCACATGCATTAACCACTATACGACTTCCCAAGCCCACGCCCGCTATTTCTTCCACTACTGATGTACAACAATCAACAGGTAGTACTTGTACCACCTCTGCTACTTTGTGAGCCATCTCAGCCCTAGCAGATTTAAACCCTTCAGCACACGTGTTCATCACGATTTGGACAGAATTTTCCACCACAGCAGCATCCATTTCTGGATGCATACCATGACCATCAACCTGGCATTCCGACCCTACTACACTGCAAAGATCCTCCCTCATCTGGACTGATAAACAGTTACATGATTCACCAAGTGGTTTGGCCACCACGGTGTGCTCTTCGCAAACTCTAACTGGGTAAACCATATCATTACACCTAATATGAATAACAGTATTAATGGAATACATTGCTCTTGTTTCAATCAGGATCCTCCCACAACTAAAATCCAACTGATTTGATGTAGCCTCATCCATTCGTAATATTTCTCCCCATAATCGACCTATCTTCAGAAATATATCATTGCTCTAGAGATTTAAAGGCACTCCAAAGCAGCTTTGCCACACTGCTCTGTTCTGGACTAAGCACAGTCCCTTTCTCCACTCCATGACTGATTCGCACCACTCTTTAATACATTCATCCAAGATTATCATCTGTCCCTTCATGTCTTCCGCTGACGTAAACGACACCACAGCAGTCTTACCCCCTCTTTTTCTAACAACAATATCCTTAGAGCCAATCTGTAATATAGCATTCTGAAATTCAGAGAACACATCATAGCTTTTCAATGTGACAATGACACTATCATATAGCCAGCCATTACCAGCTTCCACCCCCACTATAACATGCCCTTCATTTCCTTTCCCGTTCCCTTGTCGTACTACCTCTGTGTGTGACTGCTGAGCCGCCATCTTCATACCTCCCCCAACATCATTTCTGACCATATAGTCTTTCGGTTTACCTCTTGGATCAACTACATTAATATTCAACCCTCCTCCTTTCTCAAAACCTCTTGCCTTCTCAAACTCTACCCTCTTCACATAGAGTTCCTTGTTTTCGCACCATAACTCGTTAGTTTTCTGAATGGCTACCTCAACTGCCATTGGACAATCAAATTGGACAAACCCGAACCTCGTTTTTGTAGATTTCCTAGTCTTACTTGGGATGAAAACATCCTTCACAATTCCAAACTTTGAAAATAAGGAGAATAACCCTTTAGGATTCATTGACCATGGAATGTTGTCTACGAAAATAGTGAAGATCCCCTTACCACTCTTACGACTACCCTCCCTCCGATCAAGTCTTCGTTTCCCATACAGAACTGGTTGCCATCCTCCTGATCTTGCTGCTCCTGCTGTTGCGGCACTCATCTTCCTCATAAGGGGGTGTTTACTTATATATAGTACAACACAGACAGGGATGGAACTAGGAGAAGACTATGGGGGGCCATGGCCCCCCTGTTTCTGTAAAAAATACTGTTTGTCATAACACTTTAAAAATATATATATCATTTTATACATAAAATGACCCCCTAGTATAAGAAAATGTATATCTTATTATTCTCCCATCTTGCCTTCTTTTTCTATTTTGTACTAAAAAAAATTTCTTCATCCTATTAGAAATTACTTCTATGGTATTTAATTTTTTTTTTCTATGTATATATAATTTATATATCATATTGTACATACATGTGTGTTTGTGTATTTGGTTTTTTTTTTTTTCGACCCCTCCGGTAATAAAATCCTGGTTTCGTCCCTGAACACAGATGTACCTAGAGGGGGGGGGGCGATCGCCTCCCTACGATTTCAAAAACACTATTTATTTAAACATGTCATTATTTGGGAAACCATGATTGATTGTCTTTAATTTCTCATGGTAATTTACATGATAAATTTTCAATATCATTGACCTCTGTTTTTACATAAATGTTTTTCCCAAAACTAGTTTACATTGCAATATTTGATAGTAGTTATTATTATGACACTTCAGACAATAAAGTGCAGAGAACAAGAGAAAAGAGACTCACTCACCTAATAAACAATTATTAGGTATCTTGTAGGGTATTGTTATGTGTTACATTATTCGAACGTGATTAATTTACATCGTGAGGCTGGCCATAACATTTATTTTAATATTTGGAGTACTTACCAATCAGTCCTATTAACTAGACTTATTTACCTACAGGTCCTAACTAATAAATTTAACACTATACAAATAAGAAATTGATAAATTTATCACTATAAATTTATTCATAAAAACAAAGAGACTGATAAATTTATCACTATAAATTTATTTATAAAAATAAAAGACTGATAAATTTATCTTTATCACTTAATAAATTTATCAATAGGACTTAATGGGTAATAAGTCTCAAAAGTAGGACCTATTGGTAGTTTACCCTTAATATTTTGGCTAACAACATAAGAGTGGCAATTAGTGATTGATGTTTGATCTCACATGGCAATGCCATGTGGCACTATCTAATAATTTTTCTTAATCGAGGTCTAGAACCAACTCTCTTTCTTTTTAGTTTTTTAATTAATTTATCTTCTTTTTACCAAGTCATATTTTTAAGGATAAATTACCAATAGGTCCTAATAGTTTGACTTAATTTCTATCAAGTCCTACTGAAAATAAGTCTTGATAAAATTGTTACTAAAAATGATTTTTTTTTGTGACTATTTTTTATATATGTTGCTAAAAATTAATAATTAGTGACTTTTTTTCGTCATGATTTTTATAAATTGTCGGTAAAATTTACAATTAGTGACTTTTTTTATGACAAATTTTTTTCATAGGATCAATTAAATAATAAGTCCACTTATTAAGACCTACACATAAATACCCCTTTTTTTAATTTGGGGTCTCATTACCTACCCAAAAAAAAAAATTTTGGGCTCTCAATCTATAAATCCATTTTATGAACTTAAAGGCCATAAATCCAGGCGCCTTTTGTTTAGGTCCATACAGACAATAGCATATAAAAAAAGAAACTTTATTAATTACCCTTCTCATTCAAAATTAATATTATGTAGCTATTTCATATATAAAAAAAAAAAGCTCCTACTGCAGTAAAAGAGGGAGACAAGCATGATCTTATTGTACGTTCAAAAAAAAGCATGATCGTATTGTAGTCGTCTCCTTCCAAGTGATTATGTCAACATCATCGACAACAACAAAAAAGTTCATTATGTGAAACGTTGAAATAAAAAATATCGGCTTGTTTTTCATAAAAATAAATAAATAAATAAATATTTAGAAAAATAAAAATTAATTTTATAAAAATAAATATTAAAAAGATATTTTTAAACTTATTTTTGGCCTTCCAAAAATAATGTAAAAATGATAAGTGTTTAAATTTTTTTTATTTTTTTCACCAAATTAATTTTTAATTTTTTAGAAAATTTTTTGAAACAAATTTATGAAAATCAAATCAAACATGGCCATTGTGTGCACATGTGTCACTATCTAATAAAAAATTGTAAATGGATTAGATGGACAAACTGTTTCTCTGAGTAACTCAATAATATGGTGGTCTCTATCACAAATGAAGATTGTTCATTCAATGATAATACTACCACGTGGTATCACAAGTGCATTCAATATTTACTCAGTTGGCATGTTAAATTTTTTTAATACCATCGGTTCAAATTGAAGTGTCTATCTATCTAAATTATATAACAAATAAGTTAAAATAATTTGGACAGATAAGCAAAAATATTAGGACAAATAAATTTGAATAAATAAGCAAAAATACTAAGATAGATAGATTCAATTTGGAAAGACAAGCAACAATACTAGGACAGATAGATTAAAATAATTTAGATAGATAGATTAAAAATATAAAAACAATTTGGACTGATGGATTAAAAGTATAAAAATATTAGCATATTGAAATAATTTGGAAAAATTGGTTAAAAATATTGGAATAGATATGTTAAAATGATTTGGATAGATTAACATATACAGTTTCAAATAAATTACACATATAGGATAAAAATACTAAGAAAGATAGGTTAAAATAATTTGGATATATATGTTAAAAATATTGAACAAATATGTTAAAAATATTGAGAAAGATAAGTTAAAATAATTTGAATATATAAATTTAAAAAATCGAACAGATAAATAAAAATTTAAATAGATAGATGTTATTTATGGAATTTGATTTCTTAAACCGTTGCGCATGGATTTTTCTCACCATCAAATGTCCTTATGTTCCCAACAAAACCACTTGCGTCCTCAATGACTTATACGGGTGGAAATGTAGATTTATTAAGGATTTTTCCTTTTAATTTTTGACTAAAAATATTTTACAAAATTTGTTAATACAAAATAAAACCGGCAAAACAAAGCTTGTTTTTAAGTCAAAATAACAATGAGGTATTGTTGTCATTTTTCTCAATAAAACTAGTGGCAATTCGTGCATAGCACGGGCATATAAAAAATTTAATAATATATTTTTATACTAAATAATATAAATAGTTAAATTTTTATATGCAATTTATGAAAATAAAGAAGATTGAAATTTATAATTTAAATCGCACAATTTTATCATAATTTATTTATTATTTTTTAATTTGTCAAGAATTTAATCATAAAACTTTCAACCCCTTTGGTAAAATTGCAAACTTAGGTGAGCTCAACCTAATCAACTTGAGTCGAGCTTAAAATTTTTTAAAGATTGAAAATATGGTTTTTAATTAAGTAAGGACCTATGTAGAAATTGAAAAATTCAAATTAAATTTGAGTGAACTTGGACAAAAATACCAAATAACTTGGGCAACCAAAACAAAATTATATATATAAATATATAAATTATTTGCTAATTTATTTTTTAAAATAATAGATAAAATTAATTAAAAGTTGGGGAAATTATCAGAAAGTCCTATTTACCAATTTATTACTCCATCTGGTCCCACATTTATTCTCTTGGATTGGGAAGTCCTGTTTCACATGTTTTGTGGACAATCAAGTCCCGTTTTAAATTTATGTGATGTGTTTGTGGACGGATTTAACCCTCTTTATATTGGGATGGAATGCATATTTTGTGGGATATGTTCCCTGTTCCACGTTTGGTAACTTGGCATCGTCGGTGTACCACGTCGATGATCTTCAATCCGGCAGATCGGTGTACCACGTCGACGATCATCAATCCAGCAGGTCATCATTTTGAAACTCATCTTCTTCTTCTTCATCTTCTTCATGTCCAATAGATCTAAGCTATGTTTCGAGAGTCCCATGGCCAGTCTCTGATTGCCGAAACTACAACCCAGAAATGCCAATCAACAACTCCAACAACAAAACCCAGTGTTGCCAAACCCTCCTCAGCCTTTACGGAATCTCCCTCTCTCAACACCTCAAAGAAACCTCTCTGTTTCACCTCCCAGACCTCCCTACTTCTCTCTCTTGCCTCTCCGACTTCCAATCCAAGCTCAATTCCTTCTCTCTCTCCTCCAATCTCACCTCTATCTGCTTCGATCCGCTCCAATTCGTCATCACCCCCAACTTCTGTGCCTCTATCAAAACAACCCATGACTGGGTTTCCAAGCTCGGCCCCTCCACTTCCCTGGACACCGCTTGTCGTCCCGATCTCACCTCCTGCGACGCCTGTGTTGCCGCTGGTTTTTGAGTTCAAAACCAACTTCTGAGTTTTGGTTAGTAAAAAGAAAGAGAGAAGAGAGGGATTTTAAGAAAGAGAGACAACTTGGATGATGGGGTTGTATCGTAAGATTCCAACCCAAACAACACAGATATTCATTTGATGTTCACAGATCTGGTTCTCAATCTCACCGATTCCATCGATTCTCGTCCCAGCGATTCCACCGTTCTTCAGCAAATCCCACCGACCCATGAACCCAGATGCATCTGTGATGCGGGATGTAGTCCAAGTGGTTTTGAGAAGGCACTTAGGTGTCAGATCTTTGTAACTTCAAATACCTGGATTCATTGTGGTCCCTTTTATGACAGACACAGCTGGACAAGGAGAGTATACCATGGCGCTTGAGAAAACCGGCGGTGTCGTCGTCGTAGTCGTCGTGGGAGGGTGGTGGTGCACCGTGGTGATCCACGTTTGCTGACCCACGTTCCTGTTTGGTGATCCACGTTTGCCTCTCTTTGATATACACACAGCTTCGTTGTCGTCGGCGGTGTCGTCGTCGTGGAGGTTGGTGGTGCACCGTGGTGATCCACGTTTGCTGACCCAAATCTGCTGACCCACGTTTCTGTTTGGTGATCCACGTTTGCCTCTCTTTGATATACACACAGAGTCGTTGTCGTCGGTGGTGTCGTGGTCATCGTCATCGTGGAGGTTGGTGGTGCACCGTGCTGATCCACGTTTGTGATGATCCAAACCACAAATCAACCCGATGACCCGTTTACACACATCACAAAAATAGCTACTAACACCTTTTTATTGTGACGTGAGACACAATCACACCCAAATCCCACAAAACACGGGCGCCCCAAAATCATTCCCCAATTACACTCTTAATGGCAAATTGGTAAACAAACTCTCAAAAGGACTAAATGGTTTTTAAAAAAACAATTAGGATCATATGATCCATAAGATTGAATATATGGGATTTACTGGTCAATTCCCCTTAAAAGTTTAGTATTAATGAACCAAAGAAAGAGTAATATACTTAAGATTTTCAATATAATTTTTCTTGAAAATATTTTTAAAAATATACCTTTGAGAAAGGGATCATCGAATAAATGGTTGTTTGGAAAGTGCCGTATTAGCTCATTTTTTTTTTTTTTTGGGGGTGGAATTTTCATTGATAAATCTCATTTAGAAGTATTTTAACCCAAGAAGTCCATGAAATTTTTTTTTAACTCACTTAGTTCCATGTATTTATAGTTTTATTCCACTAAATCTTTTTTCTTGATTTACACTATTTTGTTAGACTCTTATGCCCTTATATTTAATATTGATTTTTAATATTGATATTTAATGTTAGGGGAGGAGAGAGAAGGGAAAGGACCAAGGCATATGAAATTCCATATACAAATTAAATAACATTAATGTTATTATTTTATATTATTATATAATGTGAATGTATTTTGAATTGACAACACATTAAAAATAATGTGAACAATGTGAATATATTTTTAATTAACAACACATTAAAAATAATGTAAACATTATCTCTTATCTGATGTAAACGTTTACAACACCTTTTCGAAAAATTCTCTCTCATCTAATGTAGTAACGTAAACGTTTACAACATTTGAACCTTTTTATTTTTAATTGATAACACATTAAAAATAACGTTGATTATATTTTTAATTGACAACACATTCTTATTCACAACATGTAGTGATGTAAACGTTCACAACATGTGAACATTCTCTCTCATCTAATGTAATGATGTGAATGTTTACATTCGTATGGTTTACTATAAATATTCACATCATGTAATTGACAACACAATGAGAAAAGTTCATTTCAAGTTAAGGCTTGTAGTTGTGTAATTTGATGTAATGCTGATGTAAACCTTAACATCACCTTTATCACAACGTCATCTGATGTGAATATTCACATTCATGTCATCAATAAAGAACCATGTTTAATTTTTTGTGTGTAATATATATCAACATTAAATAGTGGTGTGTAGTTAATGCATTTTTTTAAGTGAAAATATAATAACAATCAACATTAAATATCAACATTAAACATCAACATTAATGGGGGTAGGAGAGATTTAGGGTGTTTTGGTCTTCTTACCTCATATAGGACCAAATGGAATAGTCAAAAAGAATATGAATTGGATAGAATAAAACTCTTAGAAAGAGAATTTATCAAAAAAGCTCCATTTTGGGTCACACTACATCTCTATTTTTCTACACATCTTTTCAGAAAAAGTAAAAATTATACTTAATTATTTATTTTGAGTCACATCACATCTCTATTTTTTTGTACATATTTTCGTAAAAAGTAAAAAAGTTTACTTATTTAACACTTTCCAAACTACCACTAAGTTGATATTAAAAAAATTTACATTTTATAATGGCATATATAATTTAAATATGATTTATTAGAAATTCATTTTAATTTAAAAATTACAATAAAATATTAAATAGAATAAAAAAAATTTCTTACAAAAATAAGAGTATTTGAATAAAAAAATGTAAGAAGAAAATTGAATATGGTATCTCCATTTAATTTGAAAATAATTCTAGATGAGCAATAAATTATCACCTATAACCCTCTTCTTCTTTTTTAAATAAAAAAGTTTAACGATATAAAAAAAAATTAACATTTCTTTCTAATTTATTTTAGCAAAAGTAACTTTTTAACAATTTGAGCCAAAGATATCTTTATTCTTTATTTAAAATTTTTTAATTGACAATTGAGATAATAAAAAAAAAAATCTAACAAAATCCACCATGTTTGGTAAGTACTAAAAAAGTTATGTTTTGTTTTTTTTTGTTTAAAAAACAATTTATATTAAAAAAATTATTGGTCAAGTTCTTATAATTTACAGGGATATAATATTTTTATAAAATTTAAAACAAAAAAAAAATTTAATAGTGATTAATAATTTGAACACATGTATTTAAAACAAATTATATTTAGACTAATAATATTATGACACATGTAAATATTAATCTCATTCTAATTGTAGTAATATAATTTGAAATTTTATTTTATAATTTAATAAAGGAAGCAAAATTTAAGGAATGAATATTGATTTCATTCCAATTATAATAACATAATTTAAGTAAGAATCCAAATTTGAAATTTTATTTTAACAATATAAAATTAATTTATAGACCAATTATATTGTAACATGCATTAACAAAAAATTAAACAATATAAAAAAATGAGAAAAAAGAATTACAATTTTCAACCTTAATGAAATGACAATATTTTGCAATTAAAATAGTATATAGATATATAGATAAATCATGAAATAGATCATTATTTAAAACTTATATATTATGGGAAAAATCAATATAATTTTAAATTTAAATTAATGGAATGCTTTTTATATTTAATGCCCCTCAAATTTGAATTTTGAAATGAATTAGTATACTTTATATTTTTTATTTTATATATTTGATATACTTTCCATTTGAAAGTCATTTGCATAAAAAAAGGTAAGAAGAAAATTTAATATGATATTTTCATTTAATCTGAAAATAATTCTAGATGAACAATAAATTATTACCAATAACTCTCTTTTTCTTTTTTTTTTAAAAAAAAGTTTAATGAACTATTACTTTTAATAAATAAATAAAAAAAATTGACGTTTCTTTCTAATTTATTTTAGCAAAAGTAACTTTTTAATAATTTGAGTTAAAGATATCTTTATTCTTTATTTTAATTTTTTTAATCGACAATTGAGATTAATATATATATATATATGTATCTCTCTCTCTAGCAAAATTCACCATATTTGATAAGTACTAAAAAATTTATGTTTTGTTTGTTTGTTTTAAAAAAAAAAATTATATTAAAAAAATATTATTTTTTGAGTTCGTATAATTTAGAATGATATAATTTTTTTTATAAAATTTAAAACAAAAAAAAGAAAAAAAATTAATAGCGATTAATAATTTGAACACATGTATTTAAAACAAAATATATTTAGACCAATAATATTATGACACATCATTATGACACATGAATAAAATTTTTTTTTTTTTATCAGCAAAAATAAAGCTTTATTGATGAAAAAAGCACAATACATGCAAAAATACATCAACAAAGCAAGGAAGTACACTGAGCATCAAAGCTAACCTCAACAATCCCAACTAAGTTGGCATCGCAAAGGAAGCAAAATCACTTATTAGCACTTGACCTAAGATTGGTGAGAAACCAATCAAAAGCAACCAACAAAAGAAAAAAACAAAAAAAAACAGAACAAAAGCATAGCCTCATAACAACAGCTCAAATCAGCAGCACACACCTCCATTTCTGAACCATTAATAGCCCATATTAACCCTCTAAACCTAACATCTGTTACATGCCACCAGTTTGGGCCCAATCATTTACCTCCATATCTGATACAAAACTTCAGCAAAACAGAATAGCAAAAAACCACCGGTATAGTAGGCATCAACACCAGCACCAAATAGGCATCAAAACCAGCACCAACATACTTAGCAGCAATTCAGCTTCCATATGTCCCAATATCTAATTCATATAACACATATGAATATTGATCTCATTCTAGAATTTAAATTTGAAATTATATTTTATAATTTAATAAAAGATGCAAAAGTTAAGGAGTGAATATTGATCTCATTCCAATTATAGTAACATAATTTAAGTAAGAATCTAAATTTGAAATTTTATTTTAAGAATATAAAATTAATTTATAGACTAATCATATTGTAACGCGTATTAAAAAAAAATTAAACAAAATAAAAAAAATGAGAAAAAAGAATTACAATTTTCAACCTTAATGAAATGATAATATTTTGCAATTATAATGATATAAAGATATATAGATATATAGATAAATCATGGAATAGATGATTATTTAAAACTTATATATTATGGGATAAATCATTATAATTTTAAATTTAAATTAATGAAATACTTTCCATATTTAATGCCCCTCAAATTTGAATTTTGAAATGGATTAGTATACTTTATATTTTTTATTTTATGTATTTGATAAACTTTCCATTTGAAAGTTATAAATCAAGAAATTTTTTTATTTATTTTATTTTTTCTTGAATGAGAGCTATAGAAGATTTTTTTAATTATTTAAAATCAGAAAATTAGAAATTTTAATTTGAGATATTAGAACTCCCACATGACTTCTAATTAGAAATTCCCTTTTACTTATATAATATATAGATGGGACATGAAATAATACTTGGATTTAGTAGACAAATGTGACCACCAAAGCATTGCCTAATTTCCTCTTCTTTCATTTTTGCATGTCAAGTTGTTGTTAGAGAAAATTATTAAAAAGTCCAAAGTAAAGGAAATTGTTAAAAAGTCCAAAGTCTCGAATTTCGTACCTACAGTCTTTCTATCTTATTAGTAAGGGATTGGACATCTGGGAAATGTTGGCATGAGGTTTCGGCAATTTCAACATTTTCGGTGCCATGGAGCTAGACCAATGAGTCGTGGATGGAGAGGGATTCGAATCCCCGGTACTCCCTAAATCAATGCCTCTACCTTTTCCGTCATGTTTGCGGATGGAACATCAAGAAAGAGAGAGGTATAAGGCATTAGGGTCAGTAGATATTTTTTATTGGTGAGAGATTCACCATTTATAAAATAATTTGGTTAGAAGTCTTTTCATTGATTTTGAAGAACATTTTGTTTACAATTTAATTTTTCTGTTGACTTTTTATTGACTATTTGTTCAAATTTATATATATATATATATATGTTCAAATTATTTTCTATCTGTTCATTTTTTTTACCTTATCTGTTCAAATATTTGTCTAAATTTTATTATGTGTTCAATTTTTTCATTTATCTATTTAAATCTATCTATCTCAATTTTATTATCTGTTCATTTTTTTCTAAATTCCATCTGTCAAAATTCTATCTATTGAAATTTTGATTATATCTTTTCAAAATCTATCTATGTGAAATACCATCTGTTTATAATTCAGATCTAAACCATTTTTTAACAAATCTGAATAGATTTGTGCCACTTTGAACAGATTTGAACAGGATATGAACTGATTTTGAACATATGTGAACAACAACAAAGATTCATCATCATCAACAACAATAACAACTAAACCCTAATAATAATAATCAACATCTAAAAAAAATTAAAAATAAAGATCTCATCTGAGATCTCTACAAATCCAGATGTACCATAACAACAACAAATCCAGCCAGAAAACAAAAAAAAAAAACAAAAACAAAAAAAAATACAACAAAGCTCTTATAATTTTAAGAAAAAAAAATCTAATGAAATGCGATTTGGATTTGAGCTCTTACAAAAAAATACAACAAATCTAAGCTTTGATGGAATGTGATTCGATTCACAAACCCTAATTTCAATCTCTCGTCATTTTCATAGAGATATTGCTTTTAGTTTCAATCAAATTAGGGTTTTAGATTCACATGTTTACAGATATGCTATCATCGCTACTCCAAAGAGAATGATCGTCGGTGCGGTGAATGATAGTGGAGGAGCCACCAACGAAAGAGGAGCAGTAGCGGCCACAAGGATGAAGCATAGATCTTATTTCAGATTTGATATCAAAAAAAAAAAAAATTCAAAGAGAGATGTGGGAGGGTAGTGTTACTAGATCTAAAGGAAGGGAGTTTGAAATGAGGGAAAACTACACACAATGAGAGAATCGTGATGGAGAAAAGAATAGAGCAGCTTCCGTCCTTGATGAGAAGGAATTGGGCGGTATCGACGGCGCAGTGGATGGCAATCTGGCGCCCCGTAGCGTGCTAGACGGAGAAAAACTTGAAGAAGATGGCGGTGGTCGTTGTGGAACTTAACGAAGAGAAAGATGAGGGTGTTTATGAGAGTAAGAGCAGCGACGGAAAAAGAAAAGCAGCGACAATAGAGGAGCTTGAACAATGGAGGAGGGGAGATAGACAAGAGAGAGAGAAAGGTGAGAGATTTGGTTCGGTTAGAGCATCTCCAATGGTAGTAGGCATTTTACCTATCTAAATATTACTATAAAGTATATATTTTATTTTGCCTATCAACTGTTTTATGTTTTTACTCCAACCATACTCTTTATTTTAGCTATTTATCCAAATACTATTAATTTTATAGAATGCCACGTCAACAACAAAGATGGAGGGAAATGATCCTAATGATTGAATACATTTTGCCTAGCGTTGAAGGCTAGCTACATGTAGTTAGTGAATATGAGTTGAGCCAAAATGCCTAATCATATGCCTAGTGCATTGGAATTGAAAAAAGTGAATCACACTAGGCATTTTAACTAACAAGTATTATATGCCTAGTGCATTGGAGATGCTCTTAGGCCATGTTTGTTTGGGTGGATATGAGTTTGGGATTGGACTAATAGTCCAATAAAATTATTAATCCGATGTTTGGTTAAACAATTGAAGTACGGACTAATTATTTTAAACTTGACTATTAGTTAAGATATGATACATAATCCAACGGATTCGTAGTCCTAGGACTATTAGTCATGGGAATGCTAATCCAATCTAATCCAGTCCGCCCAAACAAACATGGCCTTAGGGTTTGGTTTGGAAAGGGATATATATATATACATATAAGTAGTTTGATCATTTTATGGGAGTTTGTCCTTATGGATAAAGTATTTTAGAGTACATCTTTGAACAAGAAAAATTTAAAATTGAATTTTTGACCCGACTGCCCTTATTATTATTATTATTTTGGCATGACTTCTTTTTAAGAAAACTTCTATTTCCGTAATCTCTGTGTTACAATATTTCACACATGACTGGATCCTAGGTAAGGAAACGTATTAAATACTTGTCTTATATTGTCTCTTTACCTAAATTAAAGGTCTTCCACCCATTATTAATTTTCTTATTTAATTGGTTTTAAATCAAATACCTCCAAAATTCATAACAAATTGACAGAAGGAGATTTTAGAATGATATACAATCCAGAATTGATTTTCTAAATCTCAGTTGATTTTTTTCTTCATATTTTGGGTAATAAAATAAAGCATATATTTGAAAGTAACCGTATCATTTTCACTTTTGGTAGCAATTCGTTCTTAATGATTGTTACACCATAATTAATGGAATATATTTGTGAGGATAAATTTATTGTCGGTTTCATTTGAAAAACAATGTTGAGTGCAATGTGATACCACAGTACCATTATCATTCAATAATTTTTTTACCAATTATCCTACCACAGTATATGTGACAAAGTAATTATTCAAAGTGAGATTCACTCACCATATGTAAACTTAATGTTGATTGGTGATATTGAATTTTAACTCATTTCACTTTTGGTAGTCACGTTGCAATTTCTTTTTAATTATTGTTACACCACAAAATAATGAAATTTGTTGTAGGAAAAAAACTGATGATCATCCTAATGTTATTCTATTAGTATTTAGTGTGTTTGGTTTGAGTTTTCTGGATTAAGTTTTTTGAAAATTAAGTTTTTTTTTTTTTTTTTTTTTTGTATTTTTTTGTTTTTAGTGAATATTTTTAAAATTTTAAATATTTTTTTTATTTTTTTAGATGCACCTTACTTTGATGTATCTAAAAAGTAAAAAAATTGTGAAAAAATATTTTTAAAAATAAATAAATACATAAAAATACAAAAAAAAAAGTACTGAATTCTAGTATTTTTTTTTATATTTTTGGTATTTAGTGAATTTTTAAAAGGTTTCTTTCACAAATTTTTTACTTTTTAGGTATATTTATGTTAGGTATATCTAAAAATTTAAAAAAAATGCTTAAAATATTAAAAAAAATTCAGTAAAAACAAAAAAATATGGAAAATAAGAAAGTAGAATTTTCTGAAAACTGTTTTCAGAAAAATGAAACCAAACAAGCCGATTACTTTTTTTTTTTTTTGGTCAGTTATGCTTGTGAATGGCCAATGAGAGAGATGAAGGTTTTGAGGGAACTCCACATATTTGTTCCTCTAAAAGAATATTATGCCACAAAAACAAAGGAAAGCTATTTCTTTGCATTTCCGAAAGACTCTGGTTGTTTTGAAGATGACTTACAAATTGATTATTTTTATTTATTATACAAAGACGAATAAAAAATATATATAATTAAAATAAATCAATAAATAACGTATTTATATGCTCTCCAAAAGAGACCTCATACACGCACCAAAAAAAGTGCACCACAATTAACAATCCTCACATTTTGGTCTTGCTTGGTAAAGGCTAAAATTTGACTTTTTAGGCTAAAATTCACAAAAAGATAAAATAGGTTAAAATAGTCAATAAAACAATCACTTCATTTTTTCTTTCACAAACATCAGATCCAACTACAAAAAAATTCAACCATCTTTCCAAACACAAAAATGGGTGTTCTTGATTGGTTCTGAAGAACCAATATTAGCTTATTAAGAATCACAGATTATGAATCGTTCCTTCACTGGACAATCGCAGGGATGATTGGAAAAGGGAAAGGGGCATTGTCGATGGTCTGAGACGATTAAATTTTAATTTGTGTGTGGTGCTGGTAGTGGTGGAGGTCAAGGTGAAACTGGTGGTGGCACTGACGATGATATTGGTGATGGCAATGTGGTAACTCGGGTAAAATTTTAATTTAGAAAATGTTTTCTGATTTTAAAAATATAAAATATGTTTCATTTAAATAGATTTTTTTCGTTAATCATGGAAAATATTTTCGTTGATTTTTATTTTTTATTATACTAAACACTAGAGAATGCTAAAAAAAAAAATTAAAAATTAAAAAAAAAAATAAAAACATTTTTCACTGAAACAAATAAAGTGTTAGAAAACTATTTTGAATTTGAATGTATAATATGCATGTTCATAATTAGAGGGTGTCTGAGATGATTTAAATAAGTATATTTTTTTATTTTTTTATGAAAAGTTCGACAAAAAAATAAAGAGGTGATATGATCTAAAAAAGATAAAAAAATATATTTTTGTAAGGAATGCCAAATAGTGCCTTGGTGTAATGTGGGTCATATATGTAAGATAAATCTAATCCATATATTTAAATTTTAAATATTTTAAGAATATATTTTTCCAATTATGTAAGATCACATTACTAAAAGGGAAAAAATAAAATAAATTAAATTCAAATTATGATGTCTAGATTAAGAAAGAATTGAATATTCAAATTATGAAATAAAATTAATTCTTAAATATTTGAGTGTTGCCATATTGGTCCGTTTACCCGTTGTGGGCTGAGTTTGATAGCTTTCTTCTGATGGGTCAGGCTAACATGTTTGGTACATAGACGGACAAACAGTTCGACATTCGAGCCTTACATGATGAGAGACATACAGACACAAACCAGTCAGTTGCCAAAACCCCCCCGTTTTACAAATCGCGTCTCATGATGCAACCGTTGTGTCGTTTTGCCAAAAGTGGATAGGCACCTCATCACCACTATATATACATGTCCACAATCGTATCAGATACAACATACATACGACTTCCCGACCAATACACATAACAAAACCATTGTCGGACAACTGCACGTTCGTTTTCGAGATCCAAACTAGTTTCTGCAAAATGAGTAGGAGGGGAGAGCAGCATGGATGCGGAGTCGAACAAGTGACATTCATACTGGTGGTGGTTGTTTTGCTCATCTTTCTTCCCTTAGGTATGGGTCCGGGGCCACTGGGGCCGCCGCCATTGTACGTGCTCCTCCTCTTCCCCGTGGTGGCTGCTGTCATCTTCATTTTCCTTTCTCAAGCCCCGAAGTGATCCTCTCATTATATTATATGTAAACAAACTAACATATTGAATAATTAATCTGGTATTGTGGGTTAAATTTTGTGTTTTGCTGTCAATTTTCGAATTCAGTCAGGTGTTATTTTTCTAATCACCATTGGGTGAATTCTGTGAAATGCATGAGATAAAGAAACTGTTAGTCTGCTCACAAAGAAAGCCTTATAAATTAATGCAAAGTGTAGAGACCAGTGTTCCTTTCATTGCTTCTATGTGCAGGAGACGTGAAAGATTCACTATCAGCAAATTTTTATCTTCTAAATCTGAAAAGCACCAATGTATAGAACCAAAGAACACGTGTCAATCATGATAGCAAAGGTTCCTTAGAAATGTCTTCCTCTTACTCTCTATCTATTGCATTCCTCAATATTCTTTTGCCTGAATTTCAAACCACTAGAGATCGACCCATTGATCCCTCCCTGCATTAGGAAGATTGAAAGGATCAAATTCCCTATTACTAACCTGATGTCATGGTACACACCTATACTACGAACAGACAGATATAGCAATATACGATGAATATTAACACAAAAAGATCCTATCATGAGCTACAAAAAATAAATAAATAAATAAAAATAATTGCATGAATGGAAGCCCAAAAACTGTGTTAGACCAAGAAAATTGCCAATTAAAGGCTTAAAGATTTGTTAAGTTTATGGTCAAAAAACAAATTCTAGTAAGAAATACCCAGAAATTGACAAAACGGATAAAATACAATGAAAACAAAATAGAACGAAACAGAGCATTGCTCAATTTTCCAGCCAAGACAGGACATTCCGGCTAGAACCAAAAAGGTTTCATGATTTTGGGAGGAGTGATAGTGGTGGAAGTAAAATTTAATGATAAAAGATCATGGACTGCTCAATTTCATTGAAAATTCCATCATCAGGTGATCTAGAACCGCAAGTGCTACAGATATACAAATGAATCACTAAATCTATTAGGCCCAGGTAGAAATGTTTCAATGAAAAAACAAGTATAATTACAACAAAAATGCATAATCTCATTTCTGAACTACATAGTATCGCAACGCTATAAAAAAAATAAAAAAATAAAAAAATAAATGCAATATTTACAAAAAAAATGCATAACATGTAACCAAAAAAAAAAAGTTGTATCAATATGAAAGTCCATCAGATTCCATAGTTGAACAAATAGATCATTGTCCTGTATTGGTGTAAGAAACGAAGAAATATATCACCACCAATGACCAACTAATAAACCAATAAATTGTTGTGGGGTTATATTTCTGAGTATCAACACGTGGCAAGTGGACGCCGATGTGGCATCCGAGGTTCTACGTGTCACGGTAAAGTTTTGCCAATATACTCAAGTAATTGCCGAGGTGATTTCCAAAGGCATCTTAATTCGGATGAAGGCCTCAAACCTCAGCTTAACGTGCAAAGGCCGAGCTACCCGCAGAAGAGTAAGCCGAGGTTGATGTTATAAAATATTATCTTGGTTAGGTGGATGTCCAGCCTAGTGGAGAAAGTCATGAGGCCACTATCTCACCGACAAGCTTGCCTTGAGGCCATGAGAAATAGCCACGAGGCCACTAGCAGTCGTGTGAAGGAATCAACAGCTTTTACCTAGAAAGCTGCTAAAAGTGCACTAGTGGGCTGGCAAGCCAGCTCAAAAGCTGGTAACCACTCCATCTCTATTCCGGTGTATATATAGAGATGGAGGACAACAAACAGGGGAGGGATCATTCTGAACAGAGCATATACAACTACGAGCCAATTGTAACACTTACAATTACATGCTAAGAGAGTAAGAGAATTACAGAGAGTCTATTGTAATTTTTACCATTCATTCAATAGTGAAATTACCTCGGCCTCCCGTGGACGTAGGCAATTATTGCCGAACCACGTAAAATCCTTTGTGTCTTTGTGTTATTACCTGTGCCATCTATTCTGCCTGTGTTTTTATCGCTGAATCACTAAGATAGGCAGTGTGATCAGAAAATCACTCACACAATTTGGCGCCGTCTGTGGGAAAATACGACGAATAGATGGCCAGTAACGCACAAAACGAAGAGGTTGGGGGTGACACTCCCGCTGGGAGTGGCAGGCCTATTAACCTCGACGTCGACGGAGACAACCACAATAACAAAACCCGTGGCCAGGGGCACGAGGGAAAGAACGTCATACAGGAGGACGACACTTCGAAGAAGACGGACCAGAGCAGATACTACAAGGAAGATAACCTCCAGATATGGAGGGACAGATGCATACGAAGGGATGAGGAACTCAAGGATCTGGCAAATAAGTTGGTAGACTTGCAGTCGGTCGTCAACTTCATGATGCACAGCAAGGTCATGCAGCCACCATACCCACTGCAGGATACACCAGTCCCAGCAGTTAAAGCTCGGAATGAAGGAAGGACAATAACTCCTGAAGCACCACAACGCTCCAGAAACGGGAGGCATTCTCACCCGTCCTCCGGAGAGGTCGGTAAGTCCCAGAGGACGAATAATACAAAGGATCAGGAACTAGGAAAACATCGGCATGTACAAAAGCAGGCTCTTTGCTTCGACACCACCCATGGAGAAAGATCAAAACGGGCGTACCACGAGGCCGAGAGTAGCGTGCCGAAGGGACTAAAGTCGAAAGATAGCCGAGCTCCGGGGAGGAGTAAAGAAGACTTGAGAAACTACCTCAAGAGGAGGGGGCAGAACGCTGAAGCCGAGGTCAACTCGTTCATCAAGCCGAGGACACCATTCTCGGTGGAGCTGGACAAATTTGAAGCACCAAAAAGATTCAGCATGCCGAGGTTTCAAATCTATGACGGTAAGTCAGATCCTAACTTCCATGTTGGATTGTTTTTAAACTCAATGGCGTTATACAGTGGAAATGAGCCTCTGCTCTGCAAAGTATTCCCTTCGTCCTTTGGAGAAATTACATCAGATTGGTTCCACAAGTTACCAAAAGGAAGTGTGAAAACTTGGGAAGGCCTGGCCGAGATGTTTGTGGCCAGGTTCGTGACAAACAAGCTACAGCCATTAAGGGTAGACGCACTAATGGCTTTGAAGATCAGCAAGGATGAAGGCCTTAGGGCCTATGCAAAAAGATATTACGAGGTGTTCAACCGAATACCTGAATGCAACCAGGAGGTAGCGGTCGTGGCTTTCAAGAACGGCCTGAAAACAGATTGTTCACTACGGAAATCTTTGGCAAAGACACTGCCAAAGAACATGGAGGAACTCATGGCCAAAATCGAAAAATATGCCCGAGCCGAGGAGGATACATCGGCGCCGAAAGAGGTCAGACAGGAAGGAAACAACTCGCCGAAGCGAAGCCGAAGTAACAACGGGTTCAGCAAGGCAGAGGTAGAGTTAAGGGCTAAACAAGCAGTGACAACCGTGTTCCGACTTCCAATCCAAAAAGTCCTAGGAAAAATCCGGGGCCAGCCCTATTTCAGAACACCAGTAAAGGAACCCGGGGAGTTTATGGGAAGAAACATGGACAGACATTGTTCTTATCACAATGAAAACGGTCATACAACACAGGGTTGCAGAGCCCTCAAAGCACACTTGGAAGATCTGGTGAGGCGAGGCCACCTCAGAGACCTTGTCGATGAAACCAGAACGAGGGAAGAACAGGCAAGGCTGCCTCAGGCTGAAGCGGCTCCACCACCACCGCAACCTCGGGAAGAAAGACCTCGGGTAGTAAATGTGATTCATTCCAAGGTGAAAGAAAACGACATACGGGGGGAAAACCAAAGAGTAAAACACTTGCAGTACGTGAACCAGGTCGGATTGAAAAGACCTCGGCCGGGGGATTGCCAAGGTCCAATGATAAACTTCACCGAGGCCGACCTAGAGATGGTACAGCAGCCGCATAATGATGCCTTGGTTGTATCCCTCCAGGTTGGGGAGTGCCAGGTAAAACGCATCCTCATAGATCCAGGCAACTCTTGTGACATCATGTACGTTAGATGTTACAAGGAGCTAGGCCTTCACCCCGACGACCTGGAGCAATCAAATAGCCCGATGGTCGGCTTCAATGGAACGCCGACGTGGCCACTGGGCGCAACAAGCTTGGAAGTGCAAGCAGGCACTAAGAAGATCAGGACCGAGTTCATTGTGATTGATACGCCATCACCATACAACATCATCATGGGCAGGCCGTGGTTGCATGCAATGGGAGCAGTTCCCTCAACATTGCACCAACTACTGCGCTTCCCAACAGAACATGGGATTGAAGAAGTCAAAGGAGATCAACTACAGGCAAAGAATTGCTCCATGGCAGCAATGAAGACTACCTGCAATGTTTGAGAACCAGCCAAGGCAGAAATTGAAGACGAGGACATGGAAGTCCTGGACGATGTCGGCAAGGAGCCAGCCGAGAAGAGTGAGGAAACACTAAAGAAAATCCTCGTCCAGGAGGGCGATGAGGAGCGCTTTTTTCTTCTCGGCTCAGGCTTAGCCGAAGAAGAGGAAAGAGAACTGGAAGCCTTTTTAAGAACAAACATAGAAGTGTTTACCTGGACACCTTATGAAATGCCTGGCATTGACCCCGAGGTCACATGCCACAAACTGAACGTCGACAGGTCGGCTAAACCTGTGATTCAACGAGCTAGAAGACCGACGTTGATACACGTCGAAGCAATGGAGGAAGAAGTTGACAAACTTCTAGAAGCAAGGGCCATCCGAGAAGTCAACTATCCAACGTGGCTGTCCAACACTGTGGTGGTAAAGAAGAAAAACGGTAAATGGAGGGTTTGCGTGGATTTTACAAGCCTAAATAAAGCCTGTCCCAAGGACAGCTTCCCTCTGCCAAAAATTGACCAGCTGGTGGATGCTACATCTGGACATGGTAGGATGAGCTTCCTGGACGCATACAGGGGATATCACCAGATAGCCATGTACCCTCCCGACGAGGAGAAGACAGCGTTCATCACACCAAAAGGCCTGTACTGTTACAGGGTAATGCCTTTTGGACTAAAAAACGCAGGAGCAACCTACCAAAGGCTGGTAACTAAAATGTTCAAGCACCAGATAGGCCAAACAGTGGAAGTCTACATCGACGACATGGTCGTGAAGACCAAGGAGCCAGAGAATCACCTCGTCGACCTAGCCGAGGTATTCAACATACTGAAATCATATCGGCTCCGACTCAACGCATCAAAGTGCGCATTTGGGGTTGGATCTGGTAAGTTTCTGGGGTACTTGGTAACAAGGAGGGGAATAGAGGCCAGCCCAGATCAGATCAGGGCCATCCTAGATCTACAGAGTCCAACCTCGGCAAAACAGGTTCAAATGCTCACTGGCAGGGCCGCAGCCCTAAACAGATTCATAAGCCGAAGTTCCGACAAATGTAAACCCGTCTTCAACTTGGTAAAGAAGACGGCAGACTTCCTATGGACTGAAGAGTGCGAGGCCGCGTTAGCCGATCTAAAAAAGTACCTGATCACGGCTCCAGTCCTCTCAACACCTGAGCCTGAAGAGAAGTTATTTTTGTACTTGGCTGTGTCGGAACATGCTGTAAGCGCAGTTCTAATCCGAGAAGAACAGGGAGACCAGAAGGCTGTTTATTATGTAAGTAAAACCTTAGCCAGTGCTGAAACAAGGTACTTACCTCTGGAGAAGTTAATGTTGGCTTTAGTTATGGCTTCAAAGAAGTTAAACCACTACTTCCAAGCACACAAGATTGTGGTGCTAACAGAACATCCATTGAAATCCCTGTTGCATCAAGGAGACTTAACAGGAAGAATTGCAAGGTGGGCAGTGGCTTTGGGCCAGTATGACCTGGAATTCAGACCCAGAACAGCAATCAAAGGCCAAGTTTTGGCCGATTTTGTGGTAGAATTCACGCCGGAGTCCATCGAACGTCGGCCTCCATTGAGCCGAGATGAACCAGGTCCTAGCAAGCCCGAAGAATCCCAGCCGACAACAAAAGAGCAAAAGAAGGAAAAGCTCCGACCTTGCAGCATCTACATCGACGATTCATTCAGACTCTACGTCGATGGAAGTTCAAACCGACGAGGAGCAGGGGCAGGAGTATTGCTGATATCCCCAGACGGAGAAATAATTGAACAATCCATCCATTTGGGGTTCAAGGCCTCAAACAATGAAGCTGAATACGAGGCATTAATCGCAGGATTAAAACTTGCAGCAGCAGCAGAAGCAGATGAGGTAATAGTTTTTTGTGATTCACAATTAATTGTTAACCAATCAACAGGAGAATTTGCAGCCAGAGACGAGAGGATGTCGGCATATGCGAAAGAGGTGATCAGACTAGCCGAGTTATTTCAGAACTGCCGACTTCTTCAAGTTAACCGAGATGATAACAGCCACGACGACGCGTTGGCCAACCTGGCGAGTTCAATGCAGACTGGGAAGACGAGGACAATTATGATCGATTACATGTTGGGCCCGAGCATAGAACCACGACACGCAAAGCAAGAGGCAATGTGCGTGGACATGGGGCCGAGCTGGATGGATGCAATCGTTGCATTCCTTAAAGAAGGAAAACTGCTAGAAGATCGCAAGGAGGCACACAAAGTCAGATTGAAGTCGGCAAGATTCAGTCTGACTGCGGACGGACATCTCTACAGAAGGTCCTTCACGGGACCTCTTTTAAGGTGCGTACACCCTTTACAAGTTGAAGATTTTTTATACGAAATTCATGAAGGGATTTGTGGAAGCCACGCTGGGGGCAGATCGTTAGCCCATAAGGCCATTACCCAAGGGTATTGGTGGCCATACATACAAAAAGATGCAGAAGCATATGTGAAGAAGTGCGAACCCTGTCAACGGTTTGCACCTTTGATTCATCAGCCAGCTGCCGACCTGAATCCAGTATCCAGCCCTTGGCCGTTTGCCCAATGGGGCATGGATCTGGTCGGACAGCTTCCTCAAGCAACTGGGCAGAGAAAATACTTGCTGGTGGCAACAGATTACTTCACAAAGTGGATAGAGGCAGAACCTCTTGCTAAAATCCGAGATGTGGATGTCAAGAATTTCATATGGAAGAACATCATCACCAGATTTGGCATTCCCAGAGCCATCGTTGCCGACAACGGAACGCAGTTCGACAGCAAGCTCATCAAGAATTTCTGTGCAAAATTCAAGATCAAGAACTACTTCTCAACACCAAGTTTCCCTCAAAGTAATGGGCAGGAAGAAGCTTCCAACAAAGTGATTCTGGATGGAATCAAGAAGAGGTTGCAGGCAGCGAAAGGGAAGTGGGTAGATGAATTACCCAACGTGCTTTGGGCATATCGGACTACGCCGAGAAGATCAACAGGGGAATCTCCATTTGCCATGGCCTATGGCACAGAAGCAGTCATTCCACTAGAGGTCGGCATCCCAGGAATCCGAACCCAGGAAGTTGAAAATGGGACTAATGATATACTCTTAGCCCGAGATCTGGATCTTGTGGAAGAACGAAGAGAGAAGGCTGCAATTCAGCTTGTAGTATACCAACAACAACTTGCCAGAGCTTACAACAAGAAGGTCAACCCAAGAGATTTTCAAGTCGGCGACCTGGTCCTGAGAAAAGTGGTCGGCAACAAGAAAGATCCCAGGGAGGGCAAGCTTGGCCCGAACTGGGAAGGGCCTTACAGAATTACCTCGGTGTTAGGCAACGGAGCATATCGGCTTGAAGACAATGATGGCAAAGCATTGCCAAGACCCTGGAACACTTGCAATTTGAAGTTTTTCTATCATTAAGATGATCATTACTCTTGGCCAACGTCCTCAACAAACAGATGCTGGAAGACATGAACAATGAGAACCCAAGTGGAACTCAGGTTCACATTGGGGGCAGAGGAGCAATGAAGATACAAAGCCTACCACTTGTTGAAATTTGTAGCAATTTACAAGTTGGTCTGGCCGAATATAAAACCTACCACTTGTTGAAATTTGTAGCAATTTACAAGTTGGTCTGGCCGAATACAAAGCCTACCACTTGTTGAAATTTGTAGCAATTTACAAGTTGGTCTGGCCGAATACAAAGTCTACCACTTGTTGAAATTTGTAGCAATTTACAAGTTGGTCTGACCGAATACAAAGTCTGCCACTTGTTGAAATTTGTAGCAATTTACAAGTTGGTTTGACCGAATACAAAGCTTAGCTTCGCTTGTTGAAATTTGTAGCAATTTACAAGTTGAAGTTAAGCCGAGATGATTCCTTAGCTTCGCTTGTTGAAATTTGTCGCAATTTATAAGTTGAAGTTAAGCCGAGGTTACTACTCTCCTCACTTGTTGAAATTTGTAGCAATTTACAAGTTGGGGTGAAGCTGATGATACTGCTGTCCGACATATAGCAATCCACTTGTTCAAACACTTGTTGAAATTTGTTGCAATTTACAAGTTGAAGTCAAGCCGACATAAATTTACAGGTTCAAATAAAGTTGATATTATTGTTTAAACTCTTGTTGAAATTTGCAGCAATTTACAAGTAGATCATTGTTTAACACCTGTTATAACTTGAGTAAAGTTTATTGTTTGTATTAACCCTTGTTGAAATTTGTAGCAATTTACAAGTTGGTCAGGCCGATTAAAAAGCTTAGCTTCGCTTGTTGAAATTTGTAGCAATTTACAAGTTGAAATTAAGCCGAGATGGTTCCTTGGCTTCACTTGTTGAAATTTGTAGCAATTTACAAGTTGGAGTCAAGCCGAGATATTTGTTTCTCTTCACTTGTTGGAATTTGTAGCAATTTACAAGTCGAAGGGAAGCCGATGTTATGGCATACAGAATTATAGCAGTCTGCTGGTTAGATAAACCAAGAGAAGATGTTCAAACACTTGTTGAAATTTGCAGCAATTTACAAGTTGAAGTTAAGCCGACATGTTACCATCTGTTGAAATTTGCAGCAATTTACAGGTTGAGGTAAAGGTTAAGATTGTTGTTTAACACTTGCTAAAACTTGAGTAAAAGTTTACTGTTTATTTTAATCCTTGTTGAAATTTGTAACAATTTACAAGTAGGGCAGACTGAGATTGTTGTTTAACCACTCGTTGAAACTTAAGAAAAGTTTGCAAAGGTTAACATTGAATAGTATATGTTTTATACTTGTTGAAGTTTATGACAAGATTGCAGGACAGTTCCTTGTCGAAGTAAAATTTGCAGGTGTTATACCCGAGGTATGTTACCCCGAGAAGATTACACAAAGAAGGAAGAATATGTAAAGTATGCAAAATATTCTAAGTATAAAGCTACACAGAAGCAGTAAAGAAAAGTCAGAGACTGAAGCATAAAGATAACAGGAGTCAATTGTTTTTAAAACAACAAGGGGGCACATCGGCCACAAAAGACAGCTTACATTGTTTAAAGAAAAGAAACAAAGTACAAAAAAGAAAAAGAGAAGATGTTCAAGTTTCTTCAGCCTCAAGAGCAGGTTGGGCTAGGACCTCAGTGGGCTCTTGAAAAGCGACCTCGGCATCCTTTTGACTCGCAACCTCTGCACCTTCTTGTACCACGACCTCAGCCTCCTTGTCTACTGCTACCTGGGCCTCCTTTTCCACTGCAACCTCAGCATCGATCTCGGCCAAAGTCTTTTCAACACTTCTTTCAGCCAAAAGAAGGTCAGAAGATAACACGCCCGTGTAGGCTTCCTTAGGTACCTTCTCAACCTCCCCATCCTCCCCTAAGGTCAAGTCCATGACTTGGTCACCTTGAGGAGGTGACTTGGATTCAGAGGCATCCTTGGATTTCCTCACCAAGGCTTCATCTTCAGCGTCATCTTCAGCCTCGGCTTCAGAATCAGCTTCTTCTTCAACTTGGCTTGGAGGTGGAGAAAGAGCAAAGGGAAGACGAATGGCTTTGGTTTTGCGCCAAGGCGAGTCGGCAGGAAGACCAAGCTCTTTGGCCAAAGCATTCCAACCTAGGGAAAATCCCTTGTTGCATGCTTGCTTGACTTGAAGCTTGTAATCTTCCGCGACGTCGGCCATACCCTGACTATAGCCCTTCGCATCTGCAGCCTTGATGTCGGCGTCTTTGGTGGCCAGGGCATCAGTTAGCTCCTTCTCGGCTTGAGCCTTTTTAGCCTCGGCCTCTTTTTTCTCGGCTTCGGCGACCTTTCTTATATCTTCAGCAGCCTCAGCTTTTTGTTGAGCTAACTGATGGGCCTTTGTGGCCGCCTCGGCCTGATCCTCCAGCTTTTTCATCTTCAACTGATCCCTTTTGTGGATCTTCTGAAGGGCGGAGAACTCCTTCTTCAATTCAGATAACTCCTTCTCCATTTCAAAAGCCTGCATGGAGAAGGAGTGGGCGTGTTGAATGGCCTGAAAGAACACAAGGCAAAAGTTATTATAGAATATTTCAAAATTTTACAAGTATGAGAGACAAGTTATCAAATTCAAAGACTTACTTGAGCAGAATGCTGCAACATAAGGGTGTAATTCTCATATCTACTCATCTGGGCGTTACGCTCCAGATCGCCCTCCAGGAGAACTGCAGTACTGAGTGTAACGCCGACTTTGACATCGGCGGCACTGTCATTGGCATAGACCGGCCTGTTTTCAAGAGTAACTTTGGGTTCCCAGGGAACTTTGGGAACCCTGGATCCCGAAGTTGTGGCAGACGAAGACCTTGGCCTTTTTTCCTGAGTGGACCCTAATGGCTGGGCTTCAGCAGGTCTTTTTGCGGGTGCCGAAGTGGTCTTCTCGGCCAATTGAGAGATTGGCACTGCGTCTTCAGCCTCGGCATCAATCTCAGTCGCCTTGGCCTTTGGTTGGGCCTTCTTTACTCTTTTGGATTTCGGCGGAGGCACTTGTTGGGATGGTGCAGCATCCACTTCATCTGGAAGATCGGCCAAAAGGTCCAGCACCACTTTCTTTGGTCGTTCTATCTCGGCTGTTTTAACAAGTCTTCGTCGGCGTTTCTTCTCTGTCACTGGAGCAAAGGTTGAAGGCTGATCGGCTGGCTCAGATGTGGAGGCAGCCTGTTCTGTAGAAGCAGTTGATGGAGAGGCGCTCTTCTTCTTCTTTTTTGGAACGTCGGCCAATTTGGATGTGTACGTGGGGTATGAAATTCAGCACCAATGGAGCCTTTCGCTTCTCGAGAGGAAGATCCAAGAGCTTCTTCAGGCCTTTTCCAGGGTAATAGGACTGGCGGAAGTCCTTGGGAGGCTGGCGAACGTCTGCAAAAAGAAACACAATATGAGAAACAGATAAAATTTTTTGAAAGTTGAAGAAAAGCAACAGTTAAGAAGTTAATACAGGGATCTTACCCTTGCCCTCTTTGACCGTTCGAGGAAGAGGGAATAGATGAACTTCTTCATCTGGGCCAAATTCCCAGTTCCCAGATGCAATGAGATAATCATCTCCAGCCCCTTTGTTGGAGTCTAGAAGGTCAGCTACGATCTTAAAAGCGGTGGACCTCGGCTTAAGGTAATAAACATAACCTTTTTCCTTAAGGTTCAGGGCGCACAGGGTGTAGCAGTATTGGATGTCAGCAAGAGTGATCCTAACACTCTCCTGCCGGGCTAAGGTTATTATACCAATAAGCGTTCTATAAGCGTTAATGGTGAGTTGCATGGGGTTGAGGGTGTAGTAATGAAGGACTTCGCGGAAGAGGGGATCAAGAGGGAACCTAAGTCCACACTGGACGAAGGCTACTACAGGGAAAGGCATCTTATCACCATCGGGCATAATGGAGTCCTTCTCCTCAGCTAGTCTGAGATGGACATCCTCTGGGATGGAAAATTCTCGCCTAAAATGTTTTAGTTTGGTGGGGGTGTTCACTCTATCTCTCCACACACCCATTGTATTGATATACGAGTACTAGGCTACAGAAACAGGGTACTTTCGAAGGGTTCTAAGGACCTCGGCTTAAACCTAGGGACAAATTATTTCAATTTTTCCTAAGGATTGATGGTTCTACAGCAAATCCCAAACCTAAATCTACGAAGAATGAGTATGAAAGGCAGAAATCTGGAAAACAGAAAAACAAAAATGAAGTCTCAGATTCAAGAACAGAGAGGGAGGAAGACCAAGAATAAGAGGTGCAACAGTGTGAGTATTCGTGACTTGTGCAAAAAACCGATAAATATAGGCGTATTCAGGTGAAAGATTCAGAAATTAAAACGACAATGACAAGCAATTTCATGGATAAATTAAGAACTGGTGGAGAAGAGCCAGTTGCTTACCAGAGAAGGTGAAGGCCGGAGTGAGCTTCGCCGAGATCAGATGGTGGACGCTACAGTAACGAAAGCTTCACAAATGGAGGCAGTTGCAGAGCTTGACGCAAGGAGCAATGGCAGATTCGAAAGAGAGAAAGAACTCTTGAGAGAGAGAGGGAAAGCAAAGGAAATTCGAATGCAAAAATGAAAGGAGAGAGAGAGAGGCAAATGTATTGTCAAAAATTGAGACGGCGGCAAAAACAGCAATTATTGCGCCTTGGTTAACGCACGCGTCAGACGGCACAGACAGTGAAACGACAGCCTATGGGCGCGTCACCAACACGCATCAATGGGAGTAAAACGCGTCATCGGAACGGTTGAAAAGCGGTGCCTGACAGCTCATGCGCGTAAGGGAACCGTTCTGAATTTGAAGAAAACATTTCGGCCTGAAGTAAATGATCTCGGATAGAAAATTCTTAAGCCGAGGCCTGAGAAAGAAGTTCAATATAAGTTCCATCACCTCAGTATGCCGAGGTAATAGAACTTAGGGGGCAGTTGTGGGGTTATATTTCTGAGTATCAACACGTGGCAAGTGGACGCCGACGTGGCATCCGAGGTTCTACGTGTCACGGTAAAGTTTTGCCAATATACTCAAGTAATTGCCGAGGTGATTTCCAAAGGCATCTTAATTCGGATGAAGGCCTCAAACCTCGGCTTAACGTGCAAAGGCCGAGCTACCCGCAGAAGAGTAAACCGAGGTTAATGTTATAAAATATTATAACAAGGGGCCGGGCTGTCTCCTAGGTGGTGCAGCACTACCCTTAATATAACATTTTTTTTTTTTTAATCAGACCCTTAATATAACATTTTGAGCCCAACAAAAAAACTGCATAAAAACATAGGATTCGCGGACATAGGATGCTAGCCCAAAAAATAATTAAATAAATAAAAATTTATTCAAGACTTTATTTCGGAAGAATTTTTTTCATTTTTAGTTATTTTAACTTAGTTAAAAAAATTTCGTTTGAGATGAATTTTAAACTTTTTTATAGTTTTGTAAGAGGAAAAATAAAATGATTATAATTTAAATATGAAATTTTATCTTATTAATTTTTTTATTTATTTTATATTTTAATAGGTTAAATTAATCATAATCATCTTGCCCTATGAAGCACGGGTACAATACGAGTACTGGTACTGGTACGATATGGGTACGTCAATACGGTAAAATCTGAAAAAAAAAAAAAAAAAAAAAAAAAAAAAAAAAAAAAGGGTACAGGTACAGCTTGATATGCTTATGAAAAAAAATTTATTTTTAATTTAGATTAATAAAAAAATTAATTAAATGGTTTAATTTATTAAGATTTAATTTACAATTAACATTTAATACCAAAAGTAAATATATAAATCAAAATTAAATGTCAATATATTAAATAACTTATAAATCATAGGTTAATTTTAAAAACATACCAAGCCTCCGTTTGGGAAGTGGGTTGGCTTTTTGACTTTTTTGGCTTTTTTAGCCTGGGCTTAAAAGTTTGGTTTGGGAAGGGCTTTTTGACTTTTTGACTTTTTGACTTTTTTGACTTTTTTTGTGAGAGAGGAGTGTAATGATTATGGGTTGGATGTGATGTTTTGTTTTTTGTGGCTAAAAAAGCCTATTTTGTCTTTTGTGGCTAAAATAGCCAAAAAAGCCCAAAAAAGTTCTTGCCAAACGGAGGCCAAGTATAAAACTAAAAATAAAATAGAAGCATAGTGAAAGGAGTTTCATGTCTGTAATAGGAGAAAATATTATTTCAACTGAGGTATAATATAACTTTGGTATATAATAAATACGTCTAAGTATATTAAAAATTAAAAATATATATATAAATACATATTTCGTGTATCTAATAGTTATACAAAAATACCATATAAAATATCATACCACTAATAAATATCAAGCACAAACACGACATGTTTTTCCAAATATTTATACTTCATAGATCTTGCCACGTGAAGACTGGGATACTTTTCTAATGCAATGCCAGAGCATTAGGTATCATCAACTAATTTAATGTTTCTCTATTTTCTCTTCTTTTCAATGCACACTAGCTAGCTATTTCTTTTTCAAAAAGTTAAACTAAAGTGATTGGAAAAATTGAACCAAAGGATCAACACCCCCTTTAAAAAAAGCATTATTCATTGCTTTAGTACCTTCCATGGCTCCAAGCTAAGGAACCCAAAAAAAAACCTCTACCATGTCCATTTCTCTTCATCCATCATCACCACTCTAATCTCTTTCTTAATTCTCAACTTCATTACCTCATTCAAACATCAAAAAAAAATCCCCATTGAAAAAAAAAAACCCATATTTTCAACATGGCCCTAAGCAACAATGTCATCGGTTGCATCAACTTCGTGGCCATGCTCCTCTCCATCCCAATCATCGGTGCAGGAATCTGGCTAGCATCCGAGCAAGACAACTCATGCGTAAAAATCCTCCAATGGCCGGTCATCATTCTAGGAATTCTTATCTTAGTCGTGGCCCTAGTGGGCTTCGTGGGCGGGTTTTGGCGAATTCCATGGCTCCTTGTGGTGTACCTTGTCGCCATGCTAGTTCTTATAATCTTACTTGCGTGTTTGGTGGTTTTTATTTACATGGTCACCATTAAGGGTTCGGGACACCTTGAACCGAACCGGGCTTACTTGGAATACCATCTTGATGACTTCTCAGGGTGGCTTCGAAGGAGGGTTCAGAGTAATTATAAGTGGGATCGGATTAGAAGTTGCTTGAGCTCTACAAGTATGTGTGCTGAGTTGAATCAGCGTTATCGTATGGCTGAAGATTTTTTTAATGCACATCTCACCCCCTTACAGGTAAAAACTCAATATAAATAGCCCTACTTTTTTTTGTTGAATAATTTAAACCTTAATTATTATATATTTGTAATAAACTTGATGGCAATATGTTTTGTTAGAGTGAGTTAGAGTGGTATACATGAGATTTTTTATTTATTTTTTATTTTTTTTAAACTAAGAAACGAAAAGGTGGGATTTGTCATTAGAGTCTTTTGTTTGATCTTCCAAATTCACTTTTTGATGTGTTCTTGAGAAGTAGGTGTTCTTAAATTTTTTTTTGTTTTGCTTCATCATTGATACAAAAACCAATCAAAATTATGGATGTAAAAAGTTTAGAAGAGAAATTTATTTGAAGTGCATTTTCTTCCCAATAATGTTAGGGACGGAGAATTCGGGCACATAAAAATACTTAAAAAAATAATATATATGATTCAGATTCAACACTTACATGATAAAGCCTACACTTAAAATGAATATGAATTCTATAACATTTTTCTTCCTATTATTTTGTCAAGTTTTTTATTTATTTATTTATTTTTATTTTTTTAGCATTACCTAAAATACAAAATAGAAGACTAAGATTTATTCATGGAGTGGGACCACAAAAAAAGTTAAATCTACACTATAAATCTGTATTCTGGGTTATTTTATAGTCTAGAGTAGAGACTTTTTCAATCAATTATTCTTTGAGTGATGTCTATCTCAAAACAAGGTTTCTAAGCAAATTAGAAAAGAATATAAACAACTATACAAAGTAACACAATATGATTTTCCAACAATGCATAGTCTATCTATCTTCTTTTCCAAATATTCTTCATCATGACCTTTATCTTTGTCTTTATCTTTGTCTTTATCTTTATCTCTTGTGTTTTATTTTAACAGTCAGGATGTTGTAAGCCACCAACACTATGTGGGTACACATTTGTGAACCCTACATATTGGATCAGCCCCATAGACAATGCAGCAGACATGGATTGCTTGAATTGGAACAACGATCAGACCCAACTCTGCTACTCATGCAACTCATGCAAAGCAGGGTTACTTGCTAATCTCAGGAAGGAGTGGAGAAGAGCTGATATCATTATGATCATCACTCTTGTTGCTCTAATTATTGTGTATTTGATTGGTTGTTGTGCCTTTAGGAATGCTAAAACTGAAGATCTCTTTCGCAAATACAAGCAAGGCTATACATGAGTGAGTGAGTGAGTGAACATGAGTGAGTGAGTGAGTGAGTGAGAGTGAGTGATGGTGTTTTATGACTTTGTACAACAAGATGTTTTTCGTGTTTTCATGTTTGGTTATTGAATGGGCGATTGTGTCTGATTGAGGGTAGAAATTAGGATTTCTTTCATGCGGATAAAATTTGATCATAGAATCAGATACAACTCTTTTATATAAAATGAAATTCATTAATTTAGTAACACCCATCGTATATTACATTAACCTCTCTTGAAAATTAAAATACAACAAATTATACACTTTATTAAGGTTTTTAATTCATGTAATCCTTAACTCAATTTTTATCAATAATTTGATAGTCACATGGATAAAAAAAATAATATTATTATCTTTTTTATACTAAAATACATATTTTTCTTTATTCATATTTGTATATTCATATAATTTGCATTAGTTTAGATCTCTTTAATTTTATTAAAAAATAAATTGATATAATTATGTTAAAATTATAAAATATAATTAAATATTAAGAGATGTGATTGTAATTTACTCTATAAATTGATAGTCTTTTACTTAGATAAAATTTTGTTACAAAATCAAATATAATGAATCTACATATTTAATAAATTTCATTTAAAGTTTTATATAAATTAGGTCTCGTCTATTAATTATATATTTTAATTAAAAATTTATTATAAATTATTTTTTTTATTTTTTTATATATTTTTTTTTATAAAATTAAAAAATTATTAAAATAATTTATTTCAAAATATTAGTGTATGGAAAAGTGAATAAAGGTGAAAGGTTGGAACGTGACGTGGGGGAGAGCACCGAAAGTTGATTGTAGTGAAATGAAGCTGCAGTAGCTTTGGTACGGAATCAAAGAAAAAGAAGGTGGTTACAGGTAAGAGCTGAGACTTTGAGGCACGCGGTTACTTGGCCCCATCTGTCTGTTGTTGCTGCTTTTTTTTCTTTTCTTTTTTTTTATTATTATTTAAAGAAAATGGTATAAAAATTTACTATTTAAATCTATTTTTTTTAATTTAATGATGTATAAATAATATGATTTGTTGATAATTGTATAAGATATAATAGAGTGTATTATTTTAGATATTCTAATTGATTGTCACATTATTAAACTTGAAAATTTAGTCTAATTTTTAGATTTATATAACAATGTTTTTTTTTTTCTTTCTTTCTAATAATGCACTAGATTGTAAAAATATTACAAACAATTAGTTTATCCTCCGTCCAAATATTGGAGACTTCATTCTAACAATCTAAATTATTTATTTTATAAAATTTGTTAAAAAAAAATTATTATAAAAAATCAAATTAATTGGAAGTGTTACATGATCAGATTACAAGACAATGCAAAAAAATAGACAGCCTATTTTGTGTCATATCATGTGATTCTAGATGTTCAATCAACTTAGATCTTGTTTTAAGAGTTTGTTATTTTAGTTGGCTATTTGACCTTTTTAGACTATTTTTATTTGATTAAAAAATTTGTGTTTGCGAAGTTGGCTAACATTTTTTTTAGTTGATTTGATGGTTATGAGAAAAAAAAATGAAATGAATATAAGTTAAATATGATATTTTGTCTTATTAACTATTTTAACATTTAATGAATTATTTTAGCTAACCCTTCTTCAAAGATAAATAATTGGAATTCTCAAACACCCCCTTAATTTTTTACAATGATAATTTTCTTGACAAGCCTTTAAAGATAAATAATTTCAATTATTAAGATAAGTATGAGGTGAACATGTATCAGGAAAATTGCACAATCAAATCCATTTATATAGACAGTAAAGAAAACCTATTTCATATCATAGTATTTCTAATTTCTTCAAATGGTGAGGTTAACAATACCAGCTCCAACATTGTTGGTAATCCTATAGCCAAATTAGGACTGGTTTGGCATAGCTTAGGACTGGTTTGGCATAGCTTTAAAAAAATAAAATGTCAAAAAATTACTCAAAAAAATTATCACTATTCACTAAAAAAAAATATAAAAAAATTAATTTTTCACAAATTCATACAACTCAACAATCATTCCTACTTTTCGGCTGTGCAGCGTTGGGACAGAACAGTAGGACAGTTTGGGGCAATTTTGACACACTGCTGTTCAACTAGTGGGGACCTATCACGAGTCCCGTTTTGATAATCTGAACCGTTCAATGTGTAGAATTCGTCGAGTACTATAAGTTTGTAAAAAATCACATTGATCGGATATCGATAACTACATGATCAAATTAGTTTTGTATGAAAAAATGGATGGTGTTATAATTAACGATTAAAAAAAAAAAATCTAATCAAATAGTTATCGATATCCGATCAACGTGATTTTTATAAATATATAGTGCTCGACGAGTTCTACACATTGAACGGTTCAAATTATCAAAATGGGACCCATGATGGCCCCCACGGGCAGAACAAAACAGTCCACTGCAATGCCGAAAAGTACCCAATAATTTCTTGCATGAATTCGCCTGGCAGATTGTACACAGCTGTCATTCACTCATCTCCAATCTTCTCCTACACACTTCTTTATACAATTTTTTAATACACATTTTTCCATAAAAAGTCGAAAAGTTAACCCAAACATCCATATTTTTTTCCTCAACTTTTTAGTCCAAAAAGACAAAGTACACTTATTTAGGACACCCCAAACAACCCAAATTATCTTTTTATTCTATGCTATATCTTTCTCTAATTAAACATAGTATAGGTAGTCCACCTATGTCTATGAGCTCAATATCCTTACTTTAATCCCATAGCATTTACCAATCCTAAAATTGCCAAGAAATTTCATCTGCATACCAAACATGGCCTTAGCTCTTAACGAAGGTAATTTTTGTTGCTTTAACAAATAAACCACGCCACAATAAGGGTGCGACTATTTATTTACTTATTTTCTAATTTTTGTTAAAAAGATAACAAGACATATTTATAATTCTACATATCAATTGCCTTTGTCTTCTACAATTTTATCACCAAGCACATGACACAATACTATTTGATTTTATTAAATTTTTAATAATTATCTCTAAACAAGAAATCAATTATAAATATTCACATAAATAATGATATAAAAAAATAACAAAAAAATCGATAAGATATAAAATTTCTTCTATATTAATTGTCATTGTTCAGTTTGAAACCTCAAACCAAGGTGACATATATAATTTCCAAATATATATATATATATGTTTTGGGTCAGCCGGAGCGAGAGCTCTGTTTTGGGCTGAACAGAGGGCCGAAGCCTGATTAGCCCATTGGGCTTCTGGGCTTATCATTCAAAGCAATGCCCGAACCTGTAAAAAAATAATGAGTTGGCTAAAAGCGTTCAATTGGTTCCAAAAGTCAACTGTCAATAGGATCCAGTGGGCCAATAAAAAAAGGATCTAGTGATCTTCATATTATGATAAACCCATTAACTATATGTAATGGTTACAAAATTATTTTGGAATAAATAATTGTATTTAAATAGTAAAATTCACTCTTTAATATATAATTTTATTATTAAAGTGTGGCTGGTTTGTTCACAGATCAGTTCATGGGCCTAGGATGAGCCCAATGCATGATTGAAGGGAAAGGGCAATCTGGAACACCACAAGTTAGTTAACAATGGTCAAATGTTACCCAACACCCACCCACCCCCCCCCCCCCCCCCCCTTTCTCTCTCTCTCTCTCTCTCTCTCTCTCTCTCTCTCTCGTTCAAAATTGTGGTTTCCCAAACATTTGGCTTAAGTTGGGCCACACATAAAATCTTGCACTATAATCAATTGGGTTGTTGTCCTAATTGACCACCCTTCTAATTTCCGATAAAAATAAAAATAAAAATAAAATACTGTGATTTTCAACCTTTAAAAACCTTAAAAGGGTATATTATTTGTAAAATAGTTTTGAACCTTAAAAACCTTAAAAGGGTATATTATTTTGAGATCTCGGGTTCGACTTCTATAAAGAGGAGTTTTGATATTTTTGTGATAATTAATTTATTTGTCTTCTATTACAGAGATTGTACGTGATTCACTATAAAAAAAATTAAGGTTTTAGAAATCAAAATTTTGAAAAAAAATAATTTTTTAGAGACTAAATATTTTTGTTGTGAAAAGTATTGTCATTATATTTTTAGTAACGAAAATTAAACATTAGTGATGAATTATTATCATTTTAGAACCAAATTTTTCGTCTCAAAAAATAAACCATTTTGAGACCAAATCATTTTGTCAGTAAAAGTCTATTTATTAGTGACATTTTCAAAATTTTGTCGCTAAAAGCTTTGTTTTTAATTTTTCGGGACTACTTTTTAGTGACTATCTTAATGACGATAGAAATTAGTCCTTAAATGTCTTTTGTAACAAAATTTTTACTTTTAGAGACTAAAAGACTTATTCTCTAAAATTCTTATATGTTGTAAGGATTATTCGTGATTGTTGGGCTGGGTTTGATAGATTAATTGTTAGACTTTATGGAGTTTCTAACTATTGTATGCTAGTGGTCTATTTGATTATGTAAATATTTTTTATTATGTAATTACTCTCTTATCTATTGACAATATATATATAT
>CM069916.1:34696773-34954535 GCA_036172215.1 Camellia granthamiana
AAAAAGACAACAACAAAAACAAAAAGGAAACTAGTCCTTCCTCCTGAAGAATCTGAATCCCTGGAGGAAGAAGTAGAGGTTGAGCAAGAGCAAGAAGTGCCTTTACAAAGAACAAAAAGACAGAAGATGGCTGTCTTCCCTTCTGACACAACGGAACATCCTCCTCTTGAGGCGACGCACTACAACAATGGGGAAAAAAACTTACTTCTGAAGCATCTGAACCCCAAGTTGAAGAGAGGGAGAGTCGAAGAGGAATCAATAGTAGAGCTGCCACAAAAGAAGAGAAAAAAAGGTGACTGTCCCTGGCAACTGACTTGATTGAGGACCCCATTCATGAAGCAGCTGCCAGAGGTAGTGGAGCAAGAACATTCCAAAGCAATAGTTGTCTTCGAGAGGGCTGAGAAGAGATGGCAAGCAACAAATTTTTAAGAGAGGAAGCTGTTGCTGCTGCTGATGCACTTCAAAGAGAAACTGCAAGAAGAGCAACAGACTGCCAAACATTACTCCCTTCGCAGCTCGTCCCCCCAGTGTTAATATCTCTGGAACAAGTAATTTCTTTCACACTTCGCTGTTTTTCCTTTGCCAGCTTTTGATACTGGATTTTGACATTGCTTTATATCTCTTCTTCTTTACAGTAACAACTACTGCGTTCATTCTTCCAGTGAGGCCTTCCTCGATTTTAGTTGAAGTTGACCAGGTGCAGTGCTGTGAAAACTATCCAAATCATGCTCCCTCTCTCTAAGCCAACATTTGATAGTACCTTCTCTGAACCCAAGCATTCCTGCTTCACTTTTCCTTGGCTTAGAACCATATCTTCCTTTCTCTATCTTTTGATCTACCTCAGTCTACTTCTTCGATCCTTGCTCTCTCCTCCTTCCCTCACAGAAAGTCCAACTGCTACTCCATCTCTAAAAGCCACAGAGGGTGCTGGTAATTCTCCAATTCATGGTTTATCACCTATGCCTACTTCCAGCCCCTCTTCACTTGATTCGTTGGTGGCTAAGACCATAGAGGCTGCCAAAGAGGCTCCCTCCATTTCTCCTATCCCCATGCAGCCCTCTGTGTCTTCCCACCACAACACTCTCTATGCCTCCCATGTCCAGGGATGAGGTAGACATCTTCGAAGGAAGATTGGCTAGTCTCTTCGACATATCCTCCTCCTCTCCAACCCTTACTGCTGATGTCTGAGCTATTAGTCTTGGCTGATTCCTTGCTGGAAATCTTTGAGAGTCCTTCTTCTCCACGGCAGCAAGCCTCCTGCACCTTTAATAGATCTTAGACACATGTTCGGAACTGCTAACTTCCTTTTCGAAGATTCCCTTGAGGCTCTACAAAGGCCTATCATTAGAAATGGGTTTCTTCAGTGTTGCAACATTGCTCTGAGCAGTCCGGTATGAATGTCTCAAGTCATCTATCCCAGGCTGCAGCTACTATTGATTTCTATCTTAACATCTGTCATGCTGCTAAGACTGCGGATGAGAAGCTGGTTAGAGATCAGAGTTTGTTTCTCAAGTGCATACTAAAGTAGCAGATCTCAAGGAACAACACTCTTCTGTCTCCCAGTTTCGAATCCAACTGCTGGAGAAAAAAGCTCAACTTGAAGAGGAGTTGACTGCAGTAAACCAAGCGCTTGGTTCGAACTGATACCAAAATTGCAAATTACCAACCAGGAGCTGGCTGAACCGAAAAGAAGACATGGCTACAGCTATTCAACTGTTTCCAGCACTTAGCCATAGGAAGTCCACTGTACAAAAACAATTAAGACATTGTAATGATTTTTGGGCCAATCTGTGGCACACATGTATTTAATTCTTTATAAAAGAACAAATTTTGTCTATCATTTGAGTAGTCTTAAGTTTTCGTATTTGATGTTCATGTTATTCCTTGTGTTTCCCAAAATGGTTGGAAAATAAGGGTTTTTAAATATCTGCCATTAATCTTTTTGGGATGTACATAACCATTCAAATTTCTTAAATGATACGCCCCAAAAAGGCAGAACTCTATGAATTTGATAAGGTCCTTCCCAGTTAGGTGACCATTTGCCAACTTATGGCTTTTAAATCCCTATTGGGAGTATTGTTTTCCATACCAAATCACCTTCATCAAAGCCAATGTGTTTGACCTTTTTATTATAATTCTTGGCTGCTTTCTTCTTCTGGAAAAGAATGCTATTTAATGCCAAAATTCTGGCTTCATCTAAGCCTTCTAGTTCCAAGCACATGCTTTGATGGTATTGCTCAGGATCTAAGCTGATCTTGGCATCTTACTCTTAAAGATTTAACATTGATCTTCCACAGGTAAAACTGCATCATGCCCATATACCAAGGCATAAGGAGTAACCCCTGTGCTTGACCTTGGGGAGGTTCTGTAAGCCCATAACACATCTAACAATAGGTTATGCCAATCCCTAGGATTATCCTCCACAACCTTTTGTATTCCCTTTTTTAAGGACTTATTGGATGATTCGGCCTGACCATTAGCTTGTGCATAATAGGGTGTAGAATTAACAATGCTTAATTCCAAACTCTGCCACAAAAGACTTCACCATTTTCCCATCGAACACAGTCCCATTATCAACTGTTATGGTTTGTGGAATGCCAAATCTATGGATCAGATCTTTAATGAACCCAATAACCTCTGTTTGGTCTACAGCCTTGTATGGCTTAGCTTCGACCCACTTAGTGAAGTAATCGGTAGCCACTAAATGAAAACAATGATGTTTCGAAGAGGGTGGGTGTATTTTTCCCATCATATCCATGGCCCATCCTCTGAATGGCCAAGGCTTCACTACTGCATGATAGGTCAGTTATGGGCACATGCCTTATTGTGCCATGCTTTTGGCATGCCTGCAGCCCTTTGCATATTCTATGCAGGTCTTTAAGGATAGTTGGCCAGTAGTAAGAATGCCTTCGAAGCAACCATCTCATCTTTACGCCGGGTTGATGAGCACCACAGATGCCTTCATGAACCTCAGCCATAGCTGTTAATGCTTCTCTTGGGCCTAAACATTCTAGCAATAGGCCATCTCCCCCCCTTTTTATAAAGAGCATTACCATACATTATGTATTGCATAGACTGCAATTTTAACTTTTCTGCTGGCCTTCGAAGATGGACCAGCCAAATACTGCATTATTGGATGCCTCCAATCTTGTTCTTGCAAGTCATTATGATTGACTTCTAAGACTACATTCCTTTTATTCAAAGGTGGTATCAATTTTTGATATGTTGTTTGGCCTATGTCCCTTTGGGTATTATCCCTTCTCTTGAAGTTCGATAGCTTTCTGAGCCACATCATTAGCTCTATTATTCAAGAAGTCTTGGAACATGAGTTACATTTGCTACTTGAAATTGAGAAAGCAGATGTAATGCAACAACATAATATGGTAAAATACTTATGCTCTTGACACTTGAAAAATCCCATTTACTTGGTTAACCACCAAGCTGAGAGTCCTCCAAATATATCAACTGCATGTACTTGTAATCCAATAAGGATCTCTAGTCCCACTATTAAGGCTTCGTACTCAGCCTGGTTATTTGGAACAAGTAACTTCATCCACTCTGAAGACCATGTGTGGTTTCTACCCCTTGTGGAGATTTAATCACAAATACCAATTCCAACTAAACCATTGGCTTTCGATCCATCGAACCACATCTGCCATGGCTCAACACTGGTCATGCCAAGTTCCATACTTAATCTTGGTTCTCTGTTTGAGATGGATGGTCTGCTAGAAAATTGGCTAAGACTTGCCCTTTTACTGCCTTTTGAGGGACATATTCTAAATGAAATTCTGATAAGGCTAGTATCCACTTGCCAATTCTTCCCCTCAACATAGGTCTTGACAACATATACTTAACCAAATCTGTGGTTGCAATCACCAAGACAGTCGTAGGTAAAAGATAATATCTTAATTTCATTGCAGCAAAATACAAAGCAAGGCAACAGCTTTTCGACAGCTGAGTATTTACATTCACAAGAATTTAAAAACCTAACTAAGGTAATAAACAGCTTGTTCCCTGCCTTCTTCATTGTCCTGGGCCAAGAAAGCTCCCAATGAATCCTTCTGCTGCAGCTATATACAACTTCACAGGGCTTGTTTCCCTTTGGTGGCATCAGTACTGGAGGGTTGGCCAAGTAGGCTTTAATACCTTCGAAAGCAGTTTGATGCTCTGTTGTCCAGACAAATTCCTCTTCATCCTTCAGCCTTAACAAGGAAGAAAATGCTTTAGTTTTCCCAGCAGTGTTAGAAATAAACCTTCTAAGAAAGTTAACCTGCCCAAGGAACCTTTGTAATTCTTTCTTACTTGATGGAGGCTTAGCTCTGATGATGGCTTTGGCTTTGTTCTGATCAATCTGTATTCCTTTCTTGTGCACCACATAACCCCAAGAAGTTTCCAGATGATACACCAAAAGCACATTTGAGAGGATTGAGTTTTAGCTTGAACGTCCCTCATTCTTTCAAAAAGCTGTTTCTAACTGAAACAGATGTTCTTTCATGGACTGGGATTTCACTATAATGTCATGCAATATAACACTCTAGATACCCTCCAATGAGATCATGAAAGATGGTGTTCATAGCCCTTTGATATGTTGCCCCAGCATTCTTTCAGGCCAAATGGCATTTTAATCATTCGAAAGGTGCCAATATTTCCAGGACATCTGAATGCTGTCTTGTGGATATCCTCCTCCGCAATGCAGATTTGGTTATAACCAGAATGCTCATCCATCATTGACAAAATTTGGTGTGCCTGACTGAACTATCTACCAGTAGGTCCACTATAGGCATAAGGTACTCATCTTTGGGAGTTGCTAGGTTTAAGTTTCTGAAATCGATGCATACCCTCATTTTACCATTCTTCTTAACTACAGGCACAATATTAGATAGCCATTCAACATACCTGGCTGTCCTAATAAAGCCTGCCTTAAGTAGTCTAAGAATCTCCTCTTTGACCTTCTGAATTACTTCTGGACTCATCCTTCTCGGTTTCTGCTTGTATGGCTTGAAATTAGGCTTCATAGGGAGTCTATGTTCCACTAATGACCTATCCAATCCTGGTAGTTCATTATAAGACCATGCGAAGCAATCTTTGTATTTCTTTAAAACAACCAACAACTGGTCTCTGTCCAGAACGTTCAAACAAGCACTTATATATAGGTTGGCTGTTGTACAGAACCTTCCCCTAAATTCACTTTCTTCTAAGGGGTCTTGTGTCTGAGAACTTACTAAAGCTTCCTCTTTGATTCCTTCTACCTTCGAAGCATATTTCTTGCTTTGCTCCAACTCGCAAGTTCTCTGGTTCCACATCCTTACCTTCTTCCTCATAGACAAAATCTGTCCATAAGGCATCCTCCTCTTGTATCTCCTGGACCTTTGTCTCAATGTCCAATGCGCAGTATTTCCCAAGGGTCAAAATTCTGACCTGTAGCTGCTCCTGTTTACAGCCAATCATCATGGCTTCTCTTTCTTGCTCCTGTACTTTCTGGACTATTGCTTCTACGTCCAATGGTGAGAATTTTAACCAGAGCCAAAGACTTGGCTTTCTTGCTCTTCATCTCTTGCCTATAACCAGGCATCATTGTCATCTTTCACGACAACCTCTTCATCAGCACTTTCTTGGACTAAGTGCTTTAGGTGTGTCACTTCCTCATCAGCCGTCACTTCGGCTGAGCCATCAGCTTTCCTCAGTATACTGAGTGGTGTTACTCCCTCAATATACAACTTGGCCTCTGCAAAGTCTGCACAGGCTATGAAGGGTTGGGGATCTGTATCAATTCCTCTGTCTCTCCATTGCCCAAGGCCATCATGATCTTCTGATGCAAAGAGGAAGGCACACATTTGTTGGTGTGGATCCAATCTCTCCCAAGTAAGGCATTATATTTGGCATTGCTGTCGATGACGAAGAATGCTGTCATACAATCCCTGGTTCCCCACACTCAAATTAATAGGCAGAATCCCTTGAGCCATCTGTTTATCTCCAGCAAAGCCAGCAATAGTCGTGCTGGTTGGGATCAACCTGGGATTCTTTTTCCCTAGTTTCTTCAAAGAAGATTTCGGTAATAAGTTTACTGCTGCCCCCATTGTCTACCAGAGACTCGGTTTAGCTGTATCCCATCAAAGAAAGCCTTGATGTACAGAGGCTTAACATGTTGGGTCATGGAATTCGAGGGGTATTCAAAAGGATATGAGAGGTTGAGTGCTTACCTCTTCTCACTTTCAAACTCAGTTTCCATTGGAGTAGCCATCTCAGGAGCATCCTGTACCCATACTCACTTGTGACTCCTCACTAGAGACAGGAATTGGATCCATGTCTTGGTCACCCTGACCCTCATTCTCAGCCTGGAATTCATGAGGTAGTATATGTACCATATTGACTGATACAGAGGGAAATGAGCCAAACTAGATGGCTGGCTGTACCTTCTTCCCCTCTTGGCTATCTTGCTCAGTGTCTTCAGCAGCATCCTCCATGCTGCACTCTGGTACTTCATTGATAACTGATCCCTTCGAGGGATCCTTTTCGACTGGTTCTTCAGTCAGAAATGTGTGCTCAGCCATGAAGGCTTCGAACATTTCTTCTTCTGCCATTTCCTTCTTTTGGCTCATGTCAATCTCGTCTCCCGCTTCACTATCACTTTCCATCAGAGCCTTCTCCAACCCTGCCAAACTAGACTTCTCCCTGGCCTTTAGTTCAGAATGAACTTGGGCCAATTGTTCTCTGCTACAAACCACTTTGCTTTGTAGAGTCGGTTTTGGAGTATGGTCTGACTTCGAAATTTTCTTTCCTTCTGTCTTGACCTGTGAAGAACTCTCTCCACTTTCTTTCAGATCTTGCTGGTACTGGGTATACCTGCGTTGAATTTTCCTTCTTTGTGATCTGGAAATGACTGGGACCATATCTGGTTCCTTTGTCTTTGGATGTTTAAGTAATACCCAATTGTTTGGGGCCACCAAAGGAGGCTTGACCATCCTGCCTTGATTCTCAACATCCATTTGCGTAGGTGCCCCCCTAGGTTTGTTCTGCATTACAAACCAATCTGGGACCCCTGGTACCCACGAGCTTACTGATCTAGATGTCGAACTGTTTCCTTCTACCTTAGAAACCATCTTCGAAGCTGGCTGTGAAGGTAAATACTTGGCTCTGACTTCATGTTTCGAACCTGATTCAGTCCTTCGATGAAAAGAGCCATTTTCTGTCCTTCGCAGGGTTGGTCTAAAAGGCCAATCTCTGGCTTTACTCCCATAACCTGAACCCCTCTCCAATCTTCTTTCAGAATGGCTACTTTCTACTCTGTAGTAGTTAGGTGGCCTAGACTCATACACAGGCCTCTTGCCTTTAGCATGCATTCTGTCCACTACAGGTTCAACCACTAATGGGCGTTGCCTGTCACCAGCCGGATACGACCTTTTGTTGTGAGCATTGGTTGATTTAGGACGTCTCTGAACATCCTTATAGTATTGCTTCCCATCAATTGGAAGCCCCTTTAACCATTTGTAACTTAATCTGCATCTGGGACACATCCTCTGCACTACAGCTGCTTCGAGAGAATCATCGTCCAGTGCTTCTTCATCAGAGTGTTCCCTCTGACGTGAGAAACCTTGTCCAATAGTTGGTGGGTTTCCAATCTCCTTCTTGGCAGTTGTCTGGTTGGCAATATGCATTTGCACATTGACCTCTTCCAATTCCTGCAGAGATAGATTCTGAAAGTTTGGTACAACCACATTAGCCGCGCTTTCTCCAACTTCTGGAAATGGGTTGCTGTCAATTCCCATGGCTTTTCCTGTTTTGGCTGGGAACTTCAAACTTCCTTTTCGAATTTGCTCTTGGATCCTGTCTCGAAAGACAATACAGGTTTTAGTTGAGTGAGACCAAGAATTATGCCATTTACAGTATACTTTTCCTTTAAGTTCCTCTGGAGATGGCAGTTTGACTCCTTTTGGTAACTTAAGGAAATTGGCTGCAAGCAAATGATCAAAAATGTCATCTGCTTTTGTTAAGTCAAAAGAGTACTTTCTGTGAAAGTCTTTCTTTTTAAACTGTTGGTCGATGGTTGTATCCTTATGAATTAATGCTTCACAGATTACAGGTTCTTTGCCCACAATCTCTGCTGCATCAATCTCATAATTGGGATCTCTATAATACGTCTTATACGAAGCATTATTTCGATCTTGTTCCTCCTCTAGTAATGCTTCATATCGAGACACCTTATAGGTTAATTCGACCAAATCCCTAAATTCAGTTGAGTCAAATTTCTTTCGAAGCCTGAACTCTAAACCGTTTTGAGCCAATCTTACAAATTCTGACTCTGGAAGGATGACCCTACATTTATTTCGAGCCCTTTTAAATCTAGCAATAAACTGAGTAGCCTTTTCTTCAGGCCTTTGACTCAATCTTGCCAAGTCTGCCATGGACACCTCTGGCTCCGATTGGAAGAATTGGGCATGAAATGCCTCTTCCATTTGTTGCCAATTTTGAATAGAGCCAGGTATAAGGTTAATATACCATACAAAGGCTCCCCCAGTTAGGGAATTTGGAAATAATCTCAGTTTCATGTAATCATGATTAGTGAATTCACCACATTGAGCAGCGAATCTGGCAATGTGCTCTACTGTTGATTGATTTCCAGTTCCATAGAACAAGGTAAAATCTGGTATTCTGAATCCTCTTGGATATTCATGTACCCTATCTACCCATTCTGGGTATGGTTTTCTGTATACAGGAGTCTGGACCCCCCGAGCCATCGGTCCACACATCTCCCTAACAATATCAACAATTTGGTCCCTAGGGACCATATTCTGTGCCTGCTGAACCAGTACTGGAGGAACAAACACAGGGTTTGGTGGACAAACTTGTGCTTGTGGCCCTCTTGGTCCATAAGGTGGTACATTTGGGACTGGTTGCCCCTGTGGTACAGGTTGCTGTTGGGGATATGGGTAACCCCTTTGAGCCTGTCCTGTGAAGGGACCTGCGAAATGTGCTGGAACAGGTGTGTCCCTTCCATTTACAGGAAAACTCTCCAACCCCCCGGGTATAAATTCAAACAAAGGATTATTATATCCCCTAGTGCCAGGTATGGCTTCGAACATGGGATTTGTAACCATTCTCATGCCAATTTCTTGTACTTGCCCAGATCCACCAACGTGTGTGGCTTCATTGTTGGGTACTGAGGCATTTTGGCTTACTACAGGCCTTGAAATGGGTTCATACCAAGACTGAGGCGATGGTCTTTCATAGTTCTGAGTACTAGTCTGACCATTAGATTGTCCATTAATTTGCATAGGCTGTTTTTCTCTAGCCAATCTTTGCTGAGGGACATTTAAAACTTCCTCTGTATGTCTTGTATTTGTTGGTTGGTGGTTATTCATTCGATCCAAAAAGGATGTTGCCCACCTTTCCATGGTGTTCATTAATTGTTGTCCCATAGCATCCACTAAGCCATCCCATGGATTTGTTGGCTGAGTACGTGGAACGGTGGATGTTCCAATTCCTTGGTTTCGTCCAATATTATGAACATATGGTTCTTGTCCAGAAGTACTGGTCTGTTCGACCATAGGTTCTGATAACATGGGAGCCTCCACAGGATGTGTTACCACATTATCCTCTGGATTAGGTATTTCTACCTCTCCTTCTACGCCTTCTTCCAGACGTTCATTTTCTCCTTGTCGTCTTCTTCTAGCCATTTTAAATTAAGTCCCACCGGGTGTGCCAAAAATATATGTTGGCTTTTTGGCTTTTCGAATGATAGTTTTGTAAATGCGAGCGTGCCAGCAAGGATCAATCAGTCCTTACAGAAATTATAATTGCCAACCAATTTATCAGACGATTGTGTTTTAGTTCTTTCAGCCTCAATGAAGAGGACTTTTACTGGTGGCTTGACTTAGGAGAAATTAAGAAAAAAAAAAATAACAAGTAATATGAAGAACAATCGCAGTATTTCATTAAAAATGAACACTTACAATAGTCCAAATTCAGCCTCGAAGAGGTTTACAGCAACAGTCTACTTGAATCTACTTGAAACTACTCCTAGGAATCGAAGTGCAGTGCAGGTATTTAAAGGACAAGTATTTAAAGTGCAGGTATTTAAAGTGCAGGAAATGTAAAAACTGGGAAAGAAAATATAAAGTAAATGACTGGTTTGTATGATCTGAGTCTGGGGGTTTTTCTGGGGACTTCCTTGCTATTTATACTTGCCAAGGATGACCTTCGAACTGCACTTCAAACCGTCGAACTGCTCCTCCATGATTGCTGATCATGCTGCCTTAGAAGTAGTTCCACTACGCCATTACTTGCAGTTAAACTTCCCTCTTATATTTGAATTTGAATATGAGTAACCGTTGAGGCCACGTCATCTTTCGTTTCTTTGTTGATCTGGTGTTACTCGGATCACGTGAGAACCAATTGTCATCGCCACGTGTACGATCAGGATTGAAGACGTGAATCATCTTCCCATAATACCCTTACTCTGCCGCGTGTCGAATTGTTACTGGCTTTTACAAAATATATAGCCAACATATACATACAGAAATTAATCACAGAATCAAACATAAATTTCTTAAATTACTGTAGAACCCATCAAAAAGTGAGACTTGTCTCATGTGAACTGGTTGTATCTAATTAATTCCATTATGTATTCTTAGACTTTTTCACAATAAAAAATTTACATTTCTTATTGCCCCTCAAGTGTTGAAGCTACCTTCAAAGCTTAAGCTTAATTTAAGCACTTGAGCTAAAGTTTGATATGCATCCAAAGAATTAGTCAGGACCCCAAAAAAAAAAAAAAAAATCTGAATTTATAAGGAAATTTTATTTATTTATTTATTGTATTATGGTGTTTATGGATCGAAGGTTCTTTAAAACCCTTTATTTATTTATTTGCATCTTTAAGAGCAAGAAACGAAGAAGTTAGAGAAGACAATTCATTGAATGAAACTGGTTGACTTTATGGGGCATACATGGTACAACTTCTTCTGCAGAATATGAGTGAGGTGAGGTCAGTTCAAATTTGTAGCCATGAATATCTCATCTCATCTCATCCCATCCCAACTGTATAACAAACACACAATCTAACAGTTGAATTTTCTCATTACATCGCATGCAGTCTTTAATAACTTTGCATATTTTTCTCAAGACGTCACTGCTATTTGGCTGACCTCTTTTAAGCTGTATTTGGATAATAAATTTAAATAAAAATTTAAAATATATAACAAATATAAATTAAATTTTCTCTTTTTAAGTTTTTGTTCAAATTTATGATTCAAACATAACATTAAGATTTTAACATAGTAAAAAAAACAAAAAAAATGAAAGAAACACCGTAAAAAATTAATCCAAGCCCGAACATAGTTCATTGTACCCATATCATCCCCAATTCACCAGTGTGACTTCATTTCAATCAAATGAGTATGTGTATGCAACAATGATATTATATCATCATTGATATGTGATAATGTAATCTAATTATAGGCTTTGATCTGTGCATAGTGAGTTTTACTATATACACATGATAATTTTTGTGTTGAATTAGATGGATAATTACATTTGAATAACTGTTTATTATCACATCTCATAAATTATCATTAGATGGTGGTAATACGTGTCATAAAATATTTTTATATAATACTTTCAATCTTAAAGTACAAACTTAATATGTTGACATTGCCAATAGAGTGAAGATCAAGTACATTCCATTTCTTTTGTGTATACTGAATACAATTTTTAAAATGAAACCTTTGAATTGATTTACTTTGAAGGGTCAAAGTTAAAACTCAAAGGACATCCAAGTGAAGAAACCTTTTGGACTACATATATATATATATTACAAGTCCAAACAGCCTACTTTCTCATGAGGGGCCCTCTCTCACCCACTGCAACTTGTGGATTCCATAACTTGGTATTGGTTTCTTCCATGCTGAAAAAAATGTGATGATTGATGATGCTATCTCAATCCCAATACCAATCCCAATCTCAGTCCCACCCTTAGTGGGGCCCTCAACTGCATGAGGTGGTGATGGAGATGCATATCTCAGCCTTAAAACTGCTTTGCTATTTATAAAAATGAAAACTGTGGATGGATGCTAATGTAGGAGGGAGGGAGGGAGGGAGGGCCCAATCTTATCCCCTTGTGTTTGAGCTCTTCTAGTAAAAATGGGCTCCACCTATGAAGCTCTACTCACCCCTATACATTTATTTAATTAGCAATTGGCTAGGTTTGGTTGGGGTTAGGTCAAGCATAATTTATGACAAGTTCCTGCTTAAAATCATAATTTTTATGGCTTAAAAAGAGTGTACAACACAGTTGAAACAAAAAATGCAACAAGTAATTGATAATCCAGTTTTGCAAAATGATTATTTTTATCATGTTTGCATAATTAGGCCTAGCCACATAGGATAATCTCAAGAGATAAAACTCTCCGAGAGTTAACTTTAGTGGTTACTACATAGTCGCTCTTTCAACCTATTTAGTATTAAGTTACAGACTCACACAAAAGTGAAAATTTATATTCATATTTTAGACACTATATATAATTTGTCCAAACTTAAAAGATATATCGTATTGATCAAATGTGTTGAAACAAGAAATTTTAGAATCAGTACCCAAATTCTTATCGTTGAACTAAATCTTAGTGTTACCATACTTATTACTAATATAATTACTCAGGAATTGTGTTGATATTTGAGGGTATTGTAGTCATGTAAATAAGACAATTTTAAGTTTTTCAAGATTATTCTAAGCTTATCCTATTTATTGAGTAGATTTCTAAAGATATTTCAGTCTAATTAACTATGTTTCAATATTAAATTTATAAAGTAATTTACGAATGAAAAAAAAAAAAGAGGAAAAGAAAAACAGAAATAAAGTAGAAGTAAGTTTTTTTTTTTTTTTTTTGCACAGTCGAATTTTCAAAAGTGTCCCATGACATCTACCAAACTTTGTGAAGACAATGTTCAATTCATTCCAAAAATAGAAAAACAGAAAGTATCAGAATACTGGCACCATCATGGACCAAATCAGGATTTTATTATTGGAGTCGTCAAAAAAAATTCACCATATACACAAATAAATATGTATATATAAATTATATATATACATAGAATTTTTTTTTTAATATCATAAAAGTAATTTCTAATAAGATGAAAAAAAAATTGGCGCAAAATAAAAATAAAAATAAAAATAACAAAGGAAGGAAGGTTAGATGGGAGAATAATAAAATATATATTTTTTATACTTGGGGGATCATTTTATGTATAAAATGATATAAATATTTTTAAAGTGTTATGACAAACAATATTTTTCACAAAAATAGAGGGTTATGGCCCCCTATAATCTTCTCCTAATTCCATCCTAATTCCAACCATAGATAGGCCTCGTCCGGAAGGTTGGCTATTTTAATTTTTGACTATTTTAGTAGGCTTAAATTTTTATGTTTGGAAAAATGGTTCGATTTTTTTGTAATTAGATGTGATGTTTATAAGAAGAAAAAAAAGTAAAATGATTATAAATTTGATATGACATTTTGTTTTATTAACTATGTTAACATATTTTTTCTTTTTATAATTTTAGCGCCACCCCCCCCCCCCCCCCAAAAAAAAAAAAAAAACACCCACACACACACACAAAACCTGCCAACTTACTAAAAAAAACTCAGATTCTCCACCATTAGAAAATCAACGATCAATTAATATATACCCAAAGTTTACTTTTCTTGTCCTTCTATGTTATCAATTTCGCTACTCATGCAAAGATTCAATTCTCAATTATTTCTCTGTTTGTCAAAAGACGAGATTATATTTATTTATCGGACATAAATGATGGGATTCAATTCAAATTCTTTGCATCAGCATAACGAAATCAATTATAGTTTTTCCTAAGAAAAAAAAGAAAAAGAAAAAGAAAAAGGAGAGAGACTAAATGACAATTTTACCATCATACCAAGGCAAACGATTGCCAATATTTCAACATCCAATACAAATTTGACAATAAATACTCTTCCATAGACTCTACTAGAACTACATGTCATACACGTAACCAACCTGACTTCTATTCCATCTAAATTGATATAGCCTTTGTCGAACATTATTTATTTATTTTCTCAATTAGGAATACAGTACAACATATATCTAATAATTTATAACAATTAACTCAAATAGTGTTAGAAATCAATAACCCAACCACCAATCTAAAAGAGAACTTCCACGATGAAAAAGAAATTATCAAACTTTTGAGAATTTAACATAGGTGTTATAGTTAAGTTGAATTCTAAATTAGCAAACTTTTGTTGTCATATTAAGATATTAAGATTGTATTTGTTTCTTAAATTTGTAGAAAAAATTGTAGAGAGAGAAAGAAGGAAAAAGTGAATGAAGTACATTTTGTTTTTCTTCTTTTCACCAATGTATTTCATTTTCATTTTCTTCTACAAATTTAAGATCCAAATATAATCTAAGAGATTTACAAATATCATTTTTGGGTTCATGACTCTCTTTTCAAAAAATAAAAAAATAAAAAATCAGAGGATCAAATAGACCGACAATATTCTCAAATCAATTTTATTTTTTTATTTTTTTTATTTTTTATTTTTTTTATTTTTTTTAACAATCAATGCGAAAGAAATAGGAAGAAGAAAACTGCATAACACAATCATAAGACTCATACCTACACCACACTCGATGAAAAAACATCAATTCCCCTAAGCCAACATCTTGATCTTTAATATTCTCGTACCTAAGCTAGGGTCAATAAGACTCGTACCTAAATACCATAAGACTCGTACCTAAATACCATACTTGATATATATAAAAAAAAAAAATATCACTTCCCTAAGCTAACATTTTCATCTTTAATATGCTCAAATCAGTAAAGGCAGGGTCAATAGTACACATTGTAACATATAAAAATCGTGCCTAAGTGGAGGAAAACTCTAGGTCAAGCAAAAATTGTTGGGGGAGACAATACTCCTAGGAAGAATTCATGGGGATGTACGATTTCCATTTAATCTAATCCAAGTAGGTATCTTGGTGGTCTGAAAAGAATACGAACCAATCAATACTGTATAATTTGTAAGCCAATAGGATGGACACACCAGCGTGGTGTGAGAATGATTGAAAGAGACCTCTATAATTTTTGCTTCATCTCTATCATCAAATAAAGAGTTAGTAAACTAAATGACATCATGGCTTAGGTAACAATTGATTAAGGTGTGGGACCCAAACCCAATACAATATTTTTTTTTTCAATGTAACTGAACTAGTGAAAGGGTGCATATATTTTGAGTAAAAAGTAAAAAAAAAAAAACAAAAAATAAATGGGCATTACATCAGAATAAAGTAGCAAATCAACAACACAACACAAAGTAGGCAGATAGATATAAGAGTGAGATCCACAGCCATTCCACTTGTTTTGAGTCTTCAGTGCTCTTACATGGCCACCACCCAAAAAAAAAAAAACCTTCTAAATGTTTATTACATAGCAACTTGTCTGGAATGCAAAGCGAAAATTTAATTGAATCCATTTATAGTTTTTATAGTGTAATTTTATTAAAATTCATTCCAATATTCCTAAATTTTTTGGTCAAAATAATTTTGATAAAAAATCTTTTTTTTTTCTTTTTTTTTTTTTTTTTAGCATTGATTGACCGAATAAAATATGTATAATGTAAATGTAATGAATGATAAGGCCATTTTTATGTTCAATGAGAGAGCTTATTTTACTCTTTTTGGTTTAACTGATAGCCTAAGATAATTATTGAAGTGCCATAACTTTTTAATATTAATTTTTATTTATTTATAGATAGAATTTTTGTATTTTTTCAATTAATTTTTTCTCTCAATTATACTCATTTTGTAGAGTGAGGGTATATAATAAATGGAGTGGAGCCATTTATAGGAATGCAAATTGATGATCACATGCAGTGACATTAACTGCCAAACACTAAAAACAATTCATTATTTTTGTTTTGTTCCTTTGTTCTTCTTTTTAATAGAAAATAATGTGATAGATTAGGGTTTTCTAATTTTAATAGAAAAGATCCATCAAACAGGTATATACTTTCAGAACTAAAACCCTCGTATCATTTTAAAGCATTTTTATGGCTTACATGAATGAGTACAATTTTTTGCTGGGATCAATACATTTTTAAAATGAGAGATTCCAAATTTTAGACCAATCAAATTATGTATTTTGTTTTTATAAATAAATTTAAATCATAAAATGGTTACATAAATTACGACGTGATACATAAGTAGAAAAGTGATGCTCATGATTTGCTCTTTCCATACCAACCCCATGAAATGAACACTAATTCAATCCATCCAAATGCTAGTATCATCATTTTCGCGTTTTGCACAAAAGGACACTTAAAACCCATGTGTTCCTCATGTTGGAAAAATTTAGAAGTCAATGGAAATGGATTCTGAGAGGGTAATTTATATGTATAAATTGGGCCGAGCTGGTTAATGGGCCGTTGTGGACCGTAGTAAGAAAGGCGGAGTAAAAAGTGGCCTTGGCGTTAGCCCGGTCCTAGAAAGGCCTTGTTGTTTATCTCGGTCGCCACAGCCAGAATGGTTAGCCCGGTCGTTATCTTTAAACCGAGGTATGCTGAGCCTTCTTCAGGACTTTTGTTCTTGGTTAGCTCAATCCAACTCTTCTACGGATAGCTCGGTCTTGGCATGCGAAGCCGAGGTAGAAACAAGGAAAGGAAGAGCCGAGCTGGCAGTTAGCTCGGTCATACCAGCCAGTTTAGCATGGCAATGTTATCTCGGTCGTATGGTCATCCTACCGAGGTAAAACCATCTCACTTGGTGTAAGCAATGAAAGGGTGTTGAAGGATGAGCATTATCTTTCAGGAGTGTGAATCCTAGGAGGACTCTACGTGGAGGAATAAAAGTCCTACTATGATTGTGCCACGCGGAACCTATAAAAACTCACAATATCACCTATGGAGAGGTAACACAACTTTGATTCTCGAATACACAGAACTTTTGTCTATTTATCTATTTTGCTGACTTAGGCATCGGAGAGGTATCCGGCACACACCCGCCGGGCTAGGTCACGTTTGTGTTTTCGGAGAGTAAAGTGACGTCATACGGAGGAGCGCAATCTTGATCAACAGGATTATACGAGGACAATATTTCGTGCTCGTACAGATTCCATTTGAATGAAAGGATACAACTATTCATGGTGCCTTTTTATTATAAAGGGTGTGATTCAAGGAATTTGTTGGAGATAATTTCGGCAATAATTAATTAAAGCAAATAAAATAAATAAAGTAAATAACAAAATTAAACCTTATAGTACTTTTGCAAATGGTTTATGAACAAGTTTGTGATTGAGACCTGTGTTTGAACACTATATCTTTAAGACAATTTCGTTCTCTCCAATGGTGCTTGACAACAATGGACATCTTGTCTCCAGGATACAACAATCACCACAAACGAAGAGAGTATACTCTTTGATTGTACAGTAAATCAAAATAATGTTTTGCACTCCCAAAATTCAGATGAATAATACCAAAAAAAAACACTTGGACTTGAGGAATTTGGAATTTTCAAAATTTCAAAATGAATAAAACTAGAATAGAGGCTACCTGGAAATGGATTCGATTCGAATGAAATGATGCAATTCTTCACGGTGCCTCTTCATTATAAAGAGTGTGACCCAAGGGTAGTGTGTCTTTTCATTTTAAAAGGTACGACTCATGGGTCATGTCTCTTCTTTGTGCTTTGTTCAAACTGAACAGGTGCCAACAAGCAACCCCATTCCAGTTTTATTGATTCAAAGATTTCAAAAATGCCTTACTTTCTTTCATACATTCAGTATTCATCCGTAAGTAAGTTCTTGTAAGTACAAAACATAATTTTGGTTCGTTGTACAATCAAAGAGTGTGTTCTCTTCGTTTGTGGTGATTGTTGTATCTTGGAGACAGGAGTCCACTATTCTCAAGCACCATTGGATAGGACAGATTTTTGTCTTAATGATACAGTGTTCAAACACTAGTCTTAATCACAAACTTATTTATAAACCATTTGCAGAAATACTATAAGATTTAATTTTGTTATTTATTTTATTTTACTTATTATTTATTTAAATTAATTATTTGCTAAAAGGATCTCCAACACTTCAAGTATATGGTCTGGATGGCAATGTGCCCACAAAAGTACTTATGATCACCCAAAAGGATCCCCGTAATTTTGGATTCCTAACTATGACAAATGCTCATATACACCATATATATGTATATGCCAAATGTGTGTCATGGCAATGGAAGGTTCTTCAACCAATTGGTTGGCTTTTTGGAAATGTTTGATTCAGTGGTACGAAATTATTTCACCAGACAATTCACTCACCAAACAAATATTATAAATAAATGGAAAAATTACACCAACACCTCCTGAGATTTATATTTATTACAGTTCTCCTCCTCACTTTTAGAAAATTACATCTCCACCCATGAGGTTTAAAGTTTCATTACAGATTCTCCCCTTCAGCAATTTAATTTTTTTAAATACCAATTTTGCCCTCCTTGGGTAAATTACATTGACACCCCTCACATTTTAGAAATTACAACCCCCCTCCCTAAGGTTTAAAGTAACATTACCAATTGCTCCATCGGTTAGTATTAGTTGGAAAAAAAATTCATTGAAAAAAAACTTTGTCAGTAAAATTTTTAAATTTCTGTTTAAAAACCAACGTAAGCTCATTTTTTTAATTTACGTTTTTTCCTCAAATTTATAAACTGAGACAACCTTTTATAATCCAAAAAAATTATCAAACAAGTTTTTATGACAGTTTTTTAAATTTTTGTAAATATAAATTGAAAACTAAAACGAAATGTTTACCAAACAGGTTTGATGGTAAAAATGTCATAAAATTAACAAGTAATTAAATAAGTTACTAACGTAAGAAATTACTCATCAAAAGATTTTAGGCTATGTATGGTTTGATTTTTAGAATTTTTTTTAAAAAATTAAAAATTAATTTGGTTAAGAAATAAAAAATTAAAAATAAAAAATAATTATCAAACCATACATAAAAAAATAATTAGTATTCTTAGGCTATGTACCACCAAACACATAATATTTTTACTTTTTTATTTTTTATTTCTTAACCAAATTAATTTTTAATTTTAAAAAAAAATCTAAAAATCAAACCATACATAGCCTAAAAATATTTTGATAAGTCATTTTCTTACGTTGGTAACTTATTTAATTATTTGTTAATTTTACTACATTTTTACCATCAAGCCTATTTAGTAACCATTTCGTTTTCAGTTTTCAATTTATATTTATAAAAATTTTAAAAAATGTCATAAAAAACTTGTTTGATAATTTTTTTCGTTTATAAATGGTTTGTCTCAGTATGTAAATTTGAGGAGAAAAAACGTAAATTCAAAAAATGAGCTTACTTTGGTTTTTAAACAAAAATTTTAAAAACTTTACTAACAAAAATTTTTTTTCAATTAATTTTTTTTTCCAATTAATTTTTTTTCAATGAATTTTTTTTTCCAACTAATACTAACCGATGAGGCAATTGATAATGCTACTTTAAACCTAAAAGGGGGGATTGTAATTTCTAAAATGTGAGGGGTGTCAATATAATTTTACCCAATGAGGGCAAAATTGGTATTTAGAAAAATTAAATTGCTAAAGGGGAGAATCTATAATAAAACTTTAAACCTCAGGGGGAGATATAATTTTCAAAAGGTGAGAGGGAGAACTGTAATAAATATAAACCTCAAGGGGTGTCAGTGTAATTTACCCTAAATAAAATTATCATTTACTATCATAAATAAATGGTTATTTTTTAAGAAGGCAAATGAATTGTTATTTTCCATTGCATTTTATTTTCATTCAAATGAACTAAACACTATCAAAGAACACAAATTAGATTTAGAGAGTAATATTATACAAACAAAAAAACTCATATGTAATTGTGTGTATCGATTTTTGACCATACTGCCAAACTAGTACTTAACTGAAGAGCACCTGCAGAATAGATTAAACCCGAGCGACCTATTAACAAAAGGAAGAGATTCCGATGGTGATTTGTCCACCCAAGAGTACTCCGACGATTAAGTCAATTATCTCTCAAAGATAGCAAAAGTGTTTAACTCACTATTTAGAATATAAAAAAACATACCTTAGATCCATGGGGTGTGTAACAACCCAGATTTTTAATTATTCTGTATAATTTATACTAATATTATTTAATCTCAGTTAAGAAAATATATGATTTATTATATATTATTATGCGTAATTTTGTAAAATAATATAATTATTAAAAGTTTAGGGGTCAAAATATAAATAATAATACTATAGATAACAATAATAATAATAATAATTGATGTGATAGTAAAATAAATAATTAATTTTCTGTTAGTATATAATAAAGTGTAATTTAATTAAGAATTAATTTATTATATAATTATATTAAAATATTAGATCAAAAGATAATTATTCTAAATATCTATTAAAAATAAGAATGAATCTTTGTAATTATTATCGAAATCTGCCACATATCAACTCCCCTTATAAAAGGAGGAGGCTTCCGTCGGAAAGAAGGGAGGAAAGAAACAGAAAGAAAAGAGGGAAAGAAAAGAAAGAGAAAAGAGAAAGAAAGGAAAAATAATAGAAACTGAAAGGATCTTTAATAGTGAAAAGAAAGATTAAGGTATTAAAATTAAGGTGAAGTATATGATACCTTGAGTTACCAAAATGTATTTTTTTTATATTTTGACTTACCATATTTATTTTATAAAAGTTATGTTTTATTAGTATATTAATAAAAGTTATGTTTTATAAACATCAATTTTGTGGTTTTATTTCTAAACCCTATTTGCTTAAAAGGAAACTCATGGATATGTTTGTTTTACTTTTAAAGAATATTTGGTTATGACCTTATATATAATTATGTTTTGTAAGTACCACCACGGGAGTCCCATGTCTTGAGGGACTTAAATAACTATTGGCTTCTGTTTGATCACTTTGTGGTCCTCTGTTTGTCAAGGATCCATTGACCTCTGATCTATGCGGACCAAAGTGCTGTGCGGAACTAAGTGCTACACTATTATAGGAGCCACCTCTTGAATCCGTACGAGTCACCTCTTGAATCCGTACCTCTGTTCTGATTGTCACACCTGTGACCTCTGTTTTGTACTGTGGTTATGGTTATTTACTTACATAATATCTGTATTTCAGTTTCTGCCAGTTAAATGATTTGTTTACCAAATTACCATGATTATGGTTATTTATTTACATAATCTCAGTTTTGCTACTTAAAGGATTATTTGTTCCGACTCAGTTATCCTAAATGTTTTGGCCTAACTAACTATCCATGGTTATTTCGTGTCCCTTATACTCTTGGTATAATATTTCTCACTCTGCCATGTGCTTATAGTTTTTTACCAATTTTCAGGAAACATGCAATTCAGAAATAGCTTATGGAAAATCTTAGACGCGGGGCTGCAGAATAAACACACACAACACTTTTATGATATTTTTTATATGTAAATATCGGCCTTTTTGGTCAGTATATTTTGTAATAAAAAATAGAAGTTCCGATGATTATTTTGGTACCCTTACTTAAATTTTACTTCCGCTTGCGTTTATTGATTTATTTAAGATTTGGCCGGAGGTAACCTCAGTTACTGGCCATCATGATGCTTAACCCTTGGGTATAGGGAGCGGGTCGTGACAGGGGGTGCTTCTCTTTTATAGTCAACACTTACATAATCCCAATAGAAGCCTAACTTTAATGGACTTAGGATTACTGCTAATGTTGGACTCCTAGTAGGATTGAGATAAACTCTCTAAGAGTCTTATCTTTACCCAAACTGAAATCCTCTCTGATTCTAGGATTCTTGTCCCTTATCCGCTTATTCCGAATTCCGGTATCTTCGCAGATAACCTCGGCCTAGCCGAGATGATCTTGGCGTCATGACCAGGACACGTGGCACCTCGGCCACGTGTTATCATTCAAAAATTATGTCCCCACAACTACCCCATGGGTTCTATTACCTCGGCATCTTGAGGTGATGAAACCTATATCATTCATTCCTTTAATATGACCCCGGTTTAATTTCAACTTGTAAATTTTTAAAATTTCAGCAAGTGTTAAACATGACCTCGATTTAATTTCAACTTGTAAATTTTTAAAATTTCAACAAGTGTTAAACATGTCCTCGGTTTAACTTCAACTTGTAAATTTTTTAAATTTCAACATGTGTTAAACATGTCCTCGGTTTAACTTCAACTTGTAAATTTTTAAAATTTCAACAAGTGTTAAGTATGTCCTCAGTTTAATTTCAACTTGTAAATTTTTAAAATTTCAACAAATATTAAACATGATCTCGGTTTAATTTCAACTTGTAAATTTTTAAAATTTCAACAAGTGTTAAACATGTCCTCGATTTAACTTCAACTTGTAAATTTTTAAAATTTAAACAAGTGTTAAACCAACCTTAGCTTGTAAATTCCAACTCCCAAGCATCATTCTCCAGCCCTCTTTGGTGCACTACTTCCAGTGTCGTTGTAAGTCCTTTTGGACCACCCTTCATTGGTCGTGTCGAAACAGAGTTCCTTCCCCAGAACATCGCGATATTCTTTGGTGCGGGTTTCTTTTGTTCGACGAGACTTCTGGGATTCTCCATGCCCGACCTCCCGCGAAGGCCGGTAAGAATGTCCCTTGGTCCCGCCATGCTGAGGGACTGCAAGAACCGTTTTCTGCCTCCTTTTTTGGGCACCTTTCTTGGCTGCTGGAATCGGCGTTTCTTGTGGCGGGAACGGTGGCTGCATGACGTTGGGCCTGTTTGGTGCAGCTTAAAAGCTGCTTATTTCAGCTTTCAGCTTAATTTAAGCTATTTTGATGTGTTTGGTTTAGCTTATAACTTATAACTTATAGCTTTTTGGAAGTCAGAAATCAGCTTATTCTTTGAGCGGGGCAGGAGATGCTTAATTTATAAGTTAAAAATCAGCTTATATTCATAGTTATAACCTATAAGCTGTTTAGGCATAAGCTATAAGCACTTTTCCACAGCTCTACCAAATAGGACCGTTGTTCTGCATCATGAAATTGACGACCGTTTGCAAGTCCGCCAATTTGTCCGCCATTCCCTTCATCTCGTTGTCCCTCCGCAGGCATCTATCTTTTCACACCTGGAGGTCATCCTCGTTATAATACCCGCTCCGGTCCGATTTCTTCAGTACGCCGCCTTCCTAGCCGACGTCCTTTCCTCCGTGATTCTTGTCACGAGTCTCTTCGTTGCAGTTGTTTTCTTCGACATCAAGGTCAATATGTTTCCCACTCTCAGTAGGGGTGTCATCTCCAACCTTTTCTTTCTGTCCGTCGTTGGCCATTTATTCTCCTTTCTTTCCCACAGACGGCGCCAAATTGTGTGTCAATTTCTGACCACACTGCCAAACTAGTACTTAGCTGGAGAGCACCGGTAGAATAGATTAAACCCGAACAACCTGTCAACAAAAAGAAGAGATTCCGGCAGTGGTTCGTCCACCCGGGGGCACTTCGACGATCAAGTCAGTCATCTCTCAAAGATAGCAAAAGTGCATAACTCACTATTCATAGCATAAAAAGCATACCTTTGACCCACAGGGGTGCCTCTCTTTTATAGCCAACACTTACCTAATCCCAATAGAAGCCTAACTTCAATGGACTTAGGATTACTGCTAATCTTGAACTCCCAGTAGGATTGGGATAAACTCTCTAAGAGTCTTATCTTTACCCAAACTGAAATCCTCTCTCATTCTAGGACTCTTGTCCCTTATCCACTTATCCCAGATTCCAGTATCTTCGCAGATAACCTCGGCCTAGCCGAGATGATCTCGGCGTCATGACCAGGACACGTGGCACCTTGGCTGGCACTTCGGTAACACCTTGGCTACGTGTTGTCATTCAAAAATTATATCCCCACAGTAATGATATGACTTATTATGAACCATTAACTTCAAAACAAAACACCTTAAAGATGAATTTATTTATAACTATAATATTACTATATCATTTTTCTTTTTCTTTTTTTGTATGAATTTATATATATTTAGAACTTTCCTTAAATTTATTTGAGTTGGGTCAATTCATGGCATGATCGGCATGCCAAACTGATAATAAATGGAAAGGTAGTATCGGATATTTTGTGGGAACTAACATGTTTTTCATAAATGAAAGATGGGCTCAATCTTAATGAACATTAGACTTTTAACCGAAAATTTTGCACAAAGCTATGTAACTTTTTTAAATGTGAATCTCATAAACCGTTTAAATTTGTGTGAAAGGAAAGAGACCCACTTTTATATTGTGATTTACACACTTATTTAAATATCATCGGATGAAATCAGTAAAAACAATAGATCTAAGAGCCAAATTAAATGGAAAGAGGAAAGTCCATTTGGAATCAGAACAAAAGAGGGCTTGGAATCAAAGATCTCAGAGTGTCTAAGCAGTGCTTGTTACTCAAGTGGTGGTGAAGATATGCCTTGGAGGATGAGGCTTTATGGAAATCAGTGATATGTGCCAAATATGGTGTATCGGGGGGTTGTTGGTTTCCTTTATTGAATAATTGTGGTTCTGTTTCTTTTATCTAGAGAGATATTCTTGCTGTGGCACAGGAAAATTCTAGGCTGTATGACTTCTTTATGGAAAATGTGGAGCTTAGGATTGGTAATGGAAATAGGGTGAAGTTTTGGGATAATGTTTGGTTAGGATCATCAAGTCTTAAATCCCAATTCTCTAGGTTGTACCAGTTGAATTTAGATAAAGAGATCGCCTTGAATTCACAGCTTTCTTATAGAGATAGCACCCACACATGGTGTTTTAATTTTAGAAGGCCCCTGTTTAGATGGCAAGAAGATAAGGTGATCAAGTTGCAAAATATGTTGGGTGAAGGGTCTTGTCTATATTTGATTGAAAAGGATTTAATCAGGTGGAAGGCTCAGCAGTCAGGGGTCTTTCAAGTTGCAGTTGTGTATAACTGATGCAAACAAAGCTCTGGACCTGTTCATAGTTTATCTAATTTGATTTGGAATAACTTTGCTCCTCCAAAGGCGAAATTCATTACTTGGCTTGTATGGAGAGATAGGCTGAAAACCTCTTCATTCCTTAGTAAAATTGGAGTTTTGACAGGATCTGAACTGTTGTCTTGTGTGTTGTGCAAAGCTGAGATGGAAACCCACACTCACCTACTTTTGAATTGTTCTTTGTGTGGCATGTTTGGTCAAAAATCATGGACTGGTGGGGAATGCAATGGGCGATACCAAGATCTTTCGAAGATTTGATGCAATGGTGGTTGGGGCAGAAGTTCAGGAAAAAAGAAAAGTAAGTTTGGAAAGTTGTTTTCATTTCTGTTGTTTGGTCTTTGTGGAAGTACAGAAATGATTGTATCTTTAACAATACTCAACCTGTTATTGATGAATTGTGTGAGTTAATCAAAGTTAGAGTGGCAATGTAGTTGAAGTCTTATGATATAGGGTGTTTCTACTCCATTCAAGAGATTGTCTCAAATATAAAATGGGTGAATCAAAACCTCTAAGGTTTGGAGATGGTTGGTGATTGTTCAAGCTTGTTTGGAGGATGCCTATATTGCTTTTTTGCTATGTTTGGATGTTGGTTCACTCTGTTTGGTCTGGTTATCTGAATGTTCTGGTATATGAGGTGAACTGCTACTCTGATGCTGTTTTGCTATGAATCTGTTGCTGATTTGTTTTGTTTTTGGTTGCTCTGTCTCTGATGCTGGGGCTTTTACTTGATGCACTCTGCTTGGTCTGATTTCCTTGTTCTGTTATGCTTTTGATTTGGCTGAGTTGTCTTTACTGCTAGTTTTCTTTGAATTGGTTTTCTAAACGTTCTGGTAAATGAGGTGATCTGCTGAGACAACTCTGATTGAATCTGTTGGTGATCTGCTATTCTTGGTCTCTAATGCTGGGTCATTTGCTTAGGTTGTAAGGATTCTTCTTTGGAGTAGTAATAGTTTTTGGATTGTTTTTTTGGTGTAGGTTGGTTTCTCATCAACCTGTTGGTGTGCTAGCATATGATTGGGCAGGCTTTTGGGTGCCAACCTAGTTGGGATCTTTTTGTTCGCTTTCATTTTTTTTGCACCCACCTTCTTTCTTCTCTTTCTTTATTGATGTATTCAAATTTTAATATCAATAAAGTTTCTTTTTTTGCTGATCCAACCCAAAAAAAAAAAAAAAGAGCCAAATTAAATCATTCGAACGCATAATTGAATGTGAAAAAAAAAATCTCATTAAATATCAATTTTCATGAATATAATGTAAGATCCACATGATATTTTTACAAAAGACCATGAATAATTTAACAATAACAATACTAAATATTTTGCAAAGTATTAAAAAAAATTAATTTATGAGTCAATATTATTTTAAACATGACTTACATCTTATTAATATTTTTTAGTGTAATTTTTTAAATAAAAAACACATTTGTCACCCACTTCACTCAATCAACATGGGCCACCTATCACCATAATAGGCCAATGTTGCGTCGAACGTTCTAGTCAGTATAAACGTGACAAATGGGCCGAAAGGACCGCACTAAGGCTTTGTTTGGGAATAAATTATTTTAGTAATTTTTTAATTTTTTATGAAAAGATTTTTAAAAAGATAAAGAGAGTGATGTGCCAATTTATAATGACTTTTTAATTTTTTAACTAAAATATATAATTGACAAATGAGTCTCAAGCGTGATGTGGTGGCACAACACCAACGAATTGCCTCGAAGTTATCTAACACGTTGCAGCGTTTGTGTCACTAAAAATTGACTAAAATGCTTCAAAACGAATAAAATCTCCACCGTGAATTTTCGGCAGTGTGGACAGCTTATCATATTTTCACATTCGAATGTTTATGTTTTTTTATTTTTATTTTTTTCAAAGTAGTTATTTATAAAATAAATAAATAAAAAGTTAATTATCAGTCATTCAACATTACTTCTTTGATATTTAAATATAGGACTTTTCTTAAGTGTGCAACCCTCAAGGTTGCACACCATGTGCCACTTACACAAAAAATGTAAGTGGAAGGTGAAAACAAAAAGTAAGACTGAACACAGAAAGACGTAAGTGTAAAGCGTAAGTTGCACACCATAACAGTACCCTTAAATATAATCCAAATTGTACCTGTCAAGAACGCAAGAATACTCAAAAGCTCTAGTGTTGAAAATTAAGAACTTGTACCTCAATTCATGGTGTGGTATAACCTTTTTATATAAATGTGTTATACCTTTAATAAATTAATAACTCTTCTTTATCTAGTTTAAATAATTTTCAAATTTTATAGAATTTCTTAATGATTCATATCATACTGCGTGATATGGTATTGGAGATAATGTAATTAGTAACAAAACATATTTCAAATAAAAAATTAAGACATTATTTTACATCAATCACGATTTTTTAATCTTTAAATAATCTTTTTAAAAAAAAACCAATATAAAAAATATTAAATTATACAATATGAATAATTTACATTCAAATTAAGACAAGGACTTTTCTTAAGTGTGCAATTTACACCTTACATTTACGCCTTTCTGTTTGCTGTCATGTTTTATGTTTATACTTTACACTTACATTTTTTGTGTTGGTTGCATATGGTGTGCAACCTTAAAGGGTTGCACACCATAACAGAACCCTTAAGACAATATATGACAATGTCGGAAGAGTATCAAAATAAAATAAAAATAAAGCAGACAAAGAAAGGTATCATCCAGGTGTCGCCCTCGGAATCTACAGAGAGTCACACGTATCTTCTTGTCATGCGCCTCTTTTTCGGGCGCCCTTTTGGTGTTTGGATGCAAAGAAACTTTCACATGCAAATTACCTTTTTATTGTGTTGAATTTTCTATGGGAAAAGGGAAAATGACCGTTGTTATTATGTAGTCAAACTTTAGAGGCTAGATGGTAAATTTAGGTCAAGTTTGGCATCCCAATATAAGTGTACTTATTTCATCTTTTTATCTTTTTTGGGTCACATCAATCAACATCTCCTCTCTACTTTTTCTACACATAATACAAAAAAAGTCAAAAAGTACACTTATTCTAAACTTCCCAAACTTGGCCTTAGAAGTGAAAAAGACAATGACTGTTTCTGCATCACATGTGATATCATGCTTTTCATGGACCCCTTGTATTTTATGTATTTTTACACTGAATGTTACATGTTGAATGGTTCATTTGACTTCCTCACATTTTTTTTCATTTAATTTCTTACCTTGAAAAAAAAAAAACAAAACAAAACAAAACAAATACACAAGAACATCAACATATTAGGGTAAGGGATTCTTTGGAGTGTCTTAAATAAGTATACTTTTTATCTTTTTGGACTAAAAAGTTGAGGGAAAAAATATGGATGTTTGGGTTAACTTTTTGACTTTTTATGGAAAAATGTGTGTTAAAAAATTGTATAAATTAATGTGTAAGGAAAAATTAAGATTGGAAGTTGTGCAGCCGTACTTTTTGACTTTTGATAAATAGTGATAATTTTTTAACTTTTTGAGAAATTTTTTGACTTTTTAATTTTTTTTTAACTTGCCAAACTTGACCTAAATTTAAGGTCGGATAGGGGTGGGAATGGGTATTCAAACCAGTTTGAGAAGAAGGTTTAAAGTTAATTTTTGATTTTTTTTCAAAAATATATATATATAAATAAATAAATAAGTAATGTGACTCAAAAAAATTAAAAAATTAATAAGTTCACTTTTAACCTAATTACTAAAAATTTTATCTTAAAAACAATTTTAGCTTTATACTTAAGTCATGTGTCACTTCACACCTTTTCTTACTAGCTTATTCATTCGATTTTATCTATAACCTAGCCTCCGTTTGGGGAGTGGGTTGACTTTTTGGCTTTTTGACTTTTTTACTATTTTAGCTTGGGGCTAAAAAGCCTGGTTTGGGAAGGACTTTTTAACTTTTTGACTTTTTTGACTTTTTTTTGTGAGAGAGGAGTGTAATGATTATGGATTGGATTTGATGTTTTGTTTTTTGTGGCCAAAATAGCCTATTTTATTTTTTGTGACTATTTTAGCCCCTAACCCACCAAAACCAACTTCCCAAACTACGTTTTAAAAAGATAACTATCCAAATGATGGTGTCTTATTTTATTTTTATTTTTTTGGTAAGTAAATACTAAAATAAAATATTGTCTTTATACTTATATATTATATATTATTTTTGTACCTAAAATTATATGGAATTTGAATTCACATCAAGTGCCCAACTAATAGGCTAGTCATTGTACTATAACTTTCTTTAAAAAAAAGTGGGCTAGTCATTAGTTAATTTTTTTTTTTTTTTTAACTGGAGATCAAACAATTTGAACTTGTAATTGTTTTAAATTTTATGACTAATATTTTTGAAAACAGCCCCGTTACAGAGCCCGAAAGCCCCGGGTCGAATTTGGCTTGAATTTGAGAAGGAAGAAGGAGGAAGATGAAGAGAAGGAGGAAGAAGAAGAAGAAGGAGAAGCAGAACTGGAGGGGCCATCAAAATTGGGCGGAGGCGGAGGCGGGCGGAGGCAGAGGCGGACGTGGGGCTGCGATGCGACAATCGGCCGACGAACGACGAGTTGTGACAACTCTTTTTCGCCTCTCGCTTCTGTTTCTCTCTCTCGCCTCTATTTCTCTTCTTCTGTGTTCAAAACGAAAAAGAAGGAGAAAAGAAAGAAAATGAAGAAAAAGAAAAAAAAAATTGAAACCCAAAACGACGTCATTTGGGTTTCGACCCGAATTCGAGCCACTGATTTCGGGCCCTCAAACATTTTTCTTTTGAAAATTTAGAAGAATGATTTTAGATACCATGAGAATTATTAATTTTCCTATGAAAGTGAATATAAGGTGTAAATTTAAAATTAGACAAATTACATTGATAATCCTTATATTTATCCTTCATATCATATTGGTCTTTATAATTTCCAATGGTTCGAGTTTGATCCTGAATTTTATGTTGTCTGAATTTAGTTTAACTGATTACAACTGTTAGTATTATTTTATTAAAATACGTTGAATGTTTCATGCTTTTAGAAGTAAAATTATAAGCTTGATCAATTAGAAAGATAACCTCAACCAACTCAGTGATTTTTTCCGTAAAATTTTTTTAATGACGTTGTTAATTGAATTAAATTGGCACGAAATCCAAACTAATAGTCAATTTTTTTTTTTTTTTTTTTTTTTTTTTTTTTTTTTTTCTAAGATTGCATAATTGTGAAAACTAAATGGAGGTAGCTCAAGCTTCACTGCAAACCAAAGACGATATCGATCCTCACATGTTTGGATTTTCCTTTTTCTGAACAAATGCAAGGACTCTTGAGCAGCTACCAGCAAGTGTCCATAACTCGACACTTCTCACTTTGGGACTGAAGATCTTTGATTACTGTTAACGAGTCCCCTTCAAGAATAATCTCAAGAGTGGAATACAATGGATAAAATGTATGAATTACCAGCGTAATTTACTCTTTAAAATTACCGTGATGCAGATCATATATAGAATGAAATTCATCCATATATTTAAATTTTAGATAAAATTATGGATCATTTAAAGGTGAAAACAACATTAAATAAAAATGAAAAAATTGAAAATTGGTAACAAAAATGATTGTTCAATTAACAAGCATAGTAAAAAAAAAACAACAAAATACAATTAACTTTTCAGAAAAAAACTTCAAAAAAAAAAAACTCATTCCAAAATACAATGTGCCTGTTTGGTGCAGCTTAAAAGCTACTTATTTCAGCTTTCAGCTTAATTTAAGCTATTTTGATGTATTTGGTTTACCTTATAGCTTATAACTTATAATTTTTTGGAAGTCAGAAATCAGCTTATTCTTTGAGTGGGCAGGAGATACTTAATTTATAAGTCAGAAATCAGCTTATGTTCATAGTTATAAGTTATAAGCTGTTTAGGCATAAGCTATAAGCACTTTCCCACAGCTCTACCAAACAGGGCCAATGTGAATGTTCACAATTTACAATTAACATACAAATAACATTAGAAAAACTAAATTCATACCAATGTAAATATTCATATTGCAACATGAAACAAAATTGAAAGAAAAAATGACTATTTCAATTGTTTAATAGTAACAAAAAATGATTGTTCAAACAACACGTATAGTAACAAATAACCAATACTATGTGAACATTCACATCTTGCAAAATATATAATTATGTCTATATCTATATTTCAACACTTATTTCTCAAACTTTCAAACAATGTGAAATGTGAACATTCACACCGATTGACAAAAAAATAGAAACAATGACAGCAATAGAATTATAAATCCAAGAAAACTCAATCACTCTAAAATAAAAAAATAAAAAATAAATAAATTCACCCACATCCTCATCATCATCGTCATCGTCATCTTTATTATTATCACTATCATTAACAATATATATAATTTTACCATTCCGTCAATCTAAATCAAACCAAACACACCTTTGAAGAATATGTTTGTAACAAAATTGACTGGATAACGTTTGGGAAGTGATTTTGTGGGCTTTTTTGGCTATTTTAGCCACAAAAAACAAAATAGACTATTTTAGTCACAACAAACAAAATATCACATCTAACCCATAGTCATTACACTCTTCTCTCACAAAAAAAATCAAAAAAGCTAAAAAGCCAAAAGCCCTTCCCACACCAAGCTTTTTAGCCCAGGCTAAAATAGCCAGAAAGGCCAAAAAGCCAACCCAAACAGAGTTTCAACTTACAACAATAGAGAAACATAGGGTTTCGAACACAAAGTAACAATGAATGAATACAGAACTTCGAACACAAAGTAACAATGGAGAAATACAAAGATTCACCTCAACAATTGAAAAACATAATATAATGAAATAGAGAGTTTTGATTCCCTAATATAATGAAACAATACCACAAATGTAAATGAAACTAATCAAAAAGCAAAACTTGAATAATGGTAACTACTAAAATAGAGGTAGCAAAAAAAAAAAAAATGTGTATATCATTTTTCTATGTAATACATATCAACAATAGACATAAGGGTATAATAGTTCAACAAACAATATAAATCAGAAAAAAAAAGGACATCATGGAATAAAAGTATAAATACATGACACTAAATTTTTCTTGGTGAACTTATTAGGTTAAAACACTTCTAAATGAGATTTATCAATAAAAAATCTTAAAATTATAAATAATTTTTTTTTAAATACTTGGCACAAATAAATTTAGAAATTTTCAAGAGTGGAATCCAAAAGACATCCTTAATCTTTACACTTGTGGCATTAAGGTTGTGACAACTAATGCTGCTATAGTAGTAGTAGGCATCAATTCAAAGGTACCCGCACTAATAAATAATCTTTTATGATTTACATTCAAGATGATTTTATACACAACCCTACGGTTGAAGTTTTACTTTCCACATCACTTTGATTCATATTTATTTGTCCGACGCTAAACAAAAAAAAAATGGAGAAATGCTGTGGACATCACTTGGAAAAGTTTTTCTTTTCTATTAGCTAAAAGAGTTGTGCAATTCAATCCTACCTCTACTTTTGGAACACATTCTTAAAAATTGTCTTGTTTTACTAATGTGTTAACTCGTGGCAAATGATTTCAAATATTTTTAAAATACACTTAATTTTAAGGTTGTATTTATATTTATAAATTGAAAATTAAAAAAAAAATTGTAACTAATAGAACAACTCAAATTTACATATGATAATTTAAAAATGAATTTACAAATTCTATTAAGACAAAATTGATAGTTAATTTAAATCCTTAATTTTAAGTTTTATATTTGTATAAAAAGGATAATAAAATAATTCTCTCATTACTCTATCTCCAAATTTAGTCACAATATATCCATAATAACAAACTCCCCTATATTTTTATAAGGAAAATATTTGGAAGCTCTAGAAAAGGAGTTCTAATAACTCTAATGTGTGATGTTTTGACCTTGTGTGTTTTTTTTTTTTTTTTTTTGTGATTTTCCGCATCACTAAAGCTCAATTAGAGCTCTAGTTTTAGGAGGATGAATCAATACTGTTTTTATAAAACGCAAAATCAACTAACACAAATTCCTTCATTTGAAATTCATCTATTCAAACCAAATTAGTTGAATTATGTTGAGAAAATAGAATTGCTTTGGATAAGAAACATAAGTTGACCTACCAGTCTTAATTGAATTTGAGCAATTAGCATTTTTCTATATAAATGAACTTTTTAAATTGAACATCCAAATTAAAATTTTCCACTTAGCCTTTTCTTTTCTTTTTTTTTCTTTTTTTTTTTTGGACGGTTGGTGCCCATCTCCATCGGTCTGCTAGTAACAAAGAAAAAGGACACAAAAAAAGGGGAAAAATAAAAGGAAATTGGTCAGGCACAAATACAAAGAATGCGTATTCCACATGGCACTACTTGATAATTTATATGAAAGTGAAATATTCTCTTCTTTGAAGAAAAAAATAATTTTAAAAAAAAAAAACTCAGGATAATTTTGGTTTAGTTTTCAAAACATGATTTGGATCAAAAAATAAAAAAGTTTGTTCGGCTAACAAACTTTTAAAATAAAACTTAAAACTCAATTTTCTCTCTACTCTCTTCTTCTCTTTTTTATTTTATTTTATTATTAATAAATCAATAAATCAATTTTTCTCTCTCCTCTCTCATTCTTTTATATTTTACACATTAATCAATTAAATTTTTTTTAAACCCATCTATTCAACTAAAAAATAAAAAATAGAAAAAATTACAAATCATTCTAAAACTAACAAATTTTTAACTTTCAAACTTTTTTCAACAACTTACGTTTCAAAGTACAATTCAAAACTCATTTTAAAAATTAAACCAAATGGAGCCCAAGTTTTTGGATCCAAGTTTTCCCTGCCACAGTTACAAAAGATGCATAAAATTTTAACTCATGAAGCCACCATCTGAAAAGAACAACCAAAGTTGCTATAATCTCAAAAAGTTCACAATTTTTGGAGTTTTTTTTTTTTAAAAATTATTGATAATAAATGCACTGAGAAATACAAGAGAAATACATCAATAAAACAGAGCTGAGGCAGAGGCAACACAATGAAGAATCATAACAAAATATTCAAAGGAAAGGTTCACAAGTACAATTTGTGTATAGAAATCACAACAAAAATGATGTGGTAGTGGTAATTTGAATTTAATGTATTTTTGGTATGATAGTCTTAATTTTTTGTTCATATTTTATTCACCATCCAACATTGAATTGCTGACAAATGTAAATGTAGAACTCATTAAATCAGTAACATATAAAAAAATGAGAAAATAACAACTCAGTTGGAGGATGGAAAAAAAAAAAAATCAAATTAATGATAATGTTTATAAATTTTAATTATTAAAGTCATATGCTTTTTTATTTGTGTAAATAGTTTTGAACAATTGACCTAATTTATAATTTCTCCTAAAAAATAAACAAATTGTTATTGAAAAATAGTCGCTCTAATATTATTCAAAATAATAATGCCATATTTATTATATTTTTAAATTGTATTATATTTTTGCTAACATAATATTAATATAATAAATTTCACTCTTAGGATATTACATTGACTTACCTTGAAGTTTGAAAAAAAATACAATGGGTCATATAAATTTGACATAATTACATTAAATTTCCTTACACTATGTTTGATTGAAGGATTTGAAAATGGAAAAAGAAAAGATAGGTAACAAATGAATAAAATTTACTTACATTTTACCTAATTTCATTTTCCTTTCCAAATTCCTTCTTAAATCCCCTAATCAAACACAACATTAAGGTTTTAGTTCATATAACATCTGGCCCTTTTTTTATCAAAAATTTATTAGTTGATGATGTCATCTATTTTATATTGAAATTTACATCTTACTTTATATATATTTGTTTCTTCATACTATTTGTATTAATTTTAGTGTCTTTAATCTTATTAAAAATAAAGGATAATGTAATTATGTTAAAACTGAAAAACTCGTTTGATGGCCTTGAGACACCACGTGGCAATGTTTTCACCAATCATCAAATGTCATGCTCTCTTATTATTTTTCATCACTCAATCTTAAATCTTGAACCCTACTTCTTCTGCCAATTATAATATTCCTAAAACACTACCAAGCCATCCTTCAAATAACTTCTCATATTGGCATTACTCTAATTAAAGAACATATTCCACATATTTTCATATCAACTCAACCAACCCAGACTTGTCAAATAGGTTTAAGTTATCAGTATTCTCATCTTGGTAATCATGTTTTTACTGTCAAAGAACATATTCCACATATTTTCATATCAACTCAACCAACCCTAACTTGCCAATAAGTTTAAGGCGTCATTTGAAAAATGGATTAAAATCATTTCTTAATTTTTAATTTATTTTGAATTATATCATCTCTCACATTTTTTACATATTTTTTATAAAAAAAAATCAAAAAAATAACTTTTAACCATCTTCTCAAAACACCCATAAATTATCAATATTCTCAACTTGGTAATCGTGTTTTTACTACTTTCTCTATCCCAAAATAATAATTCTTTTTGAAAAATCTAATTTTTTTGGTAATACAATTATTACTTTTTAAAAATATTAATTTTTCAAAATTATCCTTTGACAGTACATTTTTTTAAAAATATCAATTTTTATAATTATACTAATTATACTTTTTGTGTTGTTAATGAATTTTAAAAAAGAATAAAATAAAAAATCATATTATTTTAATTCTTAATCTTTTTAAATAATTAATATTTTAAATAAAAAAATTAGGATAAATTACAAATACACCTCCTTAAGTTTGATTAAAATACAAATCGTCCCCTTTGATTTTAAAAATTACATTCCACCCCTGAAGTTTTTAATTTCATAACAAATCACCTCTTTTATTAATAAATCATCAAGTTAATTAACAGTTTTTAATGATATTAGAAATATGTTTCAATTAATAATTTAAGTAATTTTATTATTGTATAAGAGAGCGATTATAAATTTTATTTTTTTAGTTAAATCTGTTAAATAAAAAATACTGACAATGAGGCATTTATAATTTTTCAAACTATAAAAAGCAATCTATATTTTAAACAAATCTCAAAAAATATATTTATAATTTATTTAAAAAATTAATATTTTAAAACAAAAAAAAATAAAAGAAGACGATTAAAAACTACTTTTTAACTTTTTTATGAAAAAAAAAAAAAAAAAAAGTGAATTAGAAACTTCCAAAAGAGCCCCTCAACATTTCCCCCAAGATCAACCGTCTCCATCAACTTCAATGCAAAATGCAACTTGTACAAACAACCAAACAAAACTCATATCTCATCCCAATGTCTAGAAAACCCAAATAAAAATCACCTCCACATTCAATCATCACCGTTCAAACCATCACACGGTCACAAAACAATCTCACACACACGCACACGCAAATTACCAGATAAACCCCTCCCACCAAGAAACCGCCCACCATCCACATGACAACCGAGGGCGGCTGACCTAATTGATGAATCCGAGAACCAAGACACCTTAGCTTTCCATCAGCCAATCACAACCATACACGTACTGAATCCGACAAGGCGAACGACTCCTATGCCGGCCGCCTCGGGACCCACTGTCCCTATGTTACATACACCGTTCATAAGTTTCTATAAATAGAAAGTTTCATTGCACTAAAATTACATAATTAGGTAATTTCTATTTATTTCATTTTCCATATACGGACACCCTCCGATTTCCAAGGAGTTACAATATTGTCATTTCCCTCACTAACCCCTACCACAAAACAGTATTTACATTATAACCCAAAACTTATGTATAAAAAAAATATTAAAAAAAATACTATAAACCACTCTACCAAACAGAGCACCCTATATATATATTTTTCAGCTAAAACTTATATTATTTTTTTGATTTTCACCCATCAGTCCTTTCACATTGTCTTATTCTCACTCTTGCCCTTCTATTTCGATCATATTTCTATCGGCTGCTTCTATATATACAACACACTGGCCTTTTTGGTAAAAGCACTAGTGTCGATGGGGGGATGAGGGGCCATTCTGATAGCTAATAAGTGTCGTTGGGGTCTCAGAGTAATTTTCAGTATTCTATGATGAGTCCTCCCATTGGGGCTCTGTGGGGAATACCCTTTCTTCGCTTGGCTGTTCTGTAATTAACAACAGTTGGTGGCGGCGTTGACGGAGTGAAGCTCTGGACCTTGTTGCTGCTGTTGCTCTTCTGCCGGCCATGGCTGCTACTGCAATAAGAACCCTCCGAGTCCGACGACGCCATCATCGCCGGCTGCTTCTTTCCCGGAAAATGCTTCTTTTTCTTTTCGAAATTTCCTGATGTCCCAACAATCTGTCATCAATAATTGCAAAAAAAATTAATGATCAAATCAAATCAAGATTGACCCAAATAAATACACAATTCAATGCATTATAATACCATTCTGTGGTGATCACTATACATTTTTTTTTTTGATTTATGGAAAGATCCAAACTTCCATACTTAGAAGAATGTAATTTGGGAATTAATTACATCATTGAGTAACCAATTCAGTTCTGCTACAAACTCAGAAATAACACACACAAGGAAAATACAAAATATACATGAACACAGACACAAAGGAACAAACTTTCATTGAAAACAACGAAGATGAGGATTTTGTGGGCAATACCCGATTCAATTTCTTGGGAATTTAATAAATTTTATTGCTAAAAGACACTAAAAACTAGGAAGAACTGATATTGATGATGACATTGTATGTAGTGTACCTTGCAACCGAGAGAGCAAAATCGGAAGGAATCGAGGAGGCTGCGCTCACAGACCTCGCAGGTGTTGGTGACGCCTTTGCCGGGCCTCGGCTGTGGCCTCTCATTCAGGAACACAACCTTTGCACTGTTGATAATGTAGGTCTGAACTGATGTGATGTCCAAATACTTCTGAATCTCCGAAACCCTGATCACATCATGGTATGATGATCTCCTTATCTGTGTCAAAAACAAACAGACCAAATCCCAAATCTCAATCTAAAATCCATAACCCTTTCAACAAAAATACAGAGCAGAGGCATTGAGTCAACAATGTAAAACACGGGAAGACTGATTAAAGCCTGTGGCTTTTACCTATCCAAACCAAAAAAAACTGAAATTTTTTGGGATTTCTTAAAGAAGAGGGAAAGTGATGGAAACCGAGGGAAAACAGAGAATCAAAAGATTCAATTGCTAAAAAAAGATGAAAAGACGGAGCATTTTTTGTGATTCCAAAAGAAGGGAGAGAGCGAGTGATAAAAAAGCTGTAATTTGACAAAAATAGTTGAAACCCAGATGCTAAAAGTAGGAAGAAAAAAAGGGTTTTTGAGTATTGAGCAATGAGTATGAAACCTGAATGGCACGGTGGTCTTTGTGGTATCCAAGACACAGAGAACAGAGAGGACCATTCATACAATCCAAGCAATACATATTGCATTCACTCTTGTGTGAATCTGCATGTAACTTGCATTGAACGAAGAAGCTCTCTCGAAGCAGAGGCTTCAACCATGGCGGCCACATGTTGTCTTCTTCATCAGGTCCACCAGCTCCCTACACCAAAACACAAAAATCCCATTTCAAAAACAGAGCAATCAGCCCAAAAACCCAGAAAAAAAAATCCGAGAAAACGAGAGAAAGTGTGAGAAAACAATAGAAAAAACAGTCCACCCTACCATGATTCGCCTGTTCTTGGGCTTGATTTCACGGACACTGTTTTCTTGATTGTCGATCGCCAGTTTGAACAAAGCAGAGTGATAGTGCTCTGGTTTTTTTTCCTATGAATGTATGGATTCAAGAGAGAGAGAGTAGAGAGAGAATAGAGAGAGGGCTTTAGAAGTGGAGAGGCGGTGAAGAAGAGGGAGGGTTTTCTTGTATATGAAAGAGAAGAGAGGAGTGGGTCGTTCTTATCCGGACAAAGTCTACAACCGAACCTAAGTCCGAACCAAACCAAGAGATACGTTGTGTATAAGGAACCAACCTCCTTCTTTCCTTTATATTTCCTTTCATTTTCATTTCATTTGGGTTTTTTTTTTTACTTTATTCATTGGAGTCTTATCATATTTGTTTTCATTTTTCAATTCCACATATTAAAGCTTTTATTCTCATTCATTAATAGTAATTAAAACTTTTTTATTCTATTATTATTATTTCAATAGTGAATTGCCACGTTATTACTTGGCATATTTTGCACCATTCCTCCATGTTGATAAAACCCATTATTGCTTTTTGGTTTTCCTTTTCTTTTTCTTTTTCTTTTTTTTCTTTTTTTTTTTGCCTAAATTCTCCTCTTTTTCAAAAAAAAAATTAAAAATTAAAAATATTCAATTTCTAGTTGGTGTCTTTGGCTCAACCGAACAAATTCACAAACAAAAATCTTCAATCTATTTGGGAAGTAAATTAAAAGCTGATTTTTTATTTTTTTTTAAAGAAAATGTATAAAAAAATAGAGAGATGTAATTTAAAAAAATTAAAAAATAAATACTTTTAATCATGTTTTCAAAATATCTCATAAATGTCCTTTTTCTTGTTCGTATCTGAATTTCATTTTAGATGTTTCTCGATTTCATTAATGTGTTAAATCTACATAGATTTTTTTTTCAATTAATTCGGGTGCATTGGAGTAAAATGAAATATTGGTCTCCACTTTTATTTACTATGCAATGTAAGTTATATGCACTTTTTTCTTGGAAAATGTAAAAGAAAAAAAATACAAGTCAACTTTAATTAATGTTGTGTGAATTGGTACAACACACCTACTCATCCAAAAAAAAAAAAAAAATTACGATGACCAACTTTGAAAAATGTATGGAGGTTATAACTTCATTTGAAAAATGATGATAATGGTTTTCATTGTCCAAAAGAGAAATAGGATAGGAATATATAAAGAAATTACTAATAGAACTTTAATCTAAATCAAAAGGAGTTTTTTTTTTTGGCTTTGCTTGGTTTTCTTTCAAGTGCATCATGACATTGTAAAAAGCCATCGAGTTAGTGGCGATCATCTAGAAAAGATAAATGTGATCCACATGAATCTAAATATTAATGAAAAGAATAATGCTTGGGACCCCCTTTTGGGGGTCACCCCCTCACCCCCATTTGCCACGTGGCGGGGGGTGATTGGAAGAGCAGGAAAAAAAAGAAAAAGAAAAAGAAAAAGTAACCAATAAGAGAGAGAGGGGGTCAAAGAGGGTGGGGAAAAAGGGGGGATGAATCATTGTTGTAATGAAAATTACTGAATAATTGTAATGCTTATGATCTTAGGACAAAGGAAGAAATGAAATATTTAATTGGGTAATCCACTCCACTACGAATGGAAATATTGGAAACAATTGTTTGTGAATTTAAAAAAGAAACAAGAAACGAAAACATAAAGAAGATAAGAAAAATAAAAATAAAAATAAAAATTGATTAAGGTAAGTTTTGGATGATGACTTATGACCAGTGCAGGAAACGAGTCGAATCAAATTTTAGTAAATTTAGGTTTTTTTTATTAAGATTTTAACGAATTCGAACTCGAATTCAATAAAAATTTAATGAATTGAGCTCGGGTCAAGTTGACTTAGACCTGACTTGAATTCGAACATGTTCACAAATCTTAACAAGCTAAACAAGTTATAAATTTATTCTTACATATAAGGCTAAAGTTACAATTAAAATTTTAATTATACAATTATATATATAAATATATTTAAACATATTAAAAAAATTCAATATATTATCAAAATAATATCTACTACTACTATTATATAAATATATAATCTATTATTTACATATAAATAAGTTTTGCTATTATGTACATTATTTAAATATATAAATAACATATTTATCTTATTTTTTTATACATTTTTACATTATTTAATATATAAATAATATATTAATTTTATTATTTAAATAAATGTTAAATGAGGTAAGTTAATGAGCCGATTTTGTTTGGATTTATTTATTCAGATTTTAAGAATTTAATAAAAATTTAACGAAGTGAGTTCGAACGAACCCTTATCAAATTGAACTCAAATCTATTCACAAATAGTACAAAATTTGAATCTGTTTATGGCCCTGTTTGGTAGAGCTGTGGGAAAGTGCTTATAGCTTATGCCTAAACAGCTTATAACTTATAATTATGAACATAAACTGATTTCTGACTTATAAATTAAGCATCTCCTGCCCCACTCAAAGAATAAGCTGATTTCTGATTTCCAAAAAGGTATAAACTATAAGCTAAATAAAACACATCAAAATAACTTAAATTAAGCTGAAAGTTGAAATAAACAACTTTTAAACTGCACCAAACAGGCACTATAAACCGTTCCATTTATTTGCAGCCATACTCATGACTGTTCTTCTCCTACTGAATTAGATTAGGGTCGGTTTGTCCTAAAGTCCGCCTCAGCTTCTTGACAAAAGGATAGGAGACATTATACCAACAACTGTGTTGGGACATGCTCCTAACCTGAAGTTTGTGTTTAGAATATGAATTTTGATAGAAATTTAAAAGGGAAAAAGGGGAAAATAAAAAAGAAAAAAAAAAGAAGAAATGTCATATATAATTATATTTTATTTATTTTTATAAAAAAATTATTTAAATTTATGATTCAAACACAATCTAAATGAATTGAGTCATGTCAAATACTTTGTTAGAAATACTTGAAAATTTAAAATATTTTAAAATATTTCATGTTTCACTTTTTTATTTCAGTCCCGGTTGGTAGCTCGAAATTCGTGGGTCGAATTTGGCTCGACGCCAAAACGACGTCGTTTTGGCGTCGTTTTTTTTTTTTTTTTTTTTTTTTTCCTCTGTTTTGTTCAATCAGAAACGAAGAGGGGAGAAGAAGAAGAAACGAAGAGGGGAGAAGAAGAAGAGGGGAGGAAAAGAAGAAGAAGAAGAAGGGAAGAGAAGGGGGGGAACTGGACAGGAGGGGGCCTCAACCAGGGGCAGAGGAGCGGCGGAGCTGTGATCGGCGAGGCGGTGGTGCTGCGACGAGCTGTGATCGGCGAACCAGCACCCCGTCTCAGGCGACGGCGTCGGCGAGGCGACGAGCTCGGCAGAACCAAGGCAGAACCAGCACGACGAGCTCCTCGTCCTCCGCCGTCGTCCTCCTTCTCTCTCCCTCTCTTCTCTGCTCTCCGTCTCTTTCTCTTCTCTCCCTCTTCGAATTCGAATTCGACCCATTCGACCCACGATTTTTTCGAGCTACCACCTATTTTTGTTTTTATTTTTTTAGTGAATCCCAATCGAGTTAAGCTAGAGTAACTTAATTTTTTTTATGACACATATAATTGAGTAAAGTATTAAGGTATTCAGACTTAATTTGAAACTTGAACAAATTTGCGTACTTGGGGAATATCTATTACGGTCAACATTTTGTGCATGGATTATCATGGGTTATTTATCAAAATTAGAGAGGTAGGCACATTATGTGTGAGAATAATTTTTTTTTTTTTTTTAAATGACAATTACTCAGGATTGATTTGAGAATAGGTTATTTTAATAATTTTTTATCTAAAATATGAAGTAAAAAAATTAATATGTTCGAAATATTTTTTAATTTTTTATGAAAAAATTGTTGGAAATGGTTTAGAAATTCTGGGTTAATACCAAATTTTTTTTCTAACTTTGGTCTAATTTTTAGGTGGAACCCGAGCGTCAATTTTCGCGGATCAAAGTGGTAACGCGTTCTATGCCGCGTTGTGATTCACGTGATATATTTGGTTGCTCAAAACCATTACCGAGTGAATGGAAAACTGACGCCAAAGTGTGCTCCATGAAAATGGAGTTTTGGTGAAAATTCCTTAAGGATTGTGTAAATGGCTTGTCTCACATTGATTTGGTGGGAAGTTTTGAATGGGTTTATAAGGGATAGGATTGGAACTTGTGGTGTGCCCCAAGGGGTACCCAAGTGTTTTAGAGAGGGAGGTTATGGAATAAATGGGCAAGACCCATTGGACCCAAAAATCACCACCCACAGTCGGTCGGGCAGACTGGGCTTGGGCACTGGTATGTGGTTGGGTTGGGCTTGTTCGGCCCAATACCTATTTTTTTGGACAAAAAACATTTGAATTTAATTTTACTTTTTGGTAAAATAAAATCCAGAATTCAAATTAATTCTGGAAATAAACTGGTCCGGTTTTACTGTACACCCAAACAAGGCCCTTCCCGTTTTTTATCTGTTTGAATTTTGAACCCAACAGATTCAAATCTGTTTAAATTCAAAACCAAACAGGTTTCATACCTGTTCAAACAGGTTTGCACCTGTTTAATTCAAAACCTACAGCCACCACTACATCTGTAAATAAGACAGCCCTCATTTGATGTTTAACACATTCAGAAATTTGGTACTTCACCTCTACAAATTTATTCTTCATTTTGCTGCATTTAATTTTTGTGAAAAAGAGTATAAACACTTAGTGTGTTCGTTAGACAAATAATTTGTAGTGCTACTATTGTTTGTAATTGATCATTTCATCCTGGAAGATAGACGTCCATATTCTGAAAGTACCGAGGAGAGGACGAATCTATCTTAAGGATACAGTGTCAAACACTAGACTTGATCAGATATTTATTAAAAGAAATTGATCGAGTAAGTTGTTTTATTTATTATTCTGTTTTATTTGTTTATTAAATCAAATTTTAATTTTGTTTTTATAACAAAATAAAATCTGTTTTTATTTATTTATTTATTTATTTATTCATTTCTAGTTTGATTTTTATAATTAAACAAATTCTCTCACTTCATTTATTTCTTTATATTCTTGTTGTTGTTTAGTACACAACAGAATTTAATCTATTTAAATACAGTGAAGATTGTCCAACAAAAATATGTACAAAATAGAAAGAAAAGATAAGAGCTATTGCATAAAAAGCATTTTGAAAAGAAAAAAACTGTAACAGTTTTATGCTAAGAAGAATTACACACTTTATATAATAATATAATAATATAGATAAGTAATTAAACATATAAACAAAAAACAAATAAAAATGTCCATTTTAATAACCTTCTTCTTTCATTCTGAGTATTTTTTTTTTAAGACTATTGATTTTAATTCTAAATCATAATCGTCAATCCCAACTGTTATAAAAAATTTATTTTGTTTGGATTATTTTGGAAAGTAGGTTAAAAGTTAATTTTTTAATTTTTTAAAAGAATGTATAAAAAAGTAGAAACGTGATGTGACCCAAAATAAATTAAAAGCCAAAAGGTGAGGATTGTTTTGAAAAGTTAGTTAAAAATTGATTTTTTGATTTTTTAACTTTCTTTTTTAAATGTGTAAAAAAAAAAGAAAGGTAATGAGACTAAAAAAAAGTCAAAAAATCAAAAAATTATCTTTTAACTAGCTTGCCAAAATAAGCCCACTTGCCAAAACAAGCCTTTGTCCAAAAAAAAATTTTTTTTTTTCAAGTGAAAAATTAAAAATATTAACCTCGTAATGTTTACATATAGTTGTTGTTTGGAGCGTAATAAATAATATAACAACTTATAATAAATAAATAAGTTGCTTATTTTTAGCAGCTTCCAAAATAGTGAGAAACACATTTTAAATCATGTGAATGGATGATATCCTTCTGTTCCAAAATAACAGTTTCTTTTGGAAAATTTAATTTTTTTTGATAGTACAATTATTGTATTTAAAAAAATGATTTTCTAAAATTATCCCCTTTTTTTTATCAGAAGAGGAATTTCCAATAAAGTAGTTAAACGGCACTTACAAGAAGAGGAATCCATCCAAAATAAACTTACACCATCAAATGAAAAATGAAAATCAAAGAAAACACAGGAGTAAATCTATGAAAAATACCCAGCTGCACAATAAGTGCTTGTGCTCGTACTGTAAGCAGAGGTCAACAAACAGCCGTAGAGTATGCTGAGAATAGATCATAGATTACAATTACAAAGTGGGTATACAGATAGATTCCAAAATCAAAACCAAATCAAAATAAAACAATAACAAAAAGAATACCAAAAACTCAACCGCAAATCAGATCTGTAGCAGATCTACACCCAACAGGTTAGAGGAGGAGAACCCAAAAGGCCAGTTTGTGGAGGCAGTAGATCTGGCGAGTGGTGACAGATTTGGTCTCAATGTAATAGTATATTTTTTTTGAAGAATAGCCATTGTTGTAAGTGTACATTTTATATTATTAAACAATTTTTATATTTGTACATTTTATATTGTTAATCAATTTTAAAGAAATGTAAAATAAGAAATTCATACTATTTTAATTTTTAATTTTTAAAAATAAACAAATATATTAAAATAATAAAAAAATAAAATAGAAGATTAATATTTTAAAACGGAGATAATATTATTTTGCAAGGATGTAAAAAAAACATGTATGAACGCAAATGACGACACTTTCCAATCAATCATCATTGTCTAGTTGTACAAATTTTGTCAAGTTGATCAATGACTTGATGGAAGACCAAAAGACAATAACATAGCTTGGGATCATATGTTACTGGCCCCGTGCATTGCTATCGTACAAACACTTAAAATGGGTAAATTATGATTTTTGTGAATTTAATTTTTACAAATGTCATAATATAATTTTATTAGAGTTATAACTATAATAAAAAAAATTAAATTATAATTAAATATTATATAAGGGATATCAAAAAAATTTAAATTATAATTTAAATAATATCATAATTAATATTACAATAAATCATAATTAACATTACAATTAGTCATAATCAAGGACCACAAATATTTTTAAATATCATAACTAAAAATGCATATAGAATATATCGTAACTATCGTGACTAAATATCATATATGTCTCAATCTATTATTCCACTTTCTTGTTATGTCAATACAATTTGAATTCAATACAATTATATATTATTTTTTCTTGATAAATAAATGTTCTACAAAAAAAAAAAAATTACAAAAAACAGAGAGAAAAGAGAAAGAATACTTGACTTTTTATATGATTTTTTTGACTTTTTTAGTAATATTTTTAATTATTCTACTATTTTATTATCCTCCTAAACGATTCTTTAGTTTTGAATTTAAATTTTGACGATGTGGTAGCATTAGAAGGCTTTGGCCTCTTTTAGGGACACTATAAATAAGTTTTTTATTGATTTATTTATATCATATCACTTTTTATTTTTTTTATACGTCTTTTGTAATAGACAAAAAGAAAGTTAAAAAATATATCATACTCAAAACAACCCCAAAAATCACAAGCCATGTCCCATAGATTTTTAATAAAAACAAATAGTTAATTACTCCAACACCCTGTTGACTATTAATAAATATTATTTTATTCCCTCATCTATAAATTTATATATTTTGACTTTTTTAATTATAAAAACGTATCACTTTCACAATTTTCAAAAAAAGTTTGTTTGTAGACTTATATATATATATATAATTAAAAAGGTTAATATGTACGTGTTCATAAATAAAGAGATAGAATGATATTTATTAATAATTTATGGACTTTTTGACTGTATTTGGTTGGAGGATTGGATGACAAAAATGAAAAGGAAAAATGAAATGCAATCCCATTTTTTATTTGGTTATAATAAAAAATACAAGAGAAAAGAAAATGAGAGAAAAATATAATATCATTTTTTGCCTTTTAAATTTACTTGCGCTCTTTTCTTTCTCTATTTTTCAACTCAATCAAACATAAGTTTAAATTCGAATCTTATCAACTCTTTCTCATTTTCTTTCTATTTTCCTTTCTATTCTCATTTATCTTATCAAATCATTTAACCAAACACAACCTTCATGTAATTTAGCCCTAGAAAAAAAAATTGGAAACATGTTCCATAGCACCACATGCAGAAGAGATGAGGCATTAACGATCATTAATTAATTGCTTGGGAGACATTATTGTATTGAATATGTTTAATATGTTTGCAAATAGGCCAGATTCGAGCTATGTAGGTTAAAAGTAGGGTTGGTGGGTTGGTTTGGGTTATTTGAGCTGGGCCTTTCTGGGTATTAGGTCCAAAACAACAAAAAAAATTTCTTTAATTGAGTAGTTTGGATTTATGAATTGCCACTTTCATAATCAATTGTTAATTACATGCACATCTTAGTTCTCGTTTAGAAATATATTATTTCAATAATTTTTTAATTTTTTATAAAAAAATATACAGAAAAATAACAAAAATAATGTGACAACTTATAATGACTTTTTAACTAAAGTATATAGTTGATAAACAAGACCTTAGTTCCATTATAATGTAGGACACTATTGTTTTAAGTTAGGGTTAGCTTGGTAATTTTGCATTAATCATATTTTAATTTTTAGAAAGGTCAGTGGAGTGGTCCATGACTCCACTCTGCGTAGAGATCAACTAAAGGGACAAATAATGGGCAAATTCAACTATGATTTAAAATGCCATATTAGAAGAAAAAAAATTAAATTAAATAAATAAAATAAAAAAGAAAGCGATGGACTTCAAACATCATGCCATTAACCTTGATATAAGTACAGATTAGAATATTATCAAAAGATATGTTCGCGTGATATAAATATTGCTTATTTTCCGATCAAGATCTAATTAAAAATACATTAATTATTGACAATTACAGATGCCTCCTTTGCTTTTTTGTTTGGTGGCCTACTTGATATGCTATTAATTAGAACCAAGCAAATCATTGAAGTTTTGTGTATCTCAGATGTATAGAAACGAGTTTTTAAAAAATATATAAAAAATTAGGCTTTGGTTAAAATATTAGGTCCAAAAAAAAAAGAATGGATTGTGATCTCTAACCTTGGTGAGAAAATAAAAGAAATAATTTCATTTTTACTATCATGTTTGGATGGGTAGATAATGAGTAATTATTTTGTCTTTCAATAATTTTACATTGGTGGTGTGTCCAACTAAAAAAAGGGTCTTAAGAATTACATAGCGCTAAAAAAAGAAAATAATGAAGAAATATATTCTTATAATTAGTGGAAGGTAGTGTCACGTAATACCTTATTGATATATAAAAATTTCTCTACTGAATGGGCATATGATTATATGATCTTCTTGACTCATGTAATAATTTATAGTAGGTAGCTAATCATGTTAAATGGGATATGGGTGAGGTTCATTTTCCCTTTTTTTATTTTGATAGGTAATCTTGGAATTATAAAAACATACAGCTAATTAATATGATTTTTTATTAAATCTCACAAATTTTTTTTTTTTTGTGAGAAATGAAAGTGGCATAATTAGATATTTCTTTCTCATTATTTCTCATAAAATCACTATATCCAATTGAATCTTATAAATTTATCTACACATTAATTTCTACTCATATTATTAATATTTTTTATACACATAATAATATTATTTATTTTTTAAATGACACGAGAGGAAAGAGATTGAAGAAGATGAGGACTATACGGCATCTCATCAAAGATCATAAGCACCTTTATTTTAGTGAGGAGCATATATTATATTATATTTAGTGTGCATACATGTCACTTTTCCAAAAGAATATGGAACCCCAATAATTCATGATGACGCCGCTGTGCCTAGGAAGTGTCTGACATATTGGAGTTGGGGCACCTACACCATCAACGGCTCTCCTTCTTCGACTTTACCAAGATCACTAAGTTTGGACAAGCTTTACAAACTTTAAAAAAATTAAAAACTAAAAAAAAAAATTCATGATTTGCTCTTGATAACAAATTAAAACTTCAGTGGTGATAGATCCCACTAAAAATGGATCACTAAGCCAGCTCTAATGAGCTGGCAGTCCAGAAAATTAAAAAAAAAAAAAACAAAGAGCAAAACATCAAATCAATTAGGGGCACAGTGTTTTTAGAGCTATTAGAGCTCCTTGTTTTAGTGGTCTCAAACAATTTTCTTAAAACTTAACTTTCAATTATTTTAATTTAAATTCTCAATTTTTAAACTGATATGAATTATAACCAAATGTTGGTTAATGTGGGGACATATTTTTTGGATAACAACACGTGGTCAAGGTGGTACTGAAGTGCCAGCTGAGGTACCCGTGTCCTTGTCTTGACGCCAAGGTAATCTCGGTTAGGCCGAGGTTACTTGCGAAGATACCGGAATCCGAGATGAACAGAAAAGGGATAAGAATCCTAGAATGGAGGAGGACTTCAGCCTAGATAAGGATAAAACTCTTAAGGAGTTTATCTTTATCTATTAAAGAATCCAATATGGGCATTGGGCCAGAGTCCAAGGGAAGTTAGGTTTCTACAGGGATCAGGTCAGTGTTAACTATAAAAGTAAAGCACCCTCATTGGTCTAAGGTACGCTTTTGGCTTGTGAGTTAAGCATAATTGGTTATCTTTGAGATATATTGATCACTGACTTCATCGTCGAAGTGCCCCCAAGTGGACGAACCACCGTCGGAGTCTCATCTTTCTGTGACAGGTCATTCGGGCGCAATCTATTATGCCGGTGTTCTCTAGCTGAGTACTTGTTTTGCAGCGTGGTCAGAAAACAGCACACACAGTTAACTAACAGAATAGAGACAATGTAATTATTTTGTGTCGATGACATTAGACTATGATAGTGGCTATGGACTGAGAAATGAAAGAGAAGCAACATTGAATTAGGAAAGTGAAGAAAAAGTGGTTAACAGAAAAAAGAGATGGGGCGATGGTAGTGAATTGGAGAAGAGAAGGTAGTGTGATGGACAATGCTAATGGTGAGAAGTGGATAGGGACAAAGCCAATAAAGGGTTGGGGAACACGTGACTCCCCTCATTTTTTGGAAATTATGTTAGTACCTATGAAAACAAAAAATATCTCTAATATATCCCTTGTAAAATTATATTAGTACCCCTCGTAAATTATTTTGAGGTACAAACTTAATGCTTGTACAAAAATTCAATACAGATTGAGTTGGGATCTTATGATTCCTTCATTTTTTATCAAAACATTCACTTTTATCTTAGTAATTTCACAAATGTCATTGACACATCACTCTGATGAATTTTGTTTTATGAATTTTAACCAGGGCATTTGGCCTACTGGTTATGTGGCAACTTTTGTGATATGATGAATCAAGTTCAACTCTTATGAGTAGTAGTTTGATACTTTTTGTGATAGTTTGTTTCTCTCCCATTACGGGGAGTTAAAAAGTGCCTCTTATAACAAATTCTTAGATCCGTAAATTATTGCAATAGTTGTTTGAAAAGGAAAATGATAGACAAAATACACACTTTCCATAGGGGTGTAAATTTGGCCCGATATGGCTCAGGCCGACCCATATCAGGCCTCGCAAGTTCCGGCCAAAATTCGGGCCAGCCCGGGCCACAGGCCAAAAAATTAGGCCCATATGGTATTTGGGCCATGGACAGGCCGGGCCGGTCGGTGGGCTTGGGCCTGGGCCTAGGCTTAGGCTTGGGCAAGGCTTGAACATTTTTTTAAATTTTTTTTATCAAAATTTTATTTTTTTCTAAAAAAAAAAGACACTAGGCCTCGGACGGGCGGGGTTTTGAGTGAGCCTTGAGCGGGCCGAGTCGAGCTTCAAAATAATGGCATAGACCCAGGCCTAGGGTCCCGAGCTAGGCTCGAGCCCAGGCCTACCCAGACTGCAGGGCATTTTTACACTCTTAATTTTTCAATTGATGGAAAATTATAAAATTGATTATTTTGAGTTTTACAATCACTTTTAAATATAAAATTTATATTTTTAGACCAATTATATTTATAATTTGAGAAAGTTATGGTATAAGGACCACATGATAAAGATGAAAGGGGAATGCGAGACAAAACCGTTTCACAAACAAGTACATACAACCACGGGGGTGGAGGTGGAATGAAAATGTGCCTTCCTTCCATATAGGTGAGGAGGGCTCTATTCCTAGAATAAATCCAATCAATAATCAATTATTCGAGAGTTAGGACCAGCGAATATTATGATATCTCCATAGAACGTCCTTCTTTCAGTTAAAAAAAAAATTACATACAAAACATCACAATTCAATGACGACAAGATAGAGTTTACTCATGCGTACATGATTAAAATTCTTATTATGTATCAAAATAAATAAATAAAGTTAACCTGTTATGAGTATCTATCCAAAGATTATGGAATTCTTTCCAAGAAACCTCCATAGTATTTGGCGGATGGGATTTAAGAAGGGAGAAAAATAATATCCCTGCTATATATACTAACTAGAAGATGAAGTACACTATATATGCAGTTAAAAAATTATAGGTGTATTATGAGATTATTGTGAATCTTTTTATATATAGATTTTAATGAGTTTTTGTATACCTGTCCATAACTGCTTTTATAAATATATAGAAATAATTATACAAAGAAAGTTTGTAAGGACTAATTTGGGAATAGAGAAAAATTTGGAAATAGATAAATAGTTATATAAACAAGAGAATGTGCATATTGTTCTTATACAACTATTCTTGTGTGCCCCCCCCTCCAAAAAAAAAAAAGGTTGCAAATTACTAACTTATTGTAGGTGTGTGTGCTGTTTTCTGACCACACTGCCAAACAGGTACTTAGCTGGAAAACACCGACAGAATAGATTGCGCCCGAACGACCTGTCACAGAAAGAAAAGACTCCGGCGGTGGTTCTTCCACCCGGGGGTACTCCGATGATCAAATCAGTAATCAATATCTCTCAAAGATAACCAATTGTGCTTAACTCACAAACTAGAATACAAAAAACGTATCTTAGACCCACGAGGGTGCCGTACTTTTATAGCCAACAATGATCTGATCCCCGTAGAAGTCTAGCTTCAATGGACTCTGGCTCAATGCTTATCCCGAACTTTCCAATAGATAAAGATAATCTCCCTAAGAGCTTTATTCTTATCCAGGCTAAGGTCCTCCTTCATTCTAGGACTCTTGTCCCTTATCCATTCATCTCGGATTCCGATATCTCCGCAGATAACCTCGGCCTAGCCGAGATCATCTCGGCGTTATGTCTCAAGACACGTGGCACCTTGGCTGGCACTTCGGTGCCACCATGGCCACGTGTTGTTATTGAAAAAATATGCCCCCACAACTGTCCCGTAGGTTCTATTACCTCGGCATCCTGAGGTGATGAAACCTACATCATTTGAACCCATAGCACGTCGGCTAACTTTGCTCTATCATTTGTTACCGAGATCATCATTAGTCGGCTCCACATGACCAAGACTTGTAATCTGTTTTCATCAATGCCTTAGAACTCAGAACCAAGTTTTTTCAAATTCTTTAGCCGAGATCGTCCCTCTAGCCGAGGTCTTTGCTTCATTAAATCAAAAACTTCAAGAGTTTCTACATGCGTATGAGCTGCCACGCACAGTAATTTAACCGTTTTTGCCACGCATTTCTTTCCCATTGAACCGTACCTGTCACGCGCCATTTAAGTCGCATCACACTTGCGTGCGCTGTCTGACAAGCAAGTCGTCCTAGGTACATTAATTGCGATTTGTCGCCTTTTCGTGTTTTGACAAAATCACTTCCCTCTCTCTTCGTCTTTTCACTTCACATTTTCTGATTTCTCTCTGTGCTTCAAGTTTTTCTCTCTCTAAACCACCATTGTCATATTCTCAAAGTTTTCTGCAACCACTTCCGTTCACCTCCTCCGGCAAAGCTTTTGCTGCTCTTTTCCGCTCGCTGCCACCATCTTACCCCGGCGTTCTCTACACTGGCCTTCATTTCTTTGGTAAGTCAGTATTCCCTCTTGTTTCAATTCCTTGTTTTACTTCAAACTTTGCTATGTTTGTATATTGCCAATGCAAATCTATTCATGCTCTTAAATAGTCATTTGTGTGTTGAATTCCACCATTCGTCATCTGTTTCACGATTCTATTTTTGTACAATCTGTTGCTGGTATACACACACATATATACATATGTTGACGTTCTTGAAAGCTTGTCACTGTTCTTGATTTTGCTTTCTGCGTTCTGAACCAAACACATACTCGTTATTCTGCCACTGAACTTGGCTTTGTATATATGTACTTCTATCATTAAAATGTTCTTGAATTTCTTGTTCTGTCTTCTTGAGTCTGAATCGTGTTCTTGTTTCTATTTTCTTGTTGCATTTTGCCAGATTCTTGCCTCCAATTTCCTATTTTTACATAGTTTTTAGGCTTGGGTTTTGATAGAAGCCACTATTCCTAGGAAAATTGGAACAAATTTCCCTAGATCTTAAAAAGCCCTTGCCCTTGCTTCTGTTCTGAGTTTAAGCCGAGGTCCCTCAAACCTTAACAATCCACTTCTTTCTGAAATCCAACACCTCCCATTTAGCCGTTATGGGTATGTTCAGGTGGAGGGTAGACACCCCAACAAAGCTAGCATACTTTAGGTAGGAGTTTGCCATCCCTACCGACATTCACCTCAGGTTGGGTGGGGAGGAAGACTCCATTATGCCCAAAGACGACTCCATGTCATTCTCAGTTGTAGCCTTCATAGAGTGTGGACTTAGGCTCCCTCTTGACATCCTCTTCCAAGAAGTCCTTCACTATTATAAACTCAACCCAATGCAATTAGCCATTAACTCTTACAGAGTTATCAACGGTATCATTGCCTTACCTAGCTGAGAAAATGGTAGGATAACTCTAGCCGACATCCAGTACTACTACACCATATGTGGCCTTAAGTTAGAAAAAGGCTACATTTACTACCTTAAGCCGAGGTCGACAGAATACAAACTCATCGCCGACCTCCCTTATTCCAACAAGGGCGCCAGGGACGATTATTTCACGTCTCGGGTAACTGGGAGTTCCTTCCAGATGATGACCTTCGCCTCTACCCTTTAAGCCGTACATTGTTCAAAGAGGGAGATGGTAAGAGCCAAGTGTTACTTTTACTTGCTTCTCAAGTTTTTAACACTTTGTTTCTAAATGTTCTAATGTCTGTTTTTTACTTGCAGCTCTTCTTTAACCTTAAAAGGATTTCCGCAAAAACTTCTATCCCAGCAAGGATTTCAAGAAACTGTTAGGTCTGCCAGTTGACCAGTGAAAAGCCCCTTTGCTGCTCAACTACATCCCGACTTACAAATCTGTACTTCCCGACGTCCCAAGAAAAAGCAAGTCTCCTCTTTCAGTAATAACTCCTCAAGCTGAATCATCAAGGCCTGACCAAGGATCAGCATCTAGTCCTGTGCAGCAACCATCAACCTCTGCTCCACAACTGATCCCACCTTTTCAACGCTAACGCCAACGTCGAACTCCACTATACGCACCAGCAGGCAAAACTCGAAGCCAAAGACGCCGAAGTGCCAAGGCATCCTCATACGATCCAGCCAACCCCCCAACTGCTCTTCCAGCGATCTATTTCGGCACTGAGGTCACCGTTGCCGTTTCTACCGACGAGATGGGTCGTAAAAAGGCTGTAGTAGACGACTTTCTAGCCGACATCCCCAACACCGTCACCATACAATCTTCACCATCGCAATCTCAGCCAAAACCAAAACCAAAGAGGCTGAAGAAAGCCTAAGCAAAGGTAATGGAAACTCAGATTGATTCTAAGGATACTTTGTCGATCTCAAAAATGGCCGAAGCGAAAAAAAGTACCTCTGCCGCCGAATAGAGGCCCACGGAGGCTGCTCCCTCCGAATCCACACGGTCAAAGAAGCCGAGGTTAGAGTCTGCCACAACCTCGGGGTCCTTGAAATCTGATGCCCCCTGGGCCCCTCTAATCACCATTGAGGACAAGCCAATTAGAGTCGGCAACAGCGCGATTGACCTTGAAGTCGGCGTTGCCCTCTCTACTGCCTTGCTCCTTCCAAAAGACCTCAAATGCAACGCCGAGGTCAATGAATATCAAAACTTCGCTCTGATGTTGTAGCACTCCTTACAAGTAAGCCCCTTACACTTTGTACTTTTCATTCTCTGTCTTTCCATACTTAGAGTTTTATTAACTTTGGTTTTTCTTTTTCTTCTAGGCAATCCAGTACGCCCACTCCTTCGCGATGCAGGCCTTCAACATTAAGAAGGAGTTGACCCACAAGATGAAGGAGGTTGCTGGCTTGCTTAGGACCATCAATAAGGCCAAGGCCAAGATGAAGACTTTGATAGATCAGGCCAAGGAAGCAAAACAAGCCCAAGACAAAGTCGAGGAAAGGGTGGGGGCTACTGTGGCTTTTGCTGAGGTCCTCAAGGCCGAGAAAAAAGAGGCCGAAGAAAAAACTGCCGAAGCCCAAGCTGAGCTCATCACTGCCTTGGCCACAAAGGACACCGAGATCAAAGCGACAGACGAGAAGACATACACCGAGGGGGAGCCGACGTCCGTGAGGACTACAAAAAACAAATCAGAGAGGCATGCAACAAGGGCTTCACCCTTGGTTGGATGGCCGCTTTGAAGAAGTTGGTTGTCCCCGAGGACTCTCTTCTGAGGGACGTAGGCCGACTTGTGGTGCCATTCCCACCCACTTCAAGCCAGTCTGAGGCAAAGGCTGGGGAAGAAGAAGAAGATGAAGAAGGAGCGGAAACTGAAGATGAAGAGGCCGAGGTAGCCGTTGCGGAAGATCCTACTGGGGCCAAGTCCCCAACTCTGAATGAGCAAGTAAACTTGACTCAATATGAAGAGGATGAGGTCTCAAAAGGTGCCTCCCCCCAGAAGACATCATCCGAGGTGCCAATCGCTGAGAGGAGCATTAATCAGAATCTACGAGAGATTGACGCCGAGCTCGAGGCTGAGAAGGCTGCTGAGAAGATTCCCTAGTTGTCTTCTGGGGTCAAGACGCAGCCCGCCACCGACGCCGAGTAGTCTTGCTATTGACTCTTTCTTTGTACTTAGTAATTTCTTGAACAATGTTTTCAGTTTTCATATTTGGCCGACGTGCCACTTTTGTAATCTGAACAAGTAGTCTCTTTATAAGCCGAAGTGCCCTTTTTTTTCTCTTAATGCAAGCACAACTTCTTCTTTCAAATGTTTGAATGCTTGTCTTTCCTTTACTGTCTTGTATAATTCCATACTTAGAATATTTTTGTATGTTTTCAAAGTACACCTTAACTGTGTAATCTCTTCGGGGTAAAATACCTTGGATATACCCACTAACTATTTATCTTGGCCTTGGTTTAACACTTGAAAACATTTTGTAGAAATATTTTCACAAGTGTTTATTTAAAACTTGCCACTTCACTCTCACTTATCAAGACTTATGTCTTTCATTACCTTCCAAGTCTTGGCAACATGGTAATCTCGGCAAGTACGTAAATATTTCTTTCAACATAACCTTGGCTTAATTTGTAAATTTTTTTCAAAATTTTAACAAGTGTTAAACCAACTTTAGTTTGTACATTCCAACTTCTAAGCATTATTCTTCAGCTCTCTGCCCCCTAATGTGAACTTAAGTTTCCCTTATGTTCATATTAAGCATGTACCTATGATCTTGTCGCCGAGATCAGATTCAAACAAAGACTAGCCGAGGTTATTAACCTCGGTCTCTCTGTTAATCTAACTGATATGTACTTAGTGTCATTTAAAGTTTTCATTCTATTCACACAGCAAATCTAGGTTAATTCAACTTAGTTCAACTCGATTATATGCAAGTATAATTTCAACTCTGCCATATAATGAGTCTAAGTTATTCATCATGTTTTAATTAGAGATATCGCCAACTTAGTTCAACTCTATTATATGCAAATATAATTCAACTCTGCCATATAATAAGTCTAAGTTATTCGTTATGTTTCAATCAGAAATATCGCCAACTTAGTTCAACTCTATTATATGCAAGTATAATTCAACTATGCCATATAATAAGTCTAAGTTATTCATCATGTTTCAATCAGAAACATCGCCAACTTAATTCAACTCTATTATATGCAAGTATAATTCAACTCTGTCATATAATAAGTCTAAGTTATTCGTCATGTTTCAATCAGAAACATCGCCAAGTGACTGGCCAATCCTTTTACACAAGTTTGAAATAAAAAATCGAGCTAAAATTTTATTAATTACTTCGGCTAATAACAAAAAAACTTAAAAACAAAAGGAAATCTTAATGATAGAAAAACTTCAGGTTGCAAGTATTCCAAGGTCTTGGCAACTCTTTACCTTCACTGTCTTCAAGCCGTTATGCCCCATTGTCCAAGACCGAGATGATTCTATAAGGTCCTTCCTAATTTGGGCCAAGCTTGCCCTCTCTAGGATCCTTCTTGTTGCCGACAACCTTTCTCAAGACGAGGTCCCCAACTTGAAACTTTCGTGGGTTGACCTTTTTGTTGTAAGCCCTAGCAAGCTGCTGCTAGTATGCCCCCAGTTGGATTGCTGCTTTCTCCCTTCTTTCTTCCAACAAGTCCAGATCTCGGGCTAAAAATGCATCGTTAGTGTCATTCTCTACTCCTTAGGTTCTGATCCCTGGGATGCCGACCTCCAGCGGAATAACTGCTTCTGTGCCATAAGCCATGGCGAATGGGGACTCCCCAGTTGATCTTCTCAGCGTAGTCCAATATGCCCAGAGTACATTGGGCAACTCATCCACCCACTTTCCCTTTGCTACTTCCAGCCTCTTCTTGATCCCATCTAAGATAACTTCGATGAATGCTTCTTCTTGTCCATTGCTTGAGGGAAACTTGGAGTGGAATAGTAATCTTGATCTTGTACTTTGCACAGAAGCTCTTGATTAGCTTACTGTCAAATTGCATTCCATTGCCTGCTATTATTGTTCTTGGGATCCCAAACCTGGTGATGATATTCTTCCATATGAAGTTCTTTACATCAATGTCCCGAATCTTTGAAAGGGGTTCAGCTTCAACCCACTTGGTGAAGTAAGCTGTTGCCACTAGTAGGAACTTCCTCTGTCCAGTTGCTTGAGCCAGTTGTCCAACAAGATCCATGCCCCATTGGGCGAATGGCCAAGGGCTGGACACTTGGTTCAAATCTGCTGCTGGTTGATGTATCAAAGGTGCAAACCTCTGACATTTCTCACACTTTCTGACAAAGGCTTCAGCATCTTTCTGCATATAGGGCCACCAGTACCCTTGAGTAATGGCCCTATGAGCAAGTGACCTGCCTCCAGTGTGGCTTCCACATACTCCTTCATGTATTTCATACAAGAAGTCTTCAACTTGTGAAGGATGCACACACCTCAAAAGGGGACCAGTAAAAGATCTTTTGTAGAGATGCCCCTCTACTGTCAAACTGAATCTTACCAACTTCAGTCTAATCTTTTGTGCTTCTTTATGATCATCTGACAGTTTTCTATCTTTAAGGAATACTATTATTGCATCCATCCAGCTTGGTCTCATCTCTACACACATTGTTTTCTGCTCTGTGTTCAGTAGTTCTACACTTGGACCTGATAAGTAGTCAATCATTATTGTCCTTGCCTCTCCTAGTTTTATTGCACTAGCCAGGTTGGCCAGGGCATCACCATGGCTGTTATCATCTCGGCTAACTTGCTGTAGTCGGCAATTTTGGAACAATACTATCAGTCTGCCCACCTCCTTGACATAGGCCACCATCCTTTCATATCGGGTAGCGTATTCGCCTGTTGCCTGGTTGACAATAAGCTGGGAGTCACAGAAGACCATTACCTCGTCGGCTTCCATTGCTACTGCCAACTTTAATCCTGCTATCAGTGCTTCGTATTCTGCTTCGTTGTTTGAGGCCTTAAATCCCAAATGAATGGATTGTTCCAGTATCAGTCCATCCGACGATACTAGCATTACTTCTACCCCCGCCCTTTGTCGATTTGAACTTCCATCAACAAACAGGCAGAAGGAGTCGCTGACGTAAATACTGCAAGGCCTGAGTTTCTCTTCTTCCCTCTGTTTGGCTATCCCCAACTGGGTTTCTCCTTGTTCACCTAGACATCATATACCTCGGCTCAACGGAGCTTGATATATGATGGCGCCTGGTGTGAACTCGGCCACGAAGTTGGTCAAAACTTGCCCTTTTATTGCTGTTCTGGGTCTGAATTCCAGGTCATATTGGCCCAACACCACTGCCCATATGGCTATCCTACCTGTCAGATCTCCTTGCTGCAATAGGGATTTCAAAGGATGCTCAGTTAACACCACAATCTTGTGGGCTTGAAAGTAGTGATTTAGCTTCTTGGAAGCCATTACTAAAGCCAGTGTCAACTTCTCCAAGGGCAGATATCTGGTCTCTGCATCTACTAGGGTTTTACTCACGTAGTAAACTGCCCGTTGTTCTCCATTTTCTTTCCTGATTACCACTACACTCATTGCATGCTCTGAAACCGCCAAGTATAAGAACAACTCCTCTCCAAGTATTGTATTTAAGAGAACTGGAGCAGTGTTCAAGTATTTCTTCAAGTCAGCCAAAGTGACTTCGCATTCCTCTGTTCATAAGAAGTCTGTGGCTTTCTTTACTAAACTGAAGAAAGGTTTGCATTTATCAGAACTTCTGCTTATGAATCTGTTTAGGGCTGCAACCCTTCCAGTCAACATGTCCACTTGCTTTGCCGACGTTGGGCTCTTTAACTCCAAGATGGCCTTGATTTGATCCAGGCTTGCCTCAATGCCCTTTCTGGTGACCAAGTATCCCAGGAATTTCCTTGACCCAACTCCAAATGCACACTTCGATGCATTGAGTCGGAGCCGAAATGTCCTTAGGATGTCAAAGACTGCCTTCAGGTCGGCCAGATGATCTTCAGGTTCCTTAGTCTTCACGACCATGTCATCAATGTATACCTCAACTGTTTTGCCTATTAGATGTCTGAACATCTTAGTCACCAATCTCTGGTAAGTTGCTCCCGCATTTTTCCACCCAAAAGGCATCACTTTGTAGCAATACAACCCTTTTGGGGTGATAAATGCAGTCTTCTCCTCATCTGAGGGTACATGGCTATCTGATGGGACCCCTTGTAAGCGTCGAGGAAGCTCATCCTTCCATGCCCAAAAGTGGCATCCACCAATTGGTCAATCTTAGGTAGTGGAAAACTGTCTTTAGGACAAGCCTTGTTCAGGCTGGTGAAGTCCACGTAAACCCTCCACTTCCCATTCTTTTTCTTCACTACAACCGTGTTTGATAACCATGTCGGGTAGTTTACCTCTCATATGGCTCTGGCCTCCAGAAGTTTATCTACTTCCTCTTCTACTGCCTCAACATGCATCAACGTCGGCATTCTTGTTCGCTGGATAACAGGTTTAGCCGACCTGTCCACATTCAATTATGGCAAGTGACCTCAGGGTCAATGCCAGGCATCTCGTACGGTGTCCAAGCAAATAACTCAAGGTTTGCTCTAAAAAATGCTTCTAATTCCTTTTCTTCTTCCTCGGCCAATCTTGAACCGAGAAGGAAGAAACGCTCTTCATCCCCTTGCTGGACTAAGATCTTCTTCAGGGTTTCCTCACTTTTCTCGGTTGGTTCTTTGCCGACGTCCTCAAGGACTTCCATGTCCTCATCCTCAATTTCTGCTGCTTCTGCTTCTCGTATGTTGCAGGTGGATTTCATTGCTGCTATAGAGCAATTCTTTGCCTACACTTGATCCCCTCTGATCTCCTCAATTCCATGCTCTGTTGGGAATCGTAACAGTTGGTGCAATGTTGAGGGAACAACCCCCATCGCATGCAGCCATGGCCTTCCCAGGATAGTATTGTAAGTGGAGGGAGTGTCAATTATTGTGAACTCAGTTTTTACCTTCTTAGTGCCAGCCTGCACCTCCAGTAAAACCCGACCATTGGACCATTGGATTGTTCCAGATCATCTTGGTGAAGGCCAAGCTCCTTGTAACACCTTACATACATGATGTCACAAGAGCTGCCCCGGTCGATCAAAATTCGCTTTACCTGGCACTCTTCAATCTGGAGGGATATTACCAAGGCATCATTGTGTGGATGTTGCACCATCTCTAGGTCGTCTTCAGTAAAGGACACCACCGGTCCCTGGCACTCGTCTGCCCTAGGTCTCTTTTGTCGGACCTGATACACATGTTGCAAGTGTTTTACCTTCGGAGTTTCCCCACGTATCTCGTTCTCATTGACCTTCGAGTGAATCACATTGATCACTCGAGGTCCACCTGCTTGCAGTTACGGTGCTGGTGGAGGCGGTGCTGCCGATGCCTAAGGCAGTCTTTCTTGTTCTTCCCTTGTCCTGGTCTCATCTACCAGGTCCCTCAGATGACCTTGTCTTACCAGGTTTTCTAGATGTGCCTTTAGGGCTTTGCACCCTTGAGTTAGATGTCCATTCTCGTTGTGGTAGGCACAGTGTTTCCCCTAACTTCTTCCCATAAATTCACCAGGAATCCTCTCTGGTGCTCTGTAATAGGGCTAATTCCGGATTCTCTCCAAGACTTTGTAGACCGAAATTCGGAATACGGTTGTCACTACCTATGTGGCCCTCAATCTTGTCTATTACTTATTGTATCCACCATTACCTCGGCCTCGCTTCGGCGAGCTGTTTCTTTTCTTTTGTTTTGACACTTTTGTCCCTGGCGTATCCTCCTCGGCCCTGGCATACTTTTCTATTCCAGCTGTAAGTTCCTCCATACTTTTTTGTAGTGTCTTTGCCAGTGATTTTTGAAGCAGACAATCATCTTTTAGGCCATTCTTAAAAGACACGAACGCCACCTCTTGGTTGTATCCTGGTATTTGGTTGAACACCTCATAATACCTTTTGGCATAGGCTCTAAGGCTTTCATCCTCGCCAATTCTCAAAGCCATCAGGGAGTCCACCCTCGATGGCTGTAGTTTGTTTGTCACAAATCTAGCCACGAACATCTCGGCTAGGCCTTCCTAGCTTTTCACAGTTCCTTTCGGCAACTTGTGAAACCAGTCTGATGTTATTTCCCCAAATGATGAGGGGAACACTTTGCAGAGTAACGGTCGTTCCCGGTGTACAGTGCCATTGAGTTCAGGTACAAGCCGACGTGGAAGTTAGAGTCAGACTTACCGTCGTATATTTGGAACCTCAGCATGTGGAACCTTTTCGGGGCCTCAAATTTGTCTAGTTCTATCGAAAACGGTGTTCTCGGCTTGACCGGAGAGGTTACCTCGGCATTCTGTCGTTTCCTCTGGAGGTAATCCCTCAGATCCTCCTTGGTCCATCCAAGAGCTCGACTATCAATGGATTTCAGTCTTTTTGATGCGCTACTCCCGACGTCGTTATGAGTCCTCTTGGACCTCTCTTCATTCGTTGCGTCGAAACAAAGTTCCTTCCCTTGAACATGCGGATGTTCTTTGAGGTCAGCTTCTTTGGTACGATGTGTCCTCTAAGAATCTCCCTTCATTAACTCTCCTCACCGACCTCCCTTGAAGGCCGGTGAGAGTGTTCCTTAGTCCTGGTGTGCTGGGGGACTACAGGGACTGTTTTCTGCCTTTCTTCTGGGCATTGTTTTTGGCCGCTGGAATCGGCGTGTCTTGTAACGGGAACATTGGCTGCATGACGTTGTTTTGTATCATGAAATTGACGACTGATTGCAGGTCCGCCAATTTGTCTGTCGTTCCCTTCATCTCTCTGTCCCTCCGCAGATATCTATCTTTCCATACCTAGAGGTCGTTCTCGTTATAATACCCGCCTCGGTCTGCCTTCTTTGGTACGTCACTCTTCTGGCCGACGTCTTTCTCTCCGAGATTCTGATCCTGAGCTTCTTCGTTGCAATTATCCTTCTCTACATTAGGATCAAAGTGTTTACCACTTCCAGTAGGGATGTCGTCCCCAATCTTCTCTTTCTGTTCGTCGTTGGCCATTTATTCTCCTTTCGTTCCCACAGACGGCGCCAAAATTGTGTGTGCTGTTTTCTGACCACACTGCCAAACAGGTACTCAGTTGGAGAACATCGGCAGAATAGATTGCGCCCAAACGACCTGTCACAGAAAGAAAAGACTTCGACGGTGGTTCTTCCACCCGGGGGCATTCCGACAATCAAGTTAGTAATCAATATCTCTCAAAGATAACCAATTGTGCTTAACTCACAAGTCAGAATACAAAAAGCGTACCTTAGACCCACGAGGGTGCCTTACTTTTATAGCCAACACTGATCTGATCCCCGTAGAAGCCTAGCTTTAATGGACTCTGGCTCAATACTTATCCCGGACTCTCCAATAGATATAGATAAAGATAAACTCCCTAAGAGTTTTATCCTTATCCAGGCTGAGGTCTTCCTTCATTTTAGGACTCTTGTCCCTTATCCATTCATCACAGATTCTAGTATCTTTACAGATAACCTTGGCCTAGCCGAGATGATCTTGGCATTATGTCCCAAGACACGTAGCACCTCGGCTGGCACTTCGGTGCCACCTTGGCCACGTGTTGTTATTCAAAAAATATACCCCCACAATAGGCATTATTTATATAATAGTGATTATATTAGTATTATATGGTTGTTGGATAGAATTATACAAGACAAAGGATTATTTGACTGTAAAAGATGAAATCTGATTTAAAAAATTATTTTCAATCGTTGTATAATGGATAAAAGATAATCAAGAGAAGAGATCAACTATCTCAATGGATGGGATTCAATAATCTCCATATAAGACCATCTCCAACGTTGCACCAGATGCGGTATCATATTTGAATTTGATGAAAAAAGTCACATTTTCTGTATCCAATAGTTTCACCGAAGTGCTATCAAAGTGAGAACGAATCAAAAATTTCATCAGTGAAGCATCTTCTGATGTTCATCAGTTTTCATATAAATATGGTTATGGATATACACATGGATCTGGACTGTGTTTTCTTGATATGTGATTTATTTAATTTTTGTGATTTCTATTAATTTGTTTGTTGTTGTTACGTGAGTATGTATGGAACCAGAACTGTGGAACTAGTGTGGAACCACAACTGTGGAACTAGAACTGAGATTGAGAACCAGAACTGTGAATCGGTGAGGAACCACAGTACCAGAATCGGTGAGATTGAGAACGAGAATCGAGGGAATCGGTGAGGTTCACGTCGATTCGTCACAAATGGCAATTGGAAAACAAAGGGTCAAACTGATGGAAAGCCGAAACGTGACATAATCCACGTCACAAAAAAAAAAAATTTGTGTAAAATTACTTGTGTTCAGGTCACAACCCACGTCACAAAAACAAAACAAAAAAACAAAAAAACAAAAAAATGTGTCAAATTATTTGTGTTCACGTCACAACCCACGTCACCCAACCACATTCATCCGTTACGTTAGTGACACCCCCACACGGGTTTGAACTTAATGGTATTATAGTCATTCAATGTACATGAGGACCAAATGGTGCATAAGAAAACATTTGGGACCATCCACACCATAAGTTTAAAAAAGGGGATTTACCAGTCAATTCCCCTAATAAATAATAGATTTTTTAGTGATCTTTTGATTTTTTTAGTTAAAATATGAGATGAAAAAAATTATATTTGGAATGTCTTTTTATTTTGTATAAAAAAAAATGTGTAAAAAGTAGACTGAGTGGAAAAAAAAAAAAGAAAAAGAAAGAAAAGAAAAGACTTTTGAGTATTTGTTAACTTTTTAATGATTTTTTAAGATTTTTTAATTTTTAAACTATTTTTATGGGTAAGGATCTTGTTGACTTCCTCAAGAAGAATCTTGTATGGAGGAAGCAACATGTTATAACCTTAGCTAATAGTCAAATGGAAAAATATAAATAAATAAATAAAAGTAAGAAAAAAAAAATCAATAATTTGTTTATATTTGGTAATAATTACATGACAAGGGTAGTCTATAACCACTCTAATGGATAAAAGAGACTAAGGAGGTGTTTTAAGAAGATAGTTAAAATTGATTTTTTAATTTTGTTTTGAATTTTTTTTTTTTTTTTTTTTTTTTTTTGAGAGAGGAAGTAGGTTAAAAGCAAAATAGGTCTAAATTAAGGCTGTTTTTGATAAAATTGAAAAAATTTTAGCTACAAAATTCAAATGATGAATTTTTTAAATACTAAAATTTTAAATTTGAATATCTTCAAATAAAAATTAGTTGAAGATAAAAATGATATATTTCTCCAAGTGTAATTAGCATTCAATGATAACTCAAGTATATTTGATTTCAACAGCCACCAAAATAAAAGTCAAACACCTCATTATGTCACGGTTTTTGATACAATTTACTAAAATGTTTTCAAACATATTTATTTTTTTTTCACTTCATAAAAAATTAAAATATAAAAAATGAAAAAATCAATTCTCAAAAAATTTTTTAATGTTAAACACTTGTCCCATATATACAATATATTAAAATGACTCCAATTTTGGATTTTAAGTTTTGATGTCTTCAAAATTTCAACAGGAGTATTGCGATGATAATTACATATTTCTACTATGGTGTCTTATTATCTTATTTTTAATTGTCAACACTATATTGAAAATTTACATTATTAGTAAGACAGGTTACAACAATATTATATAATATGTATTTAAATACAAGAATAATGCTTGAGACCCCCTTTTGGGGGTCACCCCCTCACCCCCTTTGCATTTTCATTGGTTAACTTTTTTTTTTTTTTTTGATCTCCCAATCCCCAACCCCCACGTGTGTGTGGGGGTGGTGGGGGTGGGATTTGAAGGGGGTATGAATCATTACCGTAAATACAATATGTACTTGTATACAAAATTAAAGTCCCTTCACTTATTACCAACAGATTTCGAGTTTTGATGTCGATTCTTTTGAAAAGTGAATTAAAAATCATTTTTCAACTTTTAACTTATTTTGAGTCACATCATTTCTCACATTTTTTACATATTTTTTCTAAAAAAAATCAAAAAAATGTCAAAAAATTAACTTTTAATCATCTTCTAAAAACAAGCAAAATTCCAATCAGAATAATACTATAATAACTATATATTTCTACTATAGGCCTCATTTGTTTTCAAAAGTAGAATGAAGGAGATTCATAATAAGAAAATTGTTAGTAAGGGGAATGATAGTGAGGGGATTAAGTAAAATTGTGTTTATTTTGATGATAGTTGTTAGTGTAGGATTGTTAAATTATTTTTATATAAAATAAATATAAAATAATAAAACAAATAAAAAATACAAAAACATTAAACATTAATATTTAAAAAAAATGCCAACATTTAAAAAAATTTAAAAATTTCCAAAACAAAATAATACAAGTAAAGCAATGATTTTTACTTAACAAAAAATCAAACATTAATGTTAAAAAAAAAAATGCCCAACATGTGAAAAATAAATAAAAAATTTCTAGTCTGGCGGATTATTTTTCTAATACTACTTCCACCTCTTCCATCCCAATTTCCCTTTCAAGGCCAAACTTAATCCTCTCTTTCATCTCAATCCCTTCCAAAATTTACAAACAAACACAACATTACGGTTACACCTCTATGCTAATCTCATCTTTCCTCTATACCCCCAAAACAAACGGAGCCATAATATGTTATTATCTGATTTATCAATCTAGTTGTCACTGCATTAAAAATATACATTAGAACTAGTAAAAGTTATTATACCAATATTATTTTAGTAAATAAGTATAATATAATATAAAAATATATATTAAATTTAAGATTAATGTTTCAACAATAAAATAAAAAAAAATAAAAAACAAAAATGTGTGTTTAGTTTGAGTTTTTTGGAAATTTTTTGAAAACCGAGTTTTTTTATTTTTATTTTTATTTTTTGTTTTTAGTGAGTATTTTTAAAATTTTAAGTATTTTTTTAAATTTTTTAGATACACCTTACTTAGATATATCTAAAAAGTAAAAAAATTGTAAAAAAATATTTTAAAAAATAATAAATACATAAAAATATAAAAAATATACTGAATTCTTTTTTTTTTTATATATTTTTGGTATTTAGTGAATTTTTAAAAGATTTTTTTACAAAAAATATACTTTTTATATATACTTATGTTAGATGTATCTTAAAAATTAAAAAAATACTTAAAATATTTTAGTAAAAATAAAAAAATATAAAAAATAAGAAAGTAAAAGTTTTTGAAAAGCGTTTTTAAAAACAAAAAACAAACAATGGTGATGTTTGGCAAGAAGGTTTGGGTGGGTTAGGGGCTAAAATAGTCACAAAAAACAAAATAGGCTATTTTAGCCACAAAAAACAAAACATCAATCCAACCCATAATCATTACAATCCTTTCTCACAAAAAAAGCCAAAAAAGTTAAAAGCCAAAATGCTCTTCCCAAACCAAGCTAAAATAACCCAGGCTAAAATAGTCAAAAAATTAAAAAGCTAAAAAACCAACCCACTTTCCAAACGGCGGCAAAGTAAACGTGAGATATGGGTTTGAAACCACTAACAGGCGAGTCTGAGTCAAAAAGGGCCTGCTGCTTTTACGCTTCAACACCACGGTCACGGCACACCACCAATGACCCTTGAGCTTGGACCCAACAAATTAGAAAAATCAATAAATACAAAAACAAAAACCCAAAAAACTTATTGAATTTTTCAAAGATTTTTTACAAATTTTATATGCACTTTTATTAATTCTACAAAAATTAATCAAAATATTAAAAAAATTCATTAAAAATTAAAAAAATTGAATTAAAAATTAAAAATTTGTTTTTAAAATTTTCAAACCAGGGTCTTTTGGGAAGTGGGTTATTCCCTCTCTCACAAAAAGTTGATTATAATCAGTTTTTAATCAATTTTTAACTAAAAAGTTGATTATAACCATCTTTCCAAAATAGCTCAAAATGTAGTTGGTTTGTATATTTAAAGCGTCATTCTTTTTCAGATGAGCAGTATCTTTCTTTCAAACCAAACTAAATAACGTTTTTTTTGTGTGTGTGTTAGTTTGGAATGTGGATTGATTTTTTGACTTTTTGACTTTTTTAATTTCAAGTTAAAAGGTCTCGCTTGGAATGTGTTTTTTTGACTTTTTAACTTTTATGAGAGAAAAATATAATGATTATGGTTTAGATGTGACATTTTGTCTTATTGACTTTTTAATTTATTTTGTTTGTTTGTTTTTTTTTTTTTTGTGATTATTTTAGCCAAAATATCTTAAATTTTTTCTTCTCAAACGAGGGCATAGATGAAAACATTAACAATTATTATTTTTTAATTAATAAAAGGCATTTCAAGTTATTTCCTTTTTTTTCTTGAGGTCATTGTTAGCAAGATTTTTTTTTGGGTTAATTACACTAATAGTCCCTATAGTTTAGGACTTGTGTCATTTTGGTCCCTGACTTTTCAATTGTGACACATTTGACCCTGAATTTTGAATCTTGTTTCAAATAAGGACAATTGAAAATATTATTAGATTTTTCAAAGGTAAAATCGTCAATTTGATTAAATATAAACTAATTTGATAAAAATAAATGTCCAAAAAATATTTTTAACTTTTTTAAAATTATTTTTATCCACCAATAATAAAATTATGTAAAATTAATAAAAATTACATGATTAATTTTTAAACTTAACTTTACATGATCATCATTCAAATACATAATAAAAATTAATTTGGTAAAAAAAAAATAAATGTCTAAAAGATTTATCAATTTTACATAATTTTATTTTTAGTAGGTAGAAATAATTTTTTAAAATTTAAAAATATTTGTTTGACATTTATTTTTGTCAAATTAGTTTATATTTTATCAAATTGACAATTTTACCCTTGAAAAATCTAATTATATATTCAATTGTCCTTATTTGGAACAAGATTCAAAATTCAAGGTCAAATATGTCACAATTGAAAAGTCAGGGACCAAAGTGACACAAGTTCTAAACTATTAGAATTATTTGTGTAATTTGTCCTTTTTTTTTTTTAATCTCTACAGGATTAGCGAGTGCCTCAAGGACAGATATCAACAAATTTAGAGTAATTGCACATTTAAAATAATTGTATTTATTACAAAAAATTGATAATTAAGATAGATGAGAACCCATTAACAAAACACTTAACTAATATATATAATATTATTAATGTGTACACATGTTAAAATGACTTAAAAAAATGGATCTTGCTAACACGGACTCTTATAATAATAATAATAATAATAATAAATAAATAAATAAATAAGTACAAAATGTGTATACTTGAAGGTACTTATCACTAAATTGAAAATATTTTTTTGTGACCTTATAACACTTTTTTTTTTTTATACCATTTTCAAAATTATATAAAGTTCACATCCGAGTTAGTGTAGAATTTGTAATGTTTTTAGTTTTTTCAAAATGTTCTCACATAACTTCCTGTAATGTCTTACCTTACGTGATTATTAAGTTCAAATTCAAATTAAAATTTATAATTTTTTGCATACATGGTTGATTTTGACATTTTTGAAATCTAAAACGAATTCTTGATATGAGGCATTTCATAAATTTAAAAAGGAAAAAATGAGATTAAAATTTTAAGTATTCATTTTTTTTCTGTTTAGTATTTGACACTATTTACACACACACACACACAAAAATACTTATACATATATAACTATTAAAATTTATTTAAATATATATAACAAATTTTACGATAAAAAAAAAAAAGTTTTGTTAACAAATGACCCTAGAGCATAAAAAAAGACAAAAGATACGTCAATCTAAATGCATTTATTACTAAATTTAATAATTTTTTTATAAATTATAAAACACTAGCTTCGTTTGAAAAGTGAGTTGGCTTTTTGACTTTTTGACTTTTTTGACTGTTTTAGCCTGGGACTAAAAAACCTGGTTTGGAAAGGGCTTTTGGCTTTTTTGACTTTTTTAGTTTTTTTGTGAGAGAAAGAATGTAATGATTATGGGTTGGATGTGATATTTTGTCTTATTGAACCAAAAAACCAATTTTATTTTTTTTTGACTATTTTAGGCTAAAAAAGCCACAAAACCTTCTTTCCAAACATTTTCCAAACCATTTTAAACCTTCTTTCAATGCATTTTTTTACACCTTCTCAATGTTAACACCATTTGCCAGAAGGAAAATGCCCACATAAAAGTGATGAGTACTAGCATTTTATTATTTTAACCAATAAAATAATTATTAAAAACCATATAAAGGTTTCGTTTGCCATATAGAATTTGAGTTAAAATAGTCATAAAAAAATAAAATAATTTTTTTAATTTAATAAGATAAAATATTATATTTAAATCATAATTATTTTATTTTTTCTTTTATAAAAGTTAAAAAAAATTTCAAAAACCTATTTTAAGTAAGACTTTTTAATCCTAAACTAAAACATAAACTAAAATAATTAAAAATTAAAAAATTAACCCACATCCAAAGCAAAGATTACTGTAAAACCATTGTGTAATTTTTCCAATTTGAAGGGGGTTAGGCGGCGGATCCCACTTTCTATTATTGCACGGTGGGGCCTACTTTGCTCCACTCCATTTCCGCAGCCAAAAATGCTCTAGACCACTAATTAGTGGTGGCTCTAATGATGTGGCAGTGGGTCACACCCACTGCCACATGTGTTTTGTGCCTTGTTTTTTTTTTTTTTTTTTTTTTTCACTTGCCACCTCAGTAGTGGTGGAGTTAATGGTGATAAATTAGTGGTACGTAGCATTGCTCTTCCGCAGCCGTCAAAAAGATGCGTTTCCACGTCCGGCCAAAGGGCTTCCTTGCAATATAAAGCATTTATATTACAGTTTAATGTAACTCACATTCATCATCACTTTCATTTCCCATGACTTTCTTTGCATATTGGGGCCTACACTATCATTTTTCGCAGTGCCTAATTGCCAAACAAAACTTGGATGATACCAACTCCCTTCAAATTCACTAATCAACCAACTAATTAATGCTATATATACCAATTAATATATTAATCAATGGGGGTGTTTGTTTCAGCTTTTCAGAGCCAACTTATGACTTTTAGCTTTGAAAAAGTTATTTTGGACTGTTTGGTTAAACTTATTTCAAACAGCTTCTGATTCTAACAGCTTATTTTAACTCAAAAAAGCTGATTCTGAGAAGCTGCTCACCCTTTGCTTCTGATTATCAGCTTCTACTGTGAACATGTTAATTTATTGTTATACTCTTAAATTTTTTTATTTTTTATTTTTTTAAAAATAAAAAAAGACTCAAATGAACTATAGATTATTATTATTATTTTTTATGAGAAATGTAGACAAACAAAAAATAAAAATTAATTGAAAAAGCTATTTCACAGCTTATTTAACAAACACTACTCAGCAACTTAAATCTATAATCCAACAGCTACACCAAACAGATTAACAACTTCTGATTAAAGTCATAATCTATAATCTGTTAAGTTATAATCTATAAGTTGTTTTAACAGCTACACCAAATGGGGCCAATGTATAAATTGATGATGTGACATAATTTAAAAAGTTTTTGATATTTGTAATGTAATTAAGAAGTAGGGTTAATAATAATGTTATAATTAGTATTAGTGCACTAATTAATATACTAATTGATGTATGTACTAATCTTATGGCATATCATATGAAAATAATAACCAACTTGTTTGGTTCCTATTTTCACAATTCATTTTTCAGGAAATTAAATTTTTTTATTTTCACTGAATTTTTTTAATATTCTAAGCAATTATTTTAATTTTTAGATACACCTAACATAAATAAATTTCAAAAGTATAATATTTGTGAAAAAAATATTAAGCAAATTTACAAAATACCAAAAATACAAATATATATATATATGAGAATTCAATATATTTTTGTATTATTGTGTATTTATAGATTTTTTACAAATATTTTACTTTTTAGATACATCTAAAGTATATATGGTGTATCTAAAAAAATTTTAAAAAATCCTTAAAATTTTAAAAATATTCACTAAAAATAAAAAAAATACAAAATACAAAACACAAAAAATAAAAAAATCAATTTAAAAAAAATTAAATCTAAAAAATTGAAACCAAACACACGAAATTTCTTTCTTATTATAATTATCATAGTTTTAAGAGAAAATTATAGTGCTAAGGAAATTTTAAAAATTAATTATTTAGTGTTAAAAAATGGGAGACTTATAGGCCAGTGCTATTAACCAAATTTATTTACTTATAAATTTTACTTTTTTCACTTATCAATACTCTCTTTTTGGCACAAAATTATTTTCTCCAAAAATGTAATTATTAGTGACATTTTTAAATTTTTGTTGTTAATCTTTTTCTTTTCTTTTCTTTTCTTTTCTTTTTTTTTTTTTAAAACTCAGACGGCATGAATTGGTTTTTTAATTTTTTTGTAATGAATTTTTTACTTTTAGAGAAGAGAAAATTTAGTCTAAAAAATCATTATATATAGTGTGAGACATTCAATTTATTTAATTATTTCATGGGAAAATCGGATTGTGGATTTAGGTTTGAAATTTTGGACTTTTTCCCTAGTACAATGCTTTGGACAAGGGTCATATGACTCATGACCATGTGACTTCCATTACAAGCAACATTATAAAAACAAGAATTATTAGTGTACTTCACTATTTTATACTTCTATAGCCAAATAAAACATCAATCAGATTTGATCACCACCCTTGTAAGTAAATTTTTTTATTTTTTCTATTTTTCATCAAAACTTTATCATGTGGCGGTCACATTTAAGAAGGTATGGTCGACTCGTCCCCAAGGCACCTGATCATGATTGAAACTGATCATCGGCTTTTTGGAACCCATTCTATCAAATTATTAATACCCCATTTGGGTTAGAACTTGCATTTTAAGCAACTAGGAAAGTTGCAAGTAAAATAAGTACAAAAAAATGAGTCTACTGTGATGGTAGGGTTGTTTAATTTTGACAGAAATTGAATTCAGGTGATGAATTTAAAGACATTAAAAAGTAAGTTGCTAGGAAGTGCATGAATCTGTCCTATGTCATGCAGGTCCAATTGGTTAGCAACTTGTTATATTATATTCACCCAAAAAAAACTTGTTATGTTATCCTCTCTTTTTTTTCTTTTTTTCAGATTTTCTTCCACTATTTGTGTGCAAGGAAATGTTTGTTTTTACATGTTAGAATAATAGAGAGAGAAAGAGAAAATAATATGTATTATGTGCAATATATTGAATGATTTGTCTTATACAATAGAAGGTTTGTATATATAGACTGGGAAAGAGTATCTAGAAATCTTAACTATGAGAAAGAGTATCCTATAAAAAACCTAACTGTGGCAATACCTAATATATCTAGAAAATCAATTATAAAAAACCTAATTATGGCAATACCTAATATATCTAGAAAATCAATACCTAATATATGTAGGAATATATACCATATATACTAGATTTCTCATAGGATACTCTTTCTCATAGTTAAATTTCTAGTAGGATACTATTTCTCAGCCTATATATACAGGCCTTCTATTGTATAGGATTCTTATTAAATATAAGAAACCTAACTATGGCAATAGCCAATATATCTAGGAAATCAATACCTAATGATTTGTCCTATACAATAGAAGACTTGCATATATAGACTGAGAAAGAGTATCCTACTAGAAATCTAACTATGAAAAGGAGTATCCTATAAGAGACCTAACTATAACAATACCTAATATATCTAGAAAATCAATACCCAATATATGTAGGAATTTATACCATATATATATTAACACATTCCCTCAAACTCAAGGAGGACAAATATCTTGAGTTTGGAGAGAGAAATTAAAACATAAAATAAAACTAAATAAAATAAAAGGCAAATAGATTGCAAAATCCAAATGGGAGCACAAGGGCATTTGAAATAGATCAAAAGCCAGAACTAATGATGGGAGACAGTTTATGGTCATGTCGGACCGTTGTAGGAGCTAACTGAAATCAATGTCAGGACAGTTTAAAGAGGTCATGTCGGACCGATATCGGAGCTGACCGGAATCAATGTCGGAGCAATTTAAAGGAGTCATGCTAGACCGATGTAGGAGCTAACCAGAATTAATATCGGAACAGTTTAAAGGGTCATGTTGGACCGATGTAGAGAATTGGATGTTGAACCAGCAAGCATGACACACACATAATTTATGACGTGGTGCTGAACGATGGTGGCAACAGATAACTGAGTGTGCCAAGAGGCGGCTTAGATTGTGTGCCAAAGGGAGCGGCTTGGGTTGTGTGCCAAAGGGACGACTTAGGTTGTGTGCCAAAAGGAGGCGGCTTAGAAAATGCATTAAAAGAAGGCGGCTTAGGAAGTGCGCCAAGGAGATGACTTAAATAATGTGCCAATGAGACGACTTAGGTAATCACCAAAGGAAGCAGCTTAGAGAATGCGCCAAAGGAGGCGGCTTAGGTGGTGCGCTACAGGGGACCGCTTATGTGGCTTGCAAGGTGTATAACCATGTTCACTAAAACTCAAATAGATTTGAAGATAGAAATCTATTTGAGGTTGAAACAGAGGGAAAGACAGAGTGGAACAGAAACACACAAAAAAATTAAAATTGATAGAGATATTTGGAGTAAGAATAAACCAACGAACAAAGGAAGAGATATAGGAAAATATGAGAGCGGAATAGGTTGAGATTCGGCGGGCGAGTAAGGCACCGCCCGCTAGTAAAGTGAAATTACTAAATACTTAACCTAGCTTTGATACCATGTTAGAATAGTAGAGAGAGAGAGAGAGGAAATAATATGTATTGTATGCAATGTATTGAATGATTTGTCCTATACAATAGAAGACTTGTATATATAGGCTGAGAAAGAGTATGTTACTAAAAATCTAATTATGAGAAAGAGTATCATATAAGAGACCTAATTATGGCAATACCTAATATATCTAAAAAATCAATACCTAATATATGTAGGAATATATACCACATATGCATTAACATTACAAAACAAAAATAAAAACATGTAACTAGAATAATGTGAGGATAATATTGTTTAAATTAAAAACTATTTTATTATTATTTGTTCTCAATTCAATCATATCTTCTATAAACAAAGATCTGTATAATTTTTTTATTTGTATAATATTATACTACCACTTATCTTTTTTCTTCCTTTATTAATTCTTTTTTTTTTTTTTTTTTTTTAATACTATCACTTATCTAATAGTTCACGAAGGGTAGCATTGCATATGTTTGGCAAGTGATTATTAGACTTTAATGTACTCTTGGATTCATTAGAGTAAAATAAAATGATTATTTTATTTGTAATAATTTTTTTTTATCATTTTTTTAAATGAATCACATATAAAAATAGACATTATATTAAAATGATCAATCCATTTAACTTTCGGTAATGATACATACCACTAAAAGTGGTACTCTAAAGCACCACTAGTGAGTTGGTACACACTTTAAAAAAAAAAAAAAAAAACAAGACACAATAACACTGTGACAATAGATCATTGGTGCTACCACTAATTAGTGGTCTCAACCCTTTTCCTTTAACTTTATCTTATCAATGAGGCAATTCTTAGAGGCAAAGGTCTTTAAGAGGACCTTTAGCCACAAGCTTTTTGCTGAAGGTCTTTGCCTTCGCAAAACTTTCAACTTCAATGAAGACTCAAGTCAACAAACAACACACACACACACCATTAACAGTCTTAACTCCAAAGTGAACTCAGAAAATTCGATCCATATGTATCAGAAATTGCTCAAAATCGAAAGTGAAGTTGATGCATGTGTTTTAATTAGGACTTGTTTGAAAATTAATTATTTTAGTTATCTTTTTAATTTTTTACAAAAAAACATGCTGAAAAATATAGAGAATGATGTGATAATTTGTAATGACTTTTTGACTATATTAACCACTCTCCAAACAAGGCCGTTTAGTATAATGAACACATATTTTCTTATCAGTGTATGTTATTATCATAAAATTCAAAAAATATTTAATACAAGAAATCCTCAAAATAAATGAAAAATATTCTAAATAAATACACAAAAAAATAATATTCACATGCAAGTCGAGAAATTCTTTTTGTATATTATTGAATGATCTGATTCATTTAAATCACTGATTTTTTTTAATGAGGTATAGAGGTTCTAATAATACACACACACACACAAAAATCATAAAAAATATTAAGAATATGAGTGTGTTGATAATTTTTTTTTTTTTTTTATAAAAAAAGCCCTCTCTATTATATATTAATTATGCGTGTATAAAATTATTCTTGAGTTCCATTGACACTGGCAGTGCATATTTTGTCACTTTGTTTTTTTTTTTTTTTTTGTGGATCAAAGCATATTTTGTCACTTTGAGCATCATGATGTTGAGGCCGTTTTTTGCGACAATTTTTATGTTAGAGAGTGGGCGATGAGTGCGCAGACCTTCTTGACAAGACCTTCGACTCCTGAAGTAAATATTTCAGGAGTATTATGGGGTGCTAATTATATTTTGTCAATAAAAAATTGCAACACAGGCTAAGTAATTTATTTTTTTTAATTATCTACCAGATGTAAGTCTTACTTTTAAAATTTTGTATTATGCGATTAATTTGAAGAACCGTGTAAATAATATCACATGATATTATGAGCAGGGATAAAAATTGTGACACAAGTCGAATCGTACACAAAGTTAGGGAATTAAAATTGACTATTTTCTAACAAGAACACATATGACACAATACGAACCGAATATAGACTGAAAATGACACGACACGATAACACAAAATAATAAACGTGTCAAGTTAGTGTTGAAATAATTCTAAACAAATCCGAAATAACACGACACGACGCTCCCTAACTATGAGTTCCGCTATTAAAGTGATGAAACTAGCTAATATAACTTACCCTAGAAATATAATGGCTTATATTTAATTTATTCAAAAAATAAAATAAATAAATAAAGGAAGAGTTGAGCTGTACTTGTCAATGGAAATGCCAGAGAATGAATGAGAACAGTTTAAGAGAGAAACTACATTGTGAAAGTTCATTGTCATTGGAAAGAAGGCTAAGTGAAACCAAAGCTATTGGAGGCAAATGATGATAGATGAAGAAAAAAAATCATAAGTATTGGAATAGTTTTTGTGAAAGATACTAGTCACTACATAGGCCCAAACTCCTCATTATTACCAGCATTATATGACACAGTATATGTGCTTTGCCTCTTCTTTTCCCTTTTTCCCTTTTGGTTGGTTTTGCATCCCTTATCTAACCACAAATCCCTATCTTTTGAGCTTTACTTCAACCCCATCTTATTATGATTACAATAATGCAAGTCACATGATATTAGTAAAGGTTTGGCTTAGCAATAAATATTTAAAGATAATATTTAAAATTTTGAATTTGAGTCTCTTAAGAGTTCACTAGAAGTTTGTTTAGTTATTAATTTCAAAACTTCTAAGAATTAATTTTTAGTTGTTCAGATACGAGGTAAGTCGGGCCCAATTGGATTGAATTGTGTTGGGTGAGAAATACTTTAAAAAAAATGTTAGGGACTCCAAATATTTTACCAATATTTTTATTAAATATCTCACATGGGTGTGGGACCCACATGAGACTCACATGCTGTGTGTCCCACACTCATATAAGACATTTGATGGAAATATTGATAAAACATTTATATTGTGTTTAGTTGGGGGATTTAGAGAGGAATTAGAAAAGAGAAAGGGAAAAAGTGTGTGAAACTATATAAAATATAGATATGTTTTATTCACATTTCACCTACATTTTTTATTTCTCTTTTCAATTTCCTCCTCAAATCTCCTAACCAAACACGACATTAAAATCCTTAGCATTACTCTACCTTGAATTATCAAAGAAGGAAAAGTTACAACAAGTCCTTATAAGAAAAGCATCAAAGCCCAAAGTTGAAACATAAAATGGATAATAATTTTTTTGTTGCTAAAGTTCTCGGTTTCCATGTCTTGAAATATTCAGCCCTTAAATTATGTAAGGATAATATGTGTGAGGAATGTGACTTCATTTTGAACAATTATTCACTGTCATTTATGACATTGACAGAGGCATGTCGCAAAGCAATCTCAATTATGTATTTGTGTAAATCTAATGCGAGGCCTACACACATGGATAGTAAAAATCGCTTTGGGCACTGTGACAAAGGGCAGTAAATAATTTTCCCTTAATTTTCCTTCTGTGAAAAAACGGCCATTGTAATTGTCTCATAAATGTCAATATAGGCTTCTTTTTTTATTTTTATTTTTAATTTGCATATTTGAATTGATATTCATTTTTTTGAAATAAAAAACAAATAATCAGGGACATATTGAACGGAATTTTGACATTTTTATTAAAAGCCAAGACCCCAAAAAAAACATTAAAAAAGATTAGTCTAAAAGGATGAATCCAAATGGAGTAGGTATGTGAGAGCTAAATAAATAGGGGATTGGGTCCTACTTTTTCTTTTCTTTGGACAAATCTCAATTTTGATCAGACTTGATTGGGTTTTGAGTTCTGGGCTTCAACCCTTTAACCATGAGGCAGTAAAAGCCCAACACAAGTTTCTATTCCAAGATTTAGTCCTTTTTTTTTCTTTTTTTCTTTTTTTTTTTTTGTTGATCACAAGAGTTAGTCCTGTCTCCACAGATATTGTTGTACCAAGAGATAGCATTGGGCCTATGCACCCAAACAGCCCAAAAGTGAAGCATTTTGAAACAACAAAAACAAAGGCCTATACATCCTAACAACCCAAAATGAAGCATTTAAAAACAACAGAAACAAAAACAAAACTAAACTCCTGTTATATTTTCATATGAAAGGGTGGTTGAAGAGAATTTAATCGGTCATCGATTTTTTTTATCACTACTTTGTATAATCATTTACGTGGATCATGATTGATTTTCTTGTTTAAAGATAGTCATTGAAGAATTAATAAAAATAAATAATATCTTGTTATGTACCTCGATGATTAAAAAAAAAAAAAAAAGTGATTAACATTAGAAATTACCATATTAAAAACCAAAACCCTCTTCGGGGTTTGAACTAAAAATTATTACATTCTTACTTCAATTTTGCCTATTTTTTTGTACATATATATTTTTTATTTGCTCAAGTTTTGGTATCGTACATAAAATGGTCGAAATTTCACAACCCATGAAAACAATGTTTTAGTGGCATACTATCAATTCACAATAATGTTTCTCATTTCTGATTAAGCATTAGAATGTCATCAAAGCAGTGCTCGGTTTCATATGCGGCAAACGGCTCAAATTTTTTTTGTTTTTTGGAATCGACTTTCTTAGCATCAGTTATGTGTATGGAGATTTAATTATGATATATAATTATGTGATAATGAATGAGAGTCTTTTATATGATTATATAATACATATGCAAATAAGTTTATTTGACTCTTTATTCATCTAGAAGACTAGAACAACACATGTTAGTAAGGACTTAGTCAAGTTTGTCGATTTTGACAATTAATAAAGTGTGTTTTTATTTTTTTGAGTACTTTTACTATGACCATAGACCAAAGTACCACAAAATATGAGATCATGCTTATTAAAGGGCTGGTAATATTTGACAATGGAATGTATAGATGACAAAAGCCACTGCCATTTTTAATTATATTTTTGTACATAATAATATTCCACTAATATATGTGACTTCTTCAAATCAAAAAACGACGACAACCCGCTTTCACATTTGTTTGTCCAATATTTTCACACAAAATTAGAAATAAAAAAATAATAATTTATTAGGTTCTTATTTTAGATATTACTTTAAAAATAAATAAATAAATAAAGTGTGACTATAAATCCCTTACATGGTGGGATTAACATTACTATAAAATGAGATTGCTAGTCCAATGAGATTGGAGGTAAAACACTATTTTGCCTTCACTTTACAAAAATAAAAAATAACTTATCATAACTAATTAATTCTACCATATTACTGTACAAATTAACCTAATATATTTTAGAAAAATGTTTGAAACGCACAAAAATTTATCACAAAAAGTATCCCTTCATAAATTCTTATCGGTAAGAGTTTAGCACTACAAAATAATCAAATAGATTCTTGCTGGTAAGAATTTGTGAATGAGTACTTTTGTAGGGATGTAGCATGACTATATATCTTATATCTCTAACTTAATTTAACTATGTACTAATAATTTCACAAGTCAATTTCATCATATTCATAATTTTACTTAACTTAATCTAACAATCAAATATGACCTGAAAGTAATAAAAGAAGTTTGAAAAAGTGAAGAACAAAAGTTGGGACTTAGGCCTGAGGATTAGCAAAGTGCAACCCAACAAAAACATGGCATAAGCAATGAAAACTTAGGCTAGAGTTCGATTGACTTTGCTTTGGTATTACACATGATAAAGGAGCTTTACTAATTGTACTTGAGATGAAGGCAAGAGATGCTTGCAATATTTTATATATAATACCATGAAAAGATACGAATAAAATGAACATCGAATCTCCTCATCTTACAAAATCCTATATATAGGCACATTGGTGTGTGCAAACAAAAAAAAAAAAAACTTAACGTTGTAGTTTCTTTTCTTTTACTGATCATGATATCTTAAATCAGACAAAAAAACATTATTAGATTCTCTTGAAATATTATATGTATCATTGTTTACTAATCAATGACAAACAGTAAAACAATGAAATAGATTGTTTTTTATTTCTTAATCATCTAATACAGATTGATTGACTTAAAATTTTCTTTAGGAGATGGGGTAAACAATGCAAAAGAGTTGAGTGATTATAGTCTTTTATTTGTTTACTTAAATAATTTTTTAGAGAAAATTAAGAAATCCTCTTTCGAGTTTTGTATCCCAATTCATACAATATTTTTATATTTCAATAAGTCCTATTAGTTAGACATTTAATCCATTAAATCCTAATTTTCATATTTAAGATATTTTTTAGACAATTTATCCTTAAAAATATTTTTTGAATTCTTAGCAATTTAGTGATATGAACATTCATATTTGACAATGTGAATATTCATATTGACAATATGAATGTCTACATCACGGAAATTCACTCTGTCAATGTGAATATTAATCTTCACCCTATTATTATTATGAGTATTTTTGTAACTATGTTATTCATATGACTTATTAAAATATAATAAAATAATTTAGATTAAATGAAACATAAATAGGTGAAGAGAAATTTTTGAATAAATATCTCATTTTTGTAACAATTGTCGAAATCATATTAATTATAAAATTATTAAACAACTAGCAGTTGACTCATACAATGCACATGCTATTTTAAAAAAATATATATTTGATGGTACAATGTGTGTTATAAAAGAAGAATTTTAATTTTAATTTTAAATTAAATTAAAGTATGATTTTAATTATTTATTTTGATAATATTAGCGTTTTCGTTCTATAAAATTGTTACTTAAATACTTGTATATATTAATTTTAGTTAAATTATTTGTGTACTGTATTTTGATAATTTTAGTTCTATCGTATTTTAAAAGTATAATTATCATATAATAATTTTGTATGATATATATTAAATTATAAAATAATAAAATAAATACTCATTTTGATATTAAAAACAATAATTAAATTAGAAGAAGAATTAGTAACATAAAATGAAAAATAATTCTAACTATTCAATTTTCTTTTATATTCATTTGGAACATAAAAATATGTAGAAATAGAATTTATATAAAATGTATTATATATATATATATGTTGCAATTGGATATATAATGATTTTATATGATATATGATATGTATATATATTAAATTATAAGATTATAAAATAAACACTCGTAATTAAATTAAAATATTAACTATATAAAAGAAATTCAACAACGACTAACCAAGAAAGAATCACATAACAACGTCTAAACTCAAAAAGAAAAAAATAATGAAAACATTCAAACAATAAATGCATCTCAATGTGTGAAGTGATTAATCATCTGTAATATAATGTCAAAAAATAAAAGAACTTACTATTCAACAATTGAAAAAATAATTCAAGCCCTAAATCCAAACTTTAGGCGTTCCTCGAGAGTATCATTGTTATATAGGTTTTCCTTTATATGAGTTGTAATTATATAAAATAATATAGAAAATGAAATATAATTTCATATATGTACGGGGAGCAAATATTCCGGCAAGCCCGTACTCCTTTCTTCCAAGCTCCGTTTCTGTCCGATCACCTGAAAGCACAACGATGGTCAGCTACCCGGCGGTGTGTGGCCGGAAAACCCCTCCGACGGTCAAGTTAGCACACACCTTGGGATAGAGGGAAAGGGGAGTATGTTTGAGTGTAAGAGTTCCTTACAGAAGTGTTTATCTGTCGCATATGGGGGGCGCAGACATGCCTTTATACCCTCTGCGCCCCATATCCACTCCCAGTCATCTCCTGACACGTGGCTCTGCTATCCCATCTGTCAGTATAAACCTTGCTGAACATCACCTAACCCAACTGCCAGCCCACTCTACTGGGAGTACGGTAGCTGGGCAACATTATCTCGGCTATCAACGGCCACGGCGCACTTCATGCCCAAGTGCCCCAATAACCAAGCTCAAGGAAGACCGGGCTAGGCTGCATTCCGGCAAAGCCGAGCTCAGAACAGCTCATGCCCGTCTTCCTTCGACCTTCCTGCCGGGCAAACTCTAGTAGCTCGGTTAAGCTGCGTGGTACCTGGCGTTAGACAACATTCGACTTGCTCCCTTTCCACGAAGCCAAATAGCTCGGTTTAGTCAAGGCCTTGCCATTACCGAGCAAGACCACGGCCCAATCCCAATATTAGAGCCAAAATACTCCGGCCCAATCTTGTCCGGCCCAAATCTGTCCGGCTAACACCACGGCCCAATCCATGATCATAAATCTCCCTCTCAATTGCCCCTTAATTCGGTCCGCGCTAGCGTGACTGGGATTACATTACAAGGCCGGGCTAGGCTTTTTGCTCGGTGATCCACTTTCTTCGGCAAGAAACTCCAAGGAAGGCGAGCAAGGTCCGCTCGGCGACTTCCCTCTTGGCGAGCAAGATCAGCCCGGCCAAGGAACTCCAAAGAAGGCGAGCAAGGTCCGCTCCGCGACTTCCTTCTTGGCGGACAAGATCAGCTCGGCCAAGGAACTCTAAAGAAGGCGAGCAAGGTCCGCTCCGCGACTTCTTTCTTGGCGGACAAGATCAGCTCGACCAAGGAACTCCAAAGAAGGCGAGCAAGGTCCGTTCCGCGACTTCCTTCTTGGCAGACAAGATCAGCTCGGCCAAGGAACTCCGAAGAAGGAGAGCAAGGTCCACTCCGCGACTTCCTTCTTGGCGGACAAGATCAGCTCGGCCAAGGAACTCCGAAGAAGGCGAGCAAGGTCCGCTCCGCGACTTCCTTCTCGGCGGACAAGATCAGCTCGGCCAAGGAACTCCAAAGAAGGCGAGCAAGGTCCGCTCTGCAACTTCCTTCTTGGCGGACAAAATTAGCTCGGCCAAGGAACTCTGAAGAAGGCGAGCAAGGTCCGCTCCGTGACTTCCTTCTTGGCGGGCAAGATCAGCTCGGCCAAGGAACTCCGAAGAAGGCGAGCAAGGTCCGCTCCGCGACTTCCTTCTCGGCAGACAAGATCAGCTCGGCCAAGGAACTCCAAAGAAGGCGAGCAAGGTCCGCTCCGCAACTTCCTTCTTGGCGGACAAGATCAGCTCAGCCAAGGAACTCCGAAGAATGCGAGCAAGGTCCGCTCCGTGACTTCCTTCTTGGCGGACAAGATCAGCTCGGCCAAGGAACTCCGAAGAAGGCGAGCAAGGTCCGCTCCGCGACTTCCTTCTTGGCGGACAAGATCAGCTCGGCCAAGGAACTCCGAAGAAGGCGAGCAAGGTCCGCTCCGCGACTTCCTTCTTGGCGGACAAGATTAGCTCGGCCAAGGAACTCCGAAGAAGGCGAGCAAGGTCCGCTCCGCGACTTCCTTCTTGGCGGACAAGGTCTGCTCAGCCAAGGAACTCCGAAGAAGGCGAGTAAGGTCCGCTCCGCAACTTCCTTCTTGGCGGACAAGATCAGCTCAGCCAAGGAACTCCAAAGAAGGCGAGCAAGGTCCGCTCCGCGACTTCCTTCTTGGCGAGCAATATCAGCTCGGCAAGGAACACCAAGGTCAGCGAGCAAAATCAGCTCGTTCAAAGAACTCCATGGTTGGCGAGCAAGGTCAGCTCAGCGACTTGCTTCTTGGCGAGCAAGATCAGCTCGGCAAGGAACTTTGATCTTCCCATCAAAATGATTGTCAATTGCCCCTTTTCCTCGGCCTTCTGACTGACGTCTTCCAAAACCAAACTCCCTAGATCTCTTACACGGTTGTTCGCACCGCCATCCTCTAAGCTTCCCGCCGAGATAAAGCATCTCGGCTAGAGCTTGGAGTTGAGCAAAACATCAACTCCTTTTGCCGGAGTAAACCATCTCGGCTGAAACTTCAGAGTTGAGCAAATCATCAGCTAAAATTTCAGAGTTGAGCAAATCATCAACTCATTTTGCCGGAGTACATCATCTCGGCTGGAACTTCAGAGTTGAGCAAATAATCAACTCACTTGGCCAGAGTAAATCATCTCGGCTGAAATTTCAGAGTTGAGCAAATCATCAACTCGTCAGCCGGAGTAAATCATCTCGGCTGGAACCTCGCAGTTGAGCAAATCATCAACTCTTCAGCGGAGTAAAACATCTCGGTTGGAACCTCGCATTTGAGCAAATCATCAACCCTTCATCCGGAGTAAAACATCTCTGCTGGAACCTCGCAGTTGAGCAAATCATCAACTCTTCAGCCGGAGTAAAACATCTCGGCTGGAACCTCGCAGTTAAGAAAATCATCAACCCTTCAGCCGGAGTAAATCATCTCAGCTGGAACCTTGCAGTTGAGCAAATCATCAACCCTTCAGCCGGAGTAAATCATCTCGGCTGGAACCTCGCAGTTGAGCAAATCATCAACTCTTCAGCCGGAGTAAAACATCTCGGCTGGAACCTCGCAGTTGAGCAAATCATCAACTCTTCAGCCGGAGTAAAACATCTCGGCTGGAACCTCGGAGTTGAACAAATAATCAACTCTTCAGCCGGAGTAAAACATCTCGGCTGGAACCTCGGAGTTGAACAAATCATCAACCCGTCAGCTGGAGTAAATCATCTCGGCTGGAACCTCGGAGTTGAACAAATCATCAACCCGTCAGCCGAAGTAAATCATCTCGGCTAGAACAGAAGAGTAGGCCCCTCATCCACTATTATTTTGGACACAACAAAGCACTTCAGCAAAAGTAATTCACTTCTATTACATTGACAAAAAGAGTATTTGCATTCAGAAGTGTAGGGGAAACAAGTCCTTCCTCAAAAAATTACATAAGGCCGCATTCCATGGCCGGGGTATGCCTTTGCCATCCAAATCTTCTAAGTGGTATGCCCCCTTGCCCGGTTATCTTATAAGGCCCTTCCCAGTTTGCCCCTAGCTTGCCTTCGCTCGGCACTAGTGCGTTGCCCATGACCTTCCCTAAAACCCAGTCGCCCACTTGCTCATTGCCACCGGGGTTGTCTCCGCGGTGGACGTCGCTGCATCATCCTCTACTCGGATGTGCTCATTGATACGCTGCATTAGGTGCCACATGGATGTCTCCTGGCTCATTGTAAGCGAATCCCTCAGCCTATGTCCGACCGGGAGACTGCGCTTATATTGGGTGATTACCAGGTTGATCGGGCAATTTAGGATCTCATTGAAGGTTTCCCAGTACTTGGAGTTGTACGCCTTGAGAGTGTCGCTCGGTTCTATCTTGACGCTCAGTAGGTGATCAACTTCTTTTGGTATTTTGGTGTTGGTTTTGAAGCGCGTCACAAAGGCTTCGGCCAACTGATGCCACCTCTCAATACTCCCCTCCGGCAGCCGCTCGAACCATTTCAAGCCCAGCTCGCCCAAACTTGACGGAAAGATGAGGCACATAAGAGAATCATTCCGCCTATGTCCGGCCATGACCTGTCGGAAGTGGCTTACATGCATGTAAGGATCGGTCTTTCCGTCGTAAAGTGTGAACTTTGGCTGGTGGAAGCCTGCCGGAAGCTGTGTTGTTTCTATTTCCAGGGAGAAAGGGGTGGCGCTCAACCTTGCCAAGTCGAAATCCACAAGGAGTGGCGCTACTAGGCGGGGTGGAGGCATTTCGACCTCCTCGCTGGCATGAACCCCGTAGGATAACCGCTGGAAAGCCGGTATCCTCTGTGCCTCCTGCCGGCGAGCCCGTTCCTCCAAAACTACCCGCAAATCTTCTGATCGAGCGGAATAGGTGTACCTCGACGTCGTCGCCGGACGTGAGGGCTGGTAAGTGCTATCTTTGCGTGCTGGACTTTTCTGCACGCACATCAGAATCACCAACCTTGTAACTTCTGGTAATGGAGATGGATGAAGTGTGCCGCTGACTCTGACTACCTGAACGGCGGAGTTGGGTGCGCTTACTGTGGTCTCCCACTCCAGCTACACCCTTCCCTTTGACATGCCGCTTCAGTTCCTCCATCTCTGCCGCCATTCGCCGGATGACGGCATCTTGGTCCTTCAACTTGCTCTCCAGACGTCTGGCGTGTGAGTCTCTCCGCCGCCGATGACCGTCTGGACTCCGTGAATGACCATAACTCCTCCCGCGCTTATCCCGCGCATCTCCTGACTGTCCTCCTGGGAATGTCTCCAGGTCCCCCATTGGAGGAATGGTGGGAGGTCCCTCTCTTCGTCTGCCCGACTCCGGAGTGATTCCGTCGATGGCGGACAACGGAATCTCCTCGTTGTTCGCCATAGAAGGCGACCAGATGAGCTTGGGAAGACAAGGTTTTATCTGCAAGCTTCCCACAGACAGCGCCAATTGTACGGGGAGCAAATATTCCGGCAAGCCCGTACTCCTTTCTTCCAAGCTCCGTTTCTGTCCGATCACCTGAAAGCACAACGACGGTGAGCTACCCGGCGGTGTGTGGCCGGAAAACCCCTCCGACGGTCAAGTTAGCACACACCTTGGGATAGAGGGAAAGGGGAGTATGTTTGAGTGTAAGAGTTCCTTACAGAAGTGTTTGTCTGTCGCGTATGGGGGGCGCAGACATGCCTTTATACCCTATGCGCCCCATATCCACTCCCAGTCATCTCCTGACACGTGGCTCTGCTATCCCATCTGTCAGCATAAACCTTGCTGAACATCACCTAACCCAACTGCCAGCCCACTCTGCTGGGAGTACGGCAGCCGGGCAACATTATCTCGGCTATCAACGGCCACGGCGCACTTCATGCCCAAGTGCCCCAATAACCAAGCCCAAGGAAGACCGAGCTAAGCTGCATTCCGGCAAAGCCGAGCTTAGAACAGCTCATGCCCGTCTTCCTTCGACCTTCCTGCCGGGCAAACTCTAGTAGCTCGGTTAAGCTGCGCGGTACCTGGCGTCAGACAACATTCGACTTGCTCCCTTTCCACGAAGCCAAATAGCTCGGTTTAGTCAAGGCCTTGCCATTACCGAGCAAGACCACGGCCCAATCCCAATATTAGAGCCAAAATACTCCGGCCCAATCTTGTCCGGCCCAAATCTGTCCGGCTAACACCACGGCCCAATCCATGATCATAAATCTCCCTCTCAATATATATAATCACTATAAAATTTAAACAATAAATCTATAATATAGAATAATATAGAATTGGTATTAGATATAAAATAATGCAGAGAGAGAGAGAGAGAGAGAGAGAGAGAGAGGGGGAAAAAAAAACCCTTGAAAGAATTAAGAAGAAAAAAGTGAAACTTAAAATTAGTATTAGGTTTGAGGATTATCTCAATTTATCATGAAAAATACTATATGGAAAAAAAATATTTATCAAATATCCATATAAAATAGGTAAAGTTAGTATAATTTAAATTAGATTTGGGTTTGTATAGAATTTTATATGTAATTAAAAAGATACATGCTGACATGACTCTCTTAGATAAAAGTAAACCCTTATAATGTGAGGAAAATATTATGGGATTTTTTTTTAAGGTCCCTGGTATTAAGATTTTATAGTATAAAGGACACCAAATATTTTCATAATGTTTAAGGTCCTTCAATTTGATCCAGAGAAATTTCATCCAGAGAATTTCTCTGGACTTTCCAAAGAAATTTCTCTCCAGAGAAATTCCTATCCAGAGAAATTTCTCCCCAGAATTTCTCTAGACCTCTGAGTGTGAACGTGGTATGAATGCAAGCATCAAACAACACTAATTTGCTTCTATTTCCCCTAACAGCAACAGGTTTAACTATTGTATCAACATCAAGGATACTTCTGCAGGCATGTTTGTGCACTTCATCCCATCATGTTTTCTCTTTTCAACATTATTTCTTGAAGCAAAGTATATCTATGCATGATTTGCAGCTGGAGAAATATTTTTCAACAGGGAACATTGATATTGCTTTGTGGAAGTTTGAGACCACCAAATACTACTGCATTGTCATTGATGCTCCTGGCCATCGTGATTTCATCAACTCCACCACTGGTAGTTTTGAAACCGGTATTTCCAAGGATGGTCAGACGCTTGAGCAGCATGCTTTGCTTGCCTTCACTCTTGGTGTCAAGCAAATTATGGGAATTTCTTTGGCCTTTCTAGAGAAATTCTCTCCAAAGAAATTCCCGAATTTCTCTAGATAAGAATTTCTCTGGAGAAAATAAGAGATGAAATGGAACTGCTTGAAGCTTAGTGAGATGGCGTAGAGATCAAGTAGTGAGAGAGAGAGAGAGAGAGAGAGAGAGAGAGAGATGAAATTGAGCTATGAGGAACTCATATTCATCTTCTCTGTGTATTGGATGAGTCACATTATCTAAAACCCAATCTCCTTTGAAGAGGGTTCAAACCAGAGAAAATTATACACATGACAGAAAAAATTAAACATAGCAGAGAAATTCTAGGAATGTCAGAGAAATTTTGGATTCCAATCTAGAGATTTTCTCTGAATTTTCTTTGGATTTCAAGTAAATTATAAAACATAAAGTTTGTTTGGTTGCCAAGAAAAATAAGTGAAAAATAATTTCCATCCACAGAATACTATGCTAATTGATGATAAGTACCAAGTTAAATTACATCTTTTCCCCTTTTCAAGCACAGTTTGTTTCTTCATCATCTCACTATGATTACTAAGCGAATGAATAAAAAGAAATATAAAAAAAAATAAAAAATAAAAATTAGATACTTTCAACTGAACTTAATAATTTCATATCATAATAAGCAATGTGCATTAAAAGCAGTTGTGGCTCAGCATTATAATAACAAACAACACAATTTACAGCATCGAACATCAATATGCACCTAATTTAAGCACCAATTCTTTTACTTTCAGTTTCAAATTTGGTAAACGCAAGTGCATATATATAGTATTATGTACCAGGATTAAAGCTAGAACGCATAGCGGAGAAAACTGACAATGCCAAGTCAACAATGTTCTAATCAAACGCAGCAGATATGATCAAACAACAATCTGAACCGCTCACAACACCACCACCACTTGGATTCAAGTTTTCTTCGATCAAATCCAAGGCGTCATTCGCATTTTTCGATGCAAAGACTCAATTAAGTAAGTCATCATCATTATTGAACAATTCAAAAACAAAGGAGGGCTCGGCGTAAAGGTCGAAGATGGCGCGGGAGGAGCGGAGGAAGCTGAATTTGGACTCGCACTGAATGATCTTCCATGCGACGCGAGATCTGTAGCCATGTTCTTGTGCTAAGTGGTAGTGCTTGTCCAAACGATGCTTGCCCTTGACTTTGCCCATCTCTTCTCTAGGGTTTCGGAGAGAGAGAGAGAGAGGAAGTGCTGCTCTGCAGTAGAGGAAGAGAGACAAATAGTCAAATTTCTCTGATATATGTTTAGGGACCTTAGACATCAAAAAATAATTTTGTGGATCTCTTTCATTACTAAAAATGGGTGAGGGACCATAAACTAATTTTCCCAAAATATTACTCTCTCTGTCCCAAAATAATAGTCTCTTTTGGAGAATCTAACTTTTTTTAATAGTATAATTATTATATTTTAAAAATATTAATTTTTAAAAATTACCCTTTTGATAGTATATTTTTTTTGAAAATATCAATTGTTATAATTGTACTTTTGTGTTATTAATGAATTTAAAAGAAGGGTAAAATAGTAAATTCATATTATTTTATTTCTTGATTTCTGAAAAGAGTCTAATATTTTAAGATAATAAAAAATAAAATAAGAGATAAATATTTTGAGATGAAATGAGTACTTTTAATAATATATATATATATATAATTGTACAACCATGGTATTGGTTGTCACTTCTAAAAGAAGATCACATGAATTTACAAATTTGTATAAAATCTCAAACTCTCTTTTTTCAAATAGGCTCATTTTGGAAACATGTGTTAAAAGTCAAAAGTCAGTTTTGAATTTATTTTGAGTCATATCACTTCTCATATAAAATAGTAAAAAAAGTTTAAAAAATTAAAAAGTCAACTTTTAACTATATTCTCAAAACAACCCATAATCATATGAGGGCAGCTTGCTTCCAGTCCGAGATTGGACTAGACAGTGTTGTTAGTCCCGTGGGGGCCCACCACGGGTCCCGTTTTGATAATCTAAACCGTTCAATGTGTAGAACTCGTCAATTACTATATATTTATAAAAAATCACATTGATCGAATATCGATAACTATGTGATTAAATCGGTTTTGTATAAAATAAAAAAAATAGACAGTAAAAAAATTAACGGTTGACAAAAAATTGATCTAATGAGATAATTATCAATATCCAATCAATGTGATTTTTTACAAGCATATAGTACTCGACGAGTTCTATACATTGAACAGTTCGGATTATCAAAACGAAACCCGTGGTGGGCCCCTACGGGCCGAACAGCACCATCCAGTCCGATCTCGGACCGAAGGCAAGCTGATTATTGACCTATTTTTCATATGGAGAAATGTTGACAAATTTTATTTCCACACACTCAATTATTTCAATACACATCTTTTCTCAATACACATATCTATTAATTTGATTATTAATTAATTTTCTCAATCCGCACACTAAAAGATACAATTATATCATTTACTCATAATCATTGTACACACAACACTTAACTATCATTTCCACATATTTGTTGATTAACCTTACTTTCACATTTGTAGACCCACCCATATGAAGACTTTGAAGACTAAAGTTTGAAGTGAAGTGAAGAAATTTTTCCTCTATTGAAGACCCTATTGCACCACCATTGAAAACCCTCCAAATTTGGCTTGAGCCACATGTCAGCCATTACCCCGTGAGGAAATGCTCCAGGGTAAATTAGGGCCCTTCGACAATCCATGCTTTGCCTTCTTTCCTCATGCTACTACTGTCTTTCCCAGTCCATAAACCACTAGCCTTTGCATGGCAATCAGTTTTTGCTTCTCAGTATCCCACTCATTTATCTTCTCTTTACTCCTTGCTTTCAAACCTCCCACATGCAAATTTGCCACTTTAAATCTCTTTCTCATCATTGTTCCTAGAATCGCTACCTATTCCATGTATCAATGCCATCACAGGCCCACCAACTACTTCATATCTCCTTAGATGATCTCTCAACTGAACAACCACTGATATTGTGATAACCGTTTCTAAGTCTCCAGCTATTTTTAATCCAATCCTCAAATGGAATTGCATATTCCAATGGGTGTTCCACAAGAAAAGCTCCATTGAAGACACTAGGATTCAGTTTTTTTTTTTTTTTTCGTCAAAAAGTCTAAATTGAGATTTTTTTATTTTTAGATGTGTACAAAGAATATTTTCATATAATATTGTGGGTATTGGTAAATATCCATTATGATCATTTTAATTTAGAATATAATTTTCATTAAAATAATATTTTATGAAATGTGTAAACCGAGATAATTAAGGAGTGCTTTGGGATATACTACAAAAGTTAAAAAGTCAAAAAATTATTTAAAAAGTCAAAAAATTCATACTATTTGGAGAAGTGTGGGGGAAGTTAGAGGGCAAAATCGTAATTTTGTCCTTTGAATTAGTCAGCCCAACTGCGCAACTCGGTGTACTTTTACATCTACACTTCCCAAACCCATACCACATGGCGCAATGGCCCCGTTTGGTAGAGCTGTGGGAAAGTGATTATAACTTATAATCTAACAGCTTATAACTTATAACTGTGAACATAAGCTGGTTTTTGACTTATAAATTAAGCTTCTCTTCCCCCACTCAAAGAATAAGTTGATTTTTAACTTACAAAAAATTATAAGTTGTATTGTTAAGCTGAATCAAATACATCAAAATAGCTTAAATTAAGTTAAAAGCTGGAAATAAGCCCTACCAAACAGGGCCAATGCAAGCCACCAATTACCATTAAAAAAAAAAATTTAAAATGCATATCCCGGCATAATGCTGCAGGTCAGTATACTTTGCATCTATAATATTTTATTACATATTTTTTTGTAAAAAAGTTAAAAAATTATCTCAAACATATATTTTTTAAAATATTTTTGTAATCAAAAATTTAAAAAGTACACTTACTTAGAACATTTTAAACAATCACTAAAAATGTGTGAAAATAAAAATTCCTCAAAATTTTAAAGATACATTCAAAAATATCCAAAAATCCAGAACTAACCCTCCAATACTTACCCAATTCGTTAAAAATGGCGGCTTTAACATTCTACCAAATTTAATACTACCTCATAGATATAGAGATATGAATGATGCGATGATTTTGACTTTTTAATCACATCTGATTTTACAAAACCTAACTGTAGTCAAATTCCACAAATCATGTGGTCAATAGCATGCACTTTCCTCCATGTTTTGTTAAGTGCAAAATCCATACCTAAATTCTTAGTGGGCTCCACTTTTAGTAGTCCACTCCATTCCACTTTTCTTTTCTTTTTTTTCTTTTTCTTTTTTCTTTTTTTTTTTTTATTTTTGCCATGAAATTTCTTGTTTCACACTATCCACAACAAAATTAGCCGCGTGGCATTTACTGTCAATTTATGGCAATCAGCAGGCAATTATACAGCTCATCCTCTTATGAGTAAAAGGTTCATCTTGAATGCCTGCACTCAGACAAATTAATATTTATAGGTTGGGAGGAAGAAAAAATAATTATTAATATATGGGAGGTGTGAGTGTATTTATGATAGGGTGTAAAAGAAAAACATTAATGTTAGAGACCCTAAAAATTCTATCAAAAATTTTACCAAATGTCTCATATGGGTGTGAGACCCACACAATGTGGGTCCCATGTGGGTCCCACAGACATTTGGTAAAACTTTTGGTAGAATTTTTAGAGTCTCTAGCATTTTTAAAAGAAAAATTATAAAGGGTGTAAGTGTTATTTACACCCCTCCGCATGTTATTTTTTTTTTTTCCAAATTCTTCCAACAAATTAAATTATAGATATTTTGGTTTTGCAGGTGACTTGATCTAATACTTATTCTTATTTATAACAGAATCCAATGTAATTCTGAAAAACTACAAACATTAATTTTGAGGTTTGAGGCCTCCTTTATCAGCATATATTTTTAGAAGCGGGTGAGATGAGATTCTCAATCATATTTTTATTAATTTAACAGATAATAATTAATCCTTATTCTTATTTATAGGGTCATGTGCGTAGATTATTATCTACATAGAAAAAAATTATATTGATTTGATAAATATAAATACATGATTAATCAAATTCTCTATTTAAAAAAAAAAAACAAATGATTATTTTTGAAATTATAGATGATTTAAATAAATGTACTTTTTAACTTTTTATAAAAAAGATGTATAGAAAAATAGAAAAATAATATGACCTAGATAAAAAATATACTGTACCCCAAACCAATAATGGTTTCTTTTCAAAAGAAAATCAGATTAAATCATATTATTGTTAATATGAAATCAATGTCATATTTCCGAATCTAAAAATTTACAAAATGAAAAATCAAAATCATAAATGTATATCCCATAAAAAAGTTCACACAGAAACAAATGCCTATTTTGGTAACATGATTAAAAGCCAACGTTTTGATTTTTTGACTTTTTTTTTAATCACATTACCTCTTTATTTTATTATACACTTTTTCAAAAAAAATCAAAAAATTAATTATTAATCTATTTTCCAAAATAATAAACTCAAAGTTCTCTCCAACTCTAGTGATGAGTTCGGTCCACCAACATTTACCGATCCAACGACCCAACACGCCCACCGTCTTAACCACGGTTAAACATTACACCCCAGAACTTCTTAACCATGGTTAAGTTGTCACCCCAAACTCCAACCCCTCCCTTTTTAAGAGCCCTCCTCCACCCTCCGTATATTTCAAAGATCAATTTAGAGAGAGAAAGTCCAATCTAAAGAAAACGAGAGAGAAACAGAAGGAGCTCGAAAAAACGATGGCGTTTTACGCCGACGAAGAGGAGGTGTGGAAATGTCCAAAACACCCTTCGAAGCGGCGGAGGAGCGGAATTTGCCCAACCTGCCTCCGTGAACGTCTCACCAATCTCTGCCCCGACTGCGCTAACGTGCGCCCCTGTGCGTGCTGCACTTCGTCTTCTTCCTCCTCTTCTTCTTCATTCTCTTTCTTCTCCTCCTCCTCCTCCGCCGGCGACGCCTCCAGGTCCGCCCGGGTCGGGTCCGTTGGCCGCCTCTCCAACCTCATCGACAGCGAGCCTGCGTTCCGGCGCTCTCGATCGCTTGCCATTCCGTTTCTCCATTCTCGATTCGCCGAAGCTTCGCCGCCGGTTAATCGGAGGAAATCGTCGTTCTGGTCGGTGTTCAGGACGCAGAAGAGCAAGGAATGCGAAGAAGAGAGAGAAGACGGAAAATCGAAGATCGTGATCGAGGCGGAGGAGAATTACGCACACCAGATGATGATGATGAGATCGAGATCTGTAAGCGTTCCGGTAGCGTCGGATTCCGGCGCCGGAAAGATGAGGTCGTCGTCGGTGAAAAGCAGGGGATTGTATTTTCCTAGCCCAATCAAGTTTTTCCGGCAATCGAAGACGTCGAAAGTCGTTCAGGAACGGTCTCCTTTGTACAGGGGTTGATAAATTTTTGTATTGATGATCAAGAACTCCACAGCTTCACTACTAGATAATCAATTTTTTTTTTTTTTTTTTTTATTTTAAAAATCAACTATTTTGACAAGCTAATATTATATCGATATGATAGATGATATTCCTTCAAAGAAATGACATTGCTTCTCTATGTTTGTAAATTTTCCAATTCCCCAATTTTTTCTTGCTTTTTGTTGATATAGATCAATTGTATGATGCATGTTTGCATACTAGATGATAAGATTGATAAATGCTAAAATAGTTACAATATCTATGCATTTTTCATAGGGTGTTAAATATTTTTTTTCTTTACAATTTTCTTATATTATATGTACAAATTAACCTCTCTTTTTTTATCGAGGAAAATCATCACCTATGAGAGTAGTCTTTCACCTTTTACATTATAATATTCTTATACTATATGTACAAATTAACTTTTTTTTTTTTCTATCAACGAAAATCAGTGGGAAATTGTTAGATTAACACATATGAAGTTAGTTTCCTTACTTTTTGCAAAGCACTAACGGTTTGTCTCCTTAATTCATTTGGGAACATTTTTTTAATAATTTTTTGACTTTTTAGTTAAAATATAATCTAAAAAAATTAGTATATTTAGGATGATTTTTTAATTTTTTACGAAAAGATATAAAAAAAATAGAATGTTTAATTTTTTGGTATAAGTTGTTAGTTTTTTAATTTTATTAATAATTTTTTTAACATTAAAACTAAAAAATAATATTATCAAAGGAGGCCTTAAAAGAGTCATAGTGGCCATGGTTGGTTCTATGTACAAATTAACCTTATTAGTTGTTCCTTTCAACAATCAACGATGCTACTTTATATATAAAAATAAAAATAAAAATCTAAAAACAAATATTTAAAATTTATGAATAAAATTTATTCTGATTGTAGCTCTTATTAATATACTTTTTGGGTAAAAAGCATTTTTGTTTGATAATGCCAACTACTCCTATGCTACTGCTAGTGTGATTTGATTCATTAACTTTTTTGGAAGTGTTTTGAAGAAGCTCATAATTTGTTGGCAACAGTGAGGATGTCCCATTCACCACTAGATCATAGTATTATTAGATTTTGATTTTTTTTTATTTTATTTTTTTTGATTCATTATTAGATTTTGATTTGATAAAGAAGGAAGTCACTACTGAAAAATGATCAATAATTTTGTGGTTCTTATTTTTATTAGTGAAATTATTGAATTGCTAATGGGGTCACTTTGCTATGTTACATTATTGGACAGTTTCAAGTAGAGATTGTGATATCTTATTATTGTTTTGATTGCATTGTAAATTGAAAACAATGTTGTGCAACTAATACAAAGGCTTAATTTCATGATTAGAGATTGTGATTTCTTACTATCATCATCAGTAGAGTTTAAAGATCATGTAACATTTAAGATACATATAATACATATGTTTTACAGTTTAAGTTCATTATTTGAATGATTGAATGATCATAGGTGTCGTTTGGGAAGTGGATTGGTTTTTGGTTTTTTTGGCTATTTTAGCTTAGGCTAAAAAGCTTGATTTGGGAAGGAAGTTTTAACTTTTTGACTTTTTTGACTTTTTTTGTGAGAGAAGAGTGTAATGATTATGGGTTGGATGTGATGTTTTGTTTGTTATGACTAAAATAACGTAGTTTGTCTTTTGTAGCTAAAATAGCCAAAAAAGCCCATGAACCTTCTTTCCAAACGGAGCCATAATATAATATGTCAATAAGAATAAATCATGTCTCATAGTCAACATTCATTCTTAATAAATAAAATAAAATACGACAATAGGGGATGAAACTAAGTTGCGGTCAAATTAATCTACAAAAAGGCTACAAAATAATATAATTTTTTCGTAATCCAAAATAAGTATAGGAGTCCATTATCCTATGCATGTTTCTCTCTACCAAACCAATCATACTTGACCCATGCGAAATCCGTATTGAGATTAGTTTATCAATATTGAGATTAGTTGATCTATGAGAGAGAAATTGAACATTTATTTATTTATTTAATAATTATAAAACTACATAATCAACCATCGATATTGAGAGATTGGTTGATTTAGTAGAGAGAAATTGACAGTTTTTTAAATTAATTAATTAATTCTGAAAACACACAATAAACCATTGACATTGAGATTGGTTGATCTAGGAGAGAAAAAATCAACATTTTTAATTTATTTGATAATTTTAAAGACACATAATCAACAATTTATATTGAGATTATTTGATCAAGGAGAGAGATATTTGACATTTTTTTAAGCTATTTAATAATTCTAAAAACACATTGTAAAGCATTGATACTGAGATTGGTTAAAATCTACCATAAAGGAATTGATTTTCTTTTTTTAATATTTTTAAAAGTCCAAAATTAATTATATAAAATAATTATGATCATAAGATTACATTACTCGGATTTTTATGTTTTGTTAGATTAATTTTGGGTCACTAGAATTTGTGATATTTATTGATAACAAATTGTTAATTGATGATGGAAAATGATGGCTATGAAAATCATCGTGGGCCTGGATTGGTCAGAAGCTTGCAGAAAAGAAAGTGATAACTCAATGGCCTTTGTTTTTTATTTTGGATGGGATATTTTGACTAATTTGCGTGCATTAAATTAAATTCTTATAATTTAAATAAATATTTCAAAATAGATCTTTCGAAATAGAGTTTAAACCTTCGGTAGCTTAAGGTGCCGTTTGGGAAGCCAAAAAGCCAGGCTTTTTGATTATTTTAGCCACAAAAGACAAAATAGGCTTTTTTAGCCACAAAAAACAAAACATCACATCCAACCCATAATCATTACACTCCTCTCTCACAAAAAAAGTCAAAAAAGCCAAAAAGCCAAAAAGCCCTTCCCAAACCAAACTTTTAAGCCCAGGCTAAAATAGCCAAAAAAGTCAAAAAGCCAAAAAGTCAACCCACTTCCCAAACGGAGGCTTAAGAATTTTACCAACAAAAAGAATCGAATTTAAAATCTTAAAAGAGAACAAACCCCCAAATCCATATCTCATATATTAGTCCACCCTTGAAGTTCTCTCTCCTCTTTGATGTGCCCACCGATCGTGCATGGTTTTCTCTCTTGTGAAGTAAAGTGATGACCCCATCACCATGGATATTATTAAATCTAGATAAAACTTTTTTCAAAATTCATCTATAAAAAATATCTCCCTCTTTAGTTTAGTTTTTTTTTTTTTTTAAATAAAAAAAAAAGAAAAGAAAAAGAACAAAAAAACCTAGTTTGGTATAAATAAATAAATAATCATTTTCGTATGTTATTTTTTGGGGGGACAAAAATAATTTTTGAAAAGTTCAAATATTTTATTGATATTTATTTTTATCATTTTTTTTTTAAATAGGAAAAAAAATTGAAAACTCAATCAAACAGTGTTTCTATTGATAAATTTTAACTCTTGTACGATAATAAAATTCAAAGTTCAAAGTAATTACAAATGCAAAAAAAAAAAAATTAAATGATCAACAGACTACTAAGGTATTAAAAAAAATTCCATGAGAGTTGAACTCGCAAGTATAAAAAGTGTTACACAAGTATGAGGCCAAATATATTAACTTTTCTGTCTCATATATACTTGTAATCTTGCCAACATTATCATAAACTAAGGTCATTTGGGAAATATATATTTCATGGGCCATAGGTTATAATATCATATTTGTCTGCATATAGTTTGTCACACTTGTACCATATTTTAGTGCATGTGCATACACTTGGTGAAGGGCTTTCAATTAATTTAGTCAATTAAATTTTTTTGGTTTGGCTTTGAAATTTGTTTATGAAAAGTCCAAAGTAACTAGAGCCACAATTTCAAACAGATCTGTAAACTTTCCATCCAACGAGTTTTTTTCTATTTTTTACCTTTTTGTTGGACTTTCTACCCATGAAATTGAACTTCTCTAAATATTGGGATGCCAAATTTGGATTTATCTCTTCGTCATTTCTACACTTCATTGAGAAATTCCAAACTGTATTTGGCTTTTCAATGTGCTTTTTAGTCATTTGATCATATTGTTCCAATCAACTACGGTGGACTACTTAATCACCTAATCTTGTGAGATTAGTACTGTATTTAGACAATAGATTTGGGTAAAAATTTGAAGAACAAAAAAATTTCAAGTTCATTTCTTTTTTTAAATTCTCATCCAAATTTATAATTCAAACATGACCAAGGATATGACGTGATAGATAAAGTGTTCATTACAGTTTATTTGTATTCAACGAGTTTGAGTGCATATAATAAAATAAAAACACTTGGTCCTTGATCACTTGTTGAAATGGGAAGTTTAGAGAGAAATTTCTGTTAAAATTTATTTTTTGAATCTCTTTAAAAAGTGAAGAGATTTGTAAAGAATATCTTAGTAAAACATGGATGATAATCTTTTTATTTTTTCCCGTACTAAGTAAACAAAATAACAGAGAAATAGAGAAAAATGCAATCTTTTATCTGTTTGTTTTTTATCTGTTTGTTTTTTCTCTCCCAAATTAAAAGAATCATTTTTTTTTCTTTTCTCCCCTCAATTTCAAACTAACCATTACGGACTTTATGGTCATGTTCTAGTTGCACAACGTAATTTTTCTTCTCCCATTTCTCTCCTACTAATCGTTAAAAAAACAATGACATAATCTTTCTCTATAATTGTGGGATTTGAAAAATATGGAAGCAGAGATTTGAAACACAAATCATCGAATCACAGCACATGGATGGATAGTCCAAGATACTGGTAAACTCGAGTTCAGATGCTAAGAACTTGCCCACTTTTTAGCATGTTTCTTTCTTATCTGCTTCATGATTTGATTTAGCCAATGTATTATTATTATTAATAAATTGAACAACCATAGAGAGACTCTTAGATGGCCAAACCATGTGTTGTTACACTGTTTAATCATCTTCTGTGTTTTTCTAAAGCCCTTGTTTGAATATTTAATTACTTGTTTTAAGAATCTTCAAAGTGTAAAGTGCATATTACAGTCTCAATAGTCAATACCTTGTTTGCTTCATCTAACTAGAAAAATTTTGCATTATAATATTCTTGCTTAGCTGTTCTGGAACACCACCCAAACAATTCATATACTTGACTAATAGCAGGGATTATGTATTTAATGTTCCACAGTATGAATCTTGTGAAGTGCTCAATTTTTGGAATAAGGGTATTTTAGGTATTTCACAGTTATATCCGGTTGCTTTAATATTATATATTTATAGTGGAAGCATTGCATCTGTATGTATTGTATTGTAACTCTTTTAAAATTATAGTTGAACCATAGCGATTGTCGATATTATGTTATTGTGTTTGATTTCGTTTTAATTAGATGTATCAATTCCTAAGACTTACATGGCCTACAAAAATAAAAATAATTTAAGGAAAACTTCAGTAGTCATGCACTCAATCACATAGGTTTTGTTTGATTTAATTTTCAAAATCAATTTTCTAGAAAATTTTTATAAAAAAAAACTTTAAAAAAAATTGGTGAAAAAAGTAAAAAAATACTCATCATTTTCTTATGATTTAATATTTTTTGAGGGGCAAAATAATTTTTAAAAGTTCCAAAATATAGTTTTGATATTTATTTTTGTGAAACTAATTTCTATTTTCTTGAAAAATTTCAAAAAATGAATTCTGAAAATGAAACCAGGACCATAATGTTTTGAAAATACTCAATATTTTTTTGCTATGTAGGGCATAACTGTATGCAGTTGTTGTAACTTGTAACTGTCCCAACTGTAAACAATTAGATGACAATCAGAACCTCCTAATAATCATTATCAACCATTACTTTAAAATGTGATTATGCCTTATCTGTGTGTTGTCGCCATAATAATGATGAATTATACGGTGAGATCAAACAAGATTTTTTATTTTTGGTTTTATATGAATGCATTATGTCTTCTTCTCCATGGAATCTAAACCATATTTATTAGCATAGTTTACTATTATAGATGACAATGTCTCTAGATTTGATTTGATTTTCTTTTCTAAATTTTATTTATTTATTTATTTTAAATAAGAGGTTAGTTGAAGTTTGCATTCATATTTTCCTAGTGGACATGCTGCATAATTTTAATTTGTCAATGAAACAAACGCTTAATAACAATAATTACATAAAGAAGTGATAAAAAAAAATAATTAACAAAATAAACATCTAATCTTCTCTCCAATCCATTTGGATTTGATGGTGCTATTAACTCACTGTGGTTTCACCTCGAGTTTATATAAATAATTCACATCGTTTATAGTCTGTTAAAAGATCATTCGTACAAAAAAAATGAAGTTGATCGAATATGAATAGATACGTAATCAAATCACAAAATAATATAAAAAAGTAAAAAATAGGCAATACATATAATTTTATGAATAGAGAGTTAATTTAATTTTAATTTTATTATTATTTGCATGATTTTGTGATGAGATTGATGGCGGCTATCCATGTTTAATTGAATTATTTTCTTACATGAATAATTTTTTTGACTGACCTTACAAGAAAAACAGATTAAATTATTGAAATCCGCTGCAACAAACAAATCCAAATAAAGGGATTTAGACACAAGCCTTATTCAAATAGAACAAAAATGCCCAACGATTCATGTAGCATAATACTGCTATGCATTATTTATTTTTATTTATGACAGAGACCCTCCTCCTCAAGTCGGCCCTTTGAACCATCTTTGTATAGTTTAGATATTTGCAATCATAGCCAAACTATATAAAGAGTCGAACTATTATGCATCTACATATAATTTTTAATTGTAAATTATTTTTTTATTAACATAGCGTTTGATTAAATAAAAGAATTTTACATACTAAATGAAATGACTATTTTTTAATTTCTTATCATTAATCTAAATTGATGAATAATATTTGAATAAATTACAATCATCTCTTTTGAGATTTGAAGAAAATATAGCAAATTTTATAAGTTTAGTTTAATTACATTGACTCCCTCAAATTTTATTTTCTATTTTTATCAGTAATTCGTTAGTCATATGAATAGAAAAATAATATTATTAACTTTTTTACATTAAAATATATATATTATTTTATTTATTTCTAATTCTTTTAAATTTGTTAAAAAAATTATTATCAAAATTACGAAACTTGTTATATTTTATTTACAAAATAACCATTTTCATATTTCAGAAATCAAAGTAAACCACACAATGCATTAGGGTTTTGAGATTTTGGTTGGAGAAGAGAAGCTTTTTTGGGATTAGGCGGGTGAGGCCCATTGGCTAGTGGGTATGATTCAAAACAGAAAGACAGAAAAGAGTTTTGACAGACCACAAAAAACGTTGTGACAGTAGCTTTTTGAGAAACATCCAAACAGGGCCCAGACAATTTTACAAAGTCACACTGCACAGAAATGAAAGGCTGAGCTTGCTTTTGCTCAAAGTCAAAAAAGTATGCAGTCATGAATCATTCACTTATTTCACTTCATCTCCTATTTTCAAAGATTGATACGTCCTCTGTCTCAATCCTTCTTATATTCACTAGACATTAAATTTCAAATAGGAATAGTGTTAGGAAACTCACATTTTACCCTTATAAATGTCTTTATAGTGATATAAAGGTGATAAATTGTATATCAAGTATTTAATTAATTAAAAATTAATACTTATTAGATTATATTATTATGAATTGAATTATGGAAAATTTATGAAAGTCTCAAACATTTTCTGTTGAAATTTAAAATAGAATACACCTTTTTTTGTCAAAAATTTTAAAATATATATATATATATAATTAGTATTATATTTTTAACATAATTATATTAATTTTTTAAGTATAATTAAAATAATCAAAATTAATGTCACTACTAAAATAAATATATATTTTAATAAGAAAGATATGATAATACAAAAAAATTCTTAATAAAAAATTATTTAAGTATTACACGAGTTAAAACCTTAAAAGAGATCCATGTAACTATATTAAAAATGTGAAACTGATTGTATTTTCTTCCGACCTACTCTAAGATTTATTAGTTTAAATTGTATTTGAGACATAAATAGGAACTAAAATAGGAAAATACATATTGAGAATGAATTTAAAAATAAATAGGAAAAAGTAAAACATTCAAGGGCATTGAAATGTTAGCGTTAAAGAGGAAGGCCAACGTAATGCCTACATCACAATAAACATTTTCTTAATAATAATTGTTAACTTAAAAAGGCACTAATGTCAAGCCTATGGTTTTTTTTTTTTTTTTTTTAAATTTTGTTTGACTGAGTTTTCAGAATTAATTTTTCAAAACTTTTCAAAAATTAAATTTTCCAAAAAAATGAAAAATTTTAAAAATAAATATTTTCATATGATTTTTCATTTTTTGGAATGAAAATAGTTTTAAAATTTAAATTTATGTTTTTATTATTTATTTTTATCAAACTATTTTTATAAAATTTCAAAAACTCAAACAAACATAAGCTTATTTTGAAAATTAGGAATCATTTGTACCCAAAATTTATGTTCTTATATATCCAATGCACTTTTTATTTTACAATGCGAAGAAAATCTTAAAACACAATAATCTTGAACACACAATCATGCAACTAATCTTACATTAGATACAAATAGAGATTTTGAGTATAGAGGATCATGCCCACGTTAAAGTTTACTTTAAAGTTTTTGAAATGGAATGATAAAAAGAATTTGAAAACTCAAGCTCATATTTGTTTGGATAGGCTGGATAAGAACATATTGTAATTTATAGGATTGTTAATCTTAAGATACATAGTTCCTAAACTGTTTGTTTAGAAATAATTTGCATCCCATGTTTGTTTAGAAATAATTTGCATCCCATGTTTGTTTAGTCATAGAATTAGATAAGATAAATTACAAATACACCTCCTAAGATTTGCTTAAAATACGAATTGCCCCTGTGGTTTGGAACATTACAAATACCTTCCTATCAAAAAAATTTATTTAACAAAATTAATTAAAAAAGTGAAATTTGTAACAGTTCACTTATACAATAACAAAATTATTTGAATTATTAATTGAAATAAAATTTTAACATTATTAAAAATTGTTAATAAATTTGATGATTTATTAATAAAATGACTTATTTGTTATGAAATTCGAAACCTTTGGGAACATAATGTAATTTCAAGAACTATAGAGGGGTAATTTGTAATTTAAGTAAACGTAAGGGGGTGTGTTTGTAATTTACCCAATTAGATATAAGAAAATTACTATTCTATTTAATCATAGGGTAAATTACAAATATACCCCCTAAGGTTTAATTGAAATACAAATCACCCCCTGTGGTTCTGGAAATTACATTCCACCCCTTGAGATTTCTAATTTCATAACAAATCGTCCCTTCTATTAATAAATCATCAGGTCAATTAACAGTTTTTAATGATACTATAAATATGTTTCAATGAATAATTTAGGTTATTTTATTATTGTCTAAGAGAGCAATTATGAATTTCTTTTCTTTTTTTTTTTAATTCTGTTAAATAAATTTTTTTAATAAGGGGGTATTTGTAATTTTTCAAATTATAGGGACAAAATATACTTTAAGCAAATCCCAAGGGGTGTATTTATAATTTATCCTTAATCATATTCTTGTCTAGTTTATTATAAAAAAGGATAAACTCTCAAAAGACTATTTTATCCTTTTGAATTGTTTACTAAATAATAAGAATACTAAATTTAAGTTATAAATTATATTTTATTTTTTGGCTAGAACTTTTAAACAATTAAATAAATAGAACATTAATAAAAATTAAATAAATTTATTTTAATTTTTAGTTGAGAATTTTAAATTTTATTTTATTTTACTAAATACAAATTGCAATAACCTGGAGGGCCAAAAATGTCATTTTATCCTCTAATCCGAAGGAGAAATTATCCTATCATTTTGTATCCCACACCTCCCATGATTATGAGACACAATAATCCCACAAATAAGGAATTGGTAGTCCAGTTTACATTTTTTGAACCAAACATCAAATTATTACATAGAATGGACATGAACTCCTATCCTATCTTCCAATCCCCCTAAACAAACATCCCAAAATAGTATTACTAATCACCAAACATTGCCAAAGTGCAACCGAAGATGGGGTGGTTGTTGCGCAGGGCACAACAATTATTATTGTGCAGTTGTTGGAGGTCATTTTGATAATTTGAATTTTTCACTTTTTAGAATATATTGTGTGGAACATCTTGTAAAAAATCAACTCAATCAGATATCGTTAACTATTTCGTCGACTTATAGTTGTATTCAATTTAATACACCAAATCATATTTGCCATTCATTATTGTAGATACAAATGCAATTTAATAAAATAGTTAACAATATTCAATCAACTTATTTTTTTTAAGTATATTTTACTCGATATATCTTAAAAAATGAACGGTTTAATTTATCAAAACGAATCCCAATAATTACATAACAGTAACTATTGTGTTCCCGCACACCAGTCACCCATGACTACCCATAACAAATATTTTTAAAAATTAAGCTAAAGAAGTTGTTTGTAAATTTTGTTAAGGGAAGGTTTGGGGTTTACTTATCTAATGATTTTTTTTTAATTTTTTTATAAAAATATGTATAAAAAAATAATAATAAATAGTTTAATAATTTATAACACATAAATAAATAAACTGCTTATTTAAATTATTGCGAAATCACTCCTAAATAGGTTAAAGATGATATTTGGTGTAACTTAACTCAACAAGTCGAGTTCAGGTTGGGTATTGATGGCTTGTCAATCATATAAATTAAACTCGTGTTATGTAACTAGGGAACCAACAAGATCTTGCTCAATAGTTTTGCATTGTACGAGATTATCACCTTTTTTAAGAAGTGAGTCAAAAGTTATTTTTTAGTTTTTAATTTATTTTAGGTATAGAGAAAATTATTGATAAATTTTATTTAGAAGCGTTTTAATCCAATAAGTTTATAAATGAATTTTTTAACCCATTTAGTCTCATGTATGTATAATTTTATTTCATAAAGTCTTTTTTTCTTGATTTACACTATTTTCTTGGACACTTATGCCCTTATTTTTAATTTTGATACCCTTATAAATATTTTTTGAATGGTTAGCAATTTTATGATGTGAACATTCATGTTTTAAAATTCACATTGGTAGGAATGTAAAATTAGCCCGTAGACGGCTCGAAACCCGCCCGCGAGTCGGGACGGGCTCGGCCCGTTGACAATGTGAATATTCACATTGACATGTTAACATTCACATTAATAGGAGTGTAAAATTGGCCCGCGTCCCGTGGCGGCGCGAAACCCGTCCGCGACCCATGGGCGGCCCTGGCGCGGGCCCGGTCCGGCCCGTTGACAATATGAATATTCACATTGACATGTTAATATTCACATTGATAAGAGTATAAAATTGGCCCGCAGCCCATGGGCGGCCAAAAGCTCGCCCGTCGCACGGGGTGGGCCCGACCCGGCCCAGCCCGTTGACAATGTGAATATTCATATTGACATGTTAACTTTCACATTGATAGGAGTATAAAATTAGCCCGCGCCCCGTGGCTGCCCGAAACCCGTCCACGGCCCATGGGCGGCCAGGGCCCGGCCTGGCCTGTTAACAATGTGAATATTCACATTGACATGTTAACATTCACATTGATAAGAGCATAAAATTGGCCAGCAGCCCAAGGCGGGCCCAACCCAGCCCGTTGACAATGTGAATATTCACATTAACATGTTAACATTCACATTGATAAGAGTGTAAAATTGGCCCGCAGCCCGCGGGCGGCTCGAAGCCCGACCACAGCCCGAGGCGGGCTTGGCCCGATCCGTGACATTATGAATATTCAGATTGACATTAGGAATGGCAACGGGGCGGGGCGGGGCTGGGGATCACCCTCCCCGTCCCCGGCCCGATCCCCGACGGGGAACCTATATCCGCTCCCACCCCCGCCCTCTAGCGGGGATCGGGTTTCCCCGACCCCGATTAATCCCCGGCCAAAAAAAAAAATAGATACAACAAATTCGTTCATCATCAACAACAACAACGTAGAGAGACAAATCTGATGCTCAAATGTAAATAAAAAAAAAATTTCAAATCTAATAGATCTGTTCATCACCATAACAGATCTGATAAGCTCAAAAAAAAAAAACAAAAAAAAAAATTCAGATCTAACAAATCTAATATATATATATATAACAAATTGAGAGAGAGAGAGAGAGAGAGAGAGAGGAAGACTGCCGCAAACAGTGGTGAGTTGTGGTGGCTCAATCGGCGGAGAAGGGAGATCGGCGGAGGAGGGAGAGGAGGGCGATCGACGGACGAAGGAGAGGAGGGAGATCAGTGGAGGAGGGACAGGAGGGCAATCGACGGAGGAGGGAGAGAGCTCGATCGGCGTCTGCGAAGGTTTGAGAGAGAGATGAGAGACAGTGAGTGTATGACTGTGTGATGTGAGTGAGGGCCAAACATATAATATAATATATGTATATATTATAACAACCCTACCTAAACATATAATAATATATATATATTATAATAACATACGGTACCTAAACATATAATATAATATATATTATAATAACATACGGGGATCAGTCGGGGATCAAACGAGGCGGGGCCGGGGCCGGGGTTGGGGAATCTATCCCCGTCTCCGGCCCGAAAATCATCGGGGATTTAATTTTCAATACCATCCCCGGCCCTATGGGGATAATTTTCGGGAAAAAACCGTTCCAATTGGGGTCGGGAGATCGGGTCCCCATCGGGCCGGGTTTAAATTGCCATCCCTAATTGACATGTTAACATTAACATTGATAGGAGTGTAAAATTTGTCCGCTGCCCGAAGCTTGCCCGCGGCCCGGGGTAGGCCCGGCCCAGCCCGTTGACAATGTGAATATTCACATTGACATGTTAACATGCACATTAATAGGAATGTAGAATTGGCTCGCGGCCCGTGGACTGCCCGAAGCTTGCCCACGGCCCGGAGCAGGCTCGTTTGGGTCCGGGCCCGAGCCGGTGGGTTGAGCCTCGGGTCGGGCCGATGGGCCTGGGCCTAGCCTCAAGCTTGGGTCGGGCTTGAGCGGGCCAATGTGAATATTCACATATTCACATTGTCAACAGGCTGGGCGGGTTTCGAGCAGCCACGAGGCGCGGGCTAATTTTACACTCCTATCAATGTGAATGTTAACATGTCAATGTGAATATTCACATTGTCAATGGGCCGGGCGGACCGGGCCCACCCCGGGCCGCAGGCGGGCTTTTAGCCGCCCATTGGGCCGCGGGCCAATTTTATACTTTTATCAATGTGAATGTTAACATGTCAATATGAATATTCACATTGTCAACAGGCCGGGCCGGGCCCTCCCCGAGACGCCCACGAGCCGTGGGCGGGTTTTGGGCAGCCACGAGGCGCGGGCTAATTTTACACTCCTATCAATGTGAATGTTAATATGTCAATGTGAATATTCACATTGTCAACAGGCCGGGCCAGGTCGGGCCAGCCACGGGCGGGCTTTTGGCCACCCATGGGCCGCGGGCCAATTTTATACTTTTATCAATATGAATGTTAACACGTCAATGTGAATATTCACAGTGTCAACAGGCCGGGCCGGGCCCGCTCCGGGCCGCTCACGGGCCATGGGCGAGTTTTGGGCAGCCACGAGGCGCAGGCTAATTTTACACTCCTATTAATATGAATGTTAACATGTCAATGTGAATATTCACATTGTCAACGGGTCGGGCCGCGGGTGAGCTTTTGGCCGCCCATGGACCGCGGGCTAATTTTATACTCTTATCAATGTGAATGTTAACATGTCAATGTGAATATTCACATTGTCAACGGGCCGGACTGGGCCCGCCCTGGGCCGCCCATGGGCCGTGGGCGGGTTTCGCGCCGCCACGGGACGCAGACCAATTTTACACGCCTATTAATATGAATGTTAACATGTCAATGTGAATATTCACATTGTCAACGGGCCGGGACTCGAATTTTTCCAGGCACCCACGAGGATCGACATGGACCGGGCCCTTACACATTGACGATATGAACATTCACATTGATGGTGTGAACATTCACATTAGGAGGATTTTGATAATTATGTCACCCATAGGACTTATTGACACATAAGAAAATAATGTGAACTAAATGGAACATAAATAGATGAAAATGGTATTTTGGTCTTCTTATCTCAAATAGGACCTAATGGAATAGTCAAAAAGAATATGGGTTGGATGGAATAAAACTCTTAGAAAGTGAATTTATCAAAAAAGCTCACTTTTTCATATTTTTTATATGTTTTTTTTTTTAAAAAAATCAAAAAAACTATAAATTCAGTTTTTAACTATCTTTCCTAAATAACCCTATGGTTGTGTGAACATTTCATATCCGTGATTAAAGAAATAAATTTACAATTTAAGTAGTGTTTTTCTCTTATTTATGTAACATGTTCTAAATTATTATTTTTTTCCTAAAAAATGAACATCGGTATATCTTTTCCATTTACGTATAAAATTTTACACAAATTAAATTTCAATTATAATAACCAATTTTATATTGACTCTATTTGAGAAGTACTTATTTTTATATATTTTTTATTATGTTGCTAGATTTCTTTTATTATAGATAATAATAATCATAATAGACCAAGATAATTGCCCCTTTTGGTAGAGCTGTGAGAAAATAATTATAACTTATATCTTAACAGCTTATACCTTATAATTGTGAATATAAGCTGATTTTTGACTTATAAATTAAGCTTTTCCTCCCCCACTCAAAGAATAAGTTGATTTTTGACTTACAAAAAGCTATAAGCTGTATTGTTAAGCTGAACCAAATATATCAAAATAGCTTAAATTAAGCTAAAAGCTGAAATAAGCTGAAAAAAAGCCCTACCAAATAGGGCCAATAAGGCTTTTTGTCAAATTTAACACATTTAGCACTCGTTTGGCATATTAATTGTGTTGGTTTTTGGCTAAAATAGTCATAAAAAATTAAAATAAGCTAAAAAATTAATAAGACAAAATGTTACATTTAAAACATAATTATTTCTTTTTTTCTCGCACAAAAATCAAAAAAAAAAAAAAACTCATCCCAAACAAGACCTTTTAACTCTAAACTAAAATAGTTAAAAATTCAAAAGCCAACATACCTCCCAAACCAACCCTTAAAAGTTAAAAACAATTAAAGCAATTGACCAAATTCTAATTGTAATTTTGTGGTTAACTTGAATTGGTCTAGACTGTTCAATCAAATTCAACAAAAACAAATGAGAAAATTAATAAAAAAAAGTCTCCGTTTTTTAAAATATCATACATTTATTCGTAAAAATCTTTTATAGAAATTCAATTTAAATATATAATATTAATAAATAAATAGTTTCGACAAATTGGGTGAAAAAGGATGCTGATCTTGTTTTTAATTGGTATCTGACACTTAAGTCTCGTTTGAAAAGTTAAATTTATAATTAAAATATTAAAAAGTTATTATATTATTTTTTAAATTTTTTTACATATTTCTATAAAAAATTAAAGGGTAAATTATAACTATACCTCTTAAGGTTTGATTAAAAATAAAAATTATTTTCTATAACTTTAAAAATTACATTTCATCTCTGAAATTTCTAATTTTATAAAAAATTGTTCTTTTTATTAATAAATCATCAAATCAATTAATAATTTTTAATGATGTTAGAAATATATTTTAATTAACAATTTAGGTAATTTTATTATTGTATAGAGAGCAATTATAATTTTATTTTTTTAATTAATTCTGTTAAATAAAAAATTTTAACAATGGAGTGTTTATGATTTTTCAAACTATAAAGATAATCTGTATTTTAAGTAAACATCAGCGGTATATTTGTAATTTATCCAAAATTAAAATAGTAAATTGTTAAACGTAAATTTCAAATCCACGTGTACGGCGGATATGATTGAGGACGAGAAGCTCTTTACCTAATCCCCAAAAAAAGATGTCCCACGTGTGGGGTTGGGTTAGGGGGGCTGGAACAACTCATGTGTACAGGGTACGGGTATGGACCGCTGTCTCTTGTCCCCAACCACTACTCTACACGTGAACCTGCCGACTTCCTCTTTGGTCTCTATGTCATATCTTACTCACACACACGCACGCCCATTCACACTAGAATAAAAACAGCTAGTTTATTTTTTAAATTTAGTGTATAAATTATTAGAAAATATTGATTTTTTAGTAATTTTAATTTAAAATTAAAATGGGGTTCAATTGTCTATTGAGGTGGGTTCAAGTAAGATTGTATTCTCTTAAATGAGAATATTACAATATAAAAATAATGAGTCGAAATCATTAAATTATGAATAACAATTATTTGGCCTCGTTTGGGGAATGACTATTTTAGCAAAAAAGTCAAAAAGTTACTAAAAGTTGTCACATCATCTCTCTACTTTTCTGCACATCTTTTCGTAAAAAGTTAAAAAGTTACTAAAATAGCCTGTTCCCAAACGAGGCTAAAGTGTGCATCAATAAAAGTTGGGTTTAAATTTAGACTAGGTCTAGACTTGTGCTTGTATATATGCATGTGCTAAGTTTGATCTCGGACTTGGGCTTAATCTTGAGTATGAGCTAAGCTGTAATATGTTGGGTTTAATTTGTGCATGTGTTTGAAAGTGATCTTGGATCGAGTTGCGACCCAACACCCATATCCATTTTATGACCCATCTAACTTAATTATCAAAACTTATGCATTACATACACATTATAATTTATATAATATTTTTGAAGTTTTGAATCTTTGTAACTTTAGCCATAATTGCTAGAGTTGATGGCCTTAGTTAATGACATTTGATAACCCTTATGATGATAGCCTTCATGGCTAGAGACTCCTCCACTTGTATAAATAGATATTTTTTCCCTCCAACTTGAGATATATAATTTTACAGAGATTTTTTATGGAAAATAGAGATGTTTTAAGATTATAAAGTTAGAGATGGTTTTTATGCCATTTTTTTTTTTCCTATCTTCTTTTTGCTAACATCTTCTTTAGTTCTTTTTAGAAAGAGAGTATTGTCATTGTTAAGTTCGCCAAAATTATTCAGAAGGTGTTTCTGCATTAGCTAGTTTCGACCATTGTATCTTAGGGGACAGATGTTAACGAACCTCTAGCATCCATCGAGAAATAAATCTGTTTTAAAAAAATTGTAGTATCACACCAGGCTTCGATTTACTTTTTTTTTATCATTTGTTCTCTAATTTTTTCAGAATTTAGTTTAACTCGACAAGTTCTAATATTTAGTTATCTATGTTAATAATTTATTCTTTTAGTAATGTAATCCAATTTATTTCTGTATTTTTAGTTGTGTAGCTTATTATGCATTTATTCTTTAATAAAAAAAATGTTTTCATTTCTATTTAATCTATTTTATACATTTTTCTAGTATTATTATGAAAAAATATCAATATAAATAAGATGATTAATTAATGATGAAAAAGAAAAAATTAATATTTTAAAAGAGTGTTATATCATTAAATCTTAAAAGTAAGTCTAATTTTTAATCTTAATAACAATGCGCTTCACACTATACATTCTTTTTTTGTTTTTTAAGACTTTCTTTGATTAGGAACAAAAAAAAAAAAATGAAAGTGAAAGAAAAAAAATATATTTTTTCTTGTAAGTATTTAATTAAGATGCAGATTTTTTACAAAAAATGAAAATTTTAGTTATAAATAACTTACACATTCAAATTTTCTTATATTTTCTTGTGTATTTTTTGCAAAAAATTAAAACCTAGCTAGAAGTCTAATATGGGTTCTATAAAAAAATTAATTTTCTTTTACTTTTTTATCACCTTTTAAACTAAGGGTTGGTTTGGGATGTTCTAAAAAAGTGTACTTTTTGACTTATTGGCTTATATGGGTTGTGTTTGGATTGGGTTTGATGTGATGTGTTAGAGAGGTGATGTAATTTAAATAAGATGATGTGACTTAAATAGGATAGTGACTTTTTGACCTTTTGTATTATTTAATAGATGCCAAACTTGACCTAAATAAATTCACGAAAGTTACAAAATTTTCTTTTTCTCTCATTTTCTACGTATTTCATTCTAAGCAAATTGAGTCTAAAGAATAATGAACGCTTCCATTTTGATTATTACACTTGTAAAATATATGATCCATATTTTTATATCAATTATATTTTGTGTATTGTCTACATATCAAAAAATGTATGAATAATTTTTTTTTGTTCTTTTTTATCTCATTTATGTGTCTTTTCACTGAATCTCGCTTCTCTCAGAAAATTGGTATTGGGACAAATTCATAGAGCAAAAAATTTACTCAAAAAATTCAATGCATAGATGAGATTTATTTTAGATGTAAATTCAACATCCTACCATTTTGAACCATACATCATTTTTTTTGGATATTATTCTGAATTTAGATTCTAGCTCCTTAACTTTTCTAAAATTCACGGGGATTGGGAGCTCCAGCTTAATTTTTTGTTTGTTAAAACAATAAGACTAGTATTTTGTATTGTTTTTTTAGAGATAATTTGGCAAATGTCATTAAATCAACACTGCCAAGTACTATTTCAATATCAATAATGATTTTTCCCCCGAAATCCCTCCCCCCCCCCCCCCCCGAACAGCCCAAAAGAGAGAGAGAGAAGAGAGGGGAGGAGGAGGAGCTCCGCCCACCGTCGCTCGCCTCGCCTCCGCCCGATCGTCGCCCGCCGTCGCCTCGTCGCACTGATCGTCACAGCAGCAGTGATCGTTGCAGCCCCGCCACAGCTCGTCGCAGCCCGACCTTCGACCGCCGTCGCCTCCGGCCCCGCCTCCGCCTCCAGCCTGATTTTGTTGGCCCCCTCCCCTCCAGTTCTTCTCCTTCTTCCTCTCCTCTCCTCCTCCTCCTCCTCCTCCTCCTCCTTCCTCCTTCCTCCTTCTTCCTCTGATTTTCTTCTTCTGAAAAAAAAAAAAAAAAAAAAAATCAAAAACAGCGTCGTTTTTTGAATTCGGGGGGCTCAAATTTGAGCTATCAATCACTACTCTTTCAATATTACGAAAATAATCTCTCTTTTCCTTTATTAGTGGTGTGTACACACTTAATGAGTGTATTTTGTAAATTATAAAAAATTACAAATTTAATATGAATTTAATCTAAACAATTATATGAGACAAAAATCATAAAATTTTATCATAGTAAATTATATTTTGAAAAAATTGAAAATAAACATGGCAAACATAAAATCAATTCATATATATAATAGAACAATAATGCTACATCCCCTAATTTATCACCCTTAAACTATTCTTAATGATGTGACATTAAGGTTAGACTCCACATGATAAAATGTTTAACAAATTAAAATTTGACACTTAGGGCTCTTTTGAAAAGAGCTAAAAAAGCCAAAAGCCAGCTGATAACCTATTTTGAGTCACATTGGTTGTGTTTGGTAACGTTTACGTTTTCAGTTTATATTTACAAAAATTTTATAAACTGATTTTTGTTTATTTTTAGAAAAACATAAACTACAAACGCGTTTGGTAATTGACAAAATGTTTAAAAAAATTTAAAAATATAAAAGAGTGAGAAATGGCAAGTGACGGTGGAAGACGGTGGTGGAAAGTGGTGATGGTGGGTGGTGGGTAGCTGGTGGTGGTGGGGTGGTGGCGGGTGGGTGGGTGGTGGGTGGTGGCGGGTGGGTGGGTGGTGGGTGGTAGCGAATGGGTGGTGGTGGAGGTGGTGGTGGCGGGTAGTAGTGGCAGGTGGGTGGTGGATGGTAGGTGGTGATGGGGGGTGGTGGGCGGTGTGGTGGTGGCAGATGGTGGTAGTGGGTGGGTGGGTGACTGTGGCGGGTGGTGGGTGGTAGCGAGTGCGTGCTGGTGGTGGTGGTGGCGGGTGGTGGGTGGTGGTGACAGGTGGGTAGTGGATGGCAAGTGGTGGTGGGTGGTGGGTGGCGGGTGGTGGTAGTAGGTGGGTGGGTGACTATGGCGGGTGGTGGGTGGTAGCGAGTGGGTGCTGGTGGCGGATGGTGGGTGGTGGTGGCAGGTGGATGGCGGATGACGGGTGGTGGCGTGTAGGTGGTGATGGTGGGTGACGGTGGCAGGTGGTGGGTGGTAGCGAGTGGGTGGTGGTGGCGGCGGTGGTGGTGGTGGTGGCAAGTGATGGGTGGTGGTAGGTGGTGACGGGAGGTGGCGGTTGGTAGTGGTGGCAGGTGGGTGGCGGGTGGCGGGCGATGGATGGTAGTGAGTGGTGGCGGGTGGATGGCAGGTGGGTGGTGGGTGGTGGTGGTGGCGAGTGGGTGGGTGGTGGTGGCGAGTGGATGGCAGGTGGGCGGTGGCTGGTGGGTGGGTTGGTGGGTAGTGGTGGAGGGTGGTGTGGTGGCAGGTGGGTGGTGAGTTGTGATGGCAAGTGGTGGTGGGTGGTGGGTGGTGGGTGCAGAAGATGGTGGTAGAAAATGGTGGCGGGTGGTGGCTAGTGTTGGGTGGTAAAAAAAAAAACTGAAAACTCAAAACGGAAACACATTTTTTGTGTTTTCATTTTTTGGCCAAATTTATAAACTGAGACCACTGATTTATAAATCAAAAATTTTACCAAACAAGTTTTTATTTGAGTTTTTAAAATTTTTGTAAATATAAACAGAAAACTGAAAATGTAAGTGTTACCAAACGACACCATTATATTTCTATTTTTTTTACACTTTTTTTCGAAAAAAGTCAACAAGTTAGCTTTTAACTAATTTTTCAAAATAATCCTTATTAAATACATCGTTAAGGCCTCGTTTGAGGGCTAAATATTTTAGCTCAAAAATCAAAAAGTTACTATAAATTATCGCATCACTCTCTTTACTTTTCTATATATCTTTTTTATAAAAAATTTAAAAAATACTAAAATAATCTATTCTTAAATAAGACTTAAGATTAATTTTTAAATGTAATAATTAAGTGTGTAAAATAATTTTTTATAATCAAATACATATACTATGTGTATATTGTTTAGAAAAATATTTAGTAATTTAAATTCGTATGATCTAAATAACTTAAATGTATTAAAATAATATCATTTTATCTTTAAAATAATATCATTTTAAAACATTTAAATCATTCAAATTATAGAAATTGGGACCACCAACTATTGGTGCATTGTTTGTGCCAGCAGTGGCAGTGAGACAAACGGAAACAACACGCACAGGGACACGGAAATGCACACGCTTGACTTTGCACTTACGTTTGGTGAAGTCGAGGAACATACTAAGATATTATTCAGACTTATAATTTTGCTTACGTGGCGATAAATCATTTGCATGAGGGCTACGATCTCAGAATATTTGTGAATTTCTTGCTTGCAAGCCAAACTTGGTCTCAACGTCGGCAGAGGTGTCATGATTTTGGTCTATTTTAAGATATTGTTATTTATTTTTGTTGATAAAAGAAAAAAAGAAAAATATTACTAAAATAATTAAAATCTTAATATAATTGATATTGTTACATATTTTTGCGGGACAGTTGCTAAATGTTTTTATATAATTTATTTTTCATGTTCACTTGATTAAGTTATGTATATGATCCCGTTTGTTTTCAGAGGTAGAATGAGAAAATTTATAGTGAGAAAATTAAGTAAAATTATGTTTGTTTTGATGACAGTTATTAATGTAGGAATTATTAAATTATTTTTATATAAAATAATAAACAAATAAAAAATACAAAAAAATAAACGTTAATGTTAAAAAAAAAATGCCCAACATGTAAAAATTAAAAAAATAAAAAAATTTCTAGTCCCCTCACTATTTTTCTAATACCACTTCCACCTCCACCACCTCCTCCTCCATCCCAATCTCTTTTCCAACTTCCATCTTAATCCCCTCATCCATTCTAATTTCTTCCCCAACTCTACAAACAAACACAACGCTAAGTAGGCCCCACTTCCATCCTAATCTCATCCCACCCTCTACACCCCAAAACAAACGGGGCTTATGTGTTATAAATTCACTAGAAGAAATTAAAATTTTAGAAATAAAAAATTAATAACGAAATTGACTATTTGGACTTTGCTTGGGGACTAGCTATAACAGTAAAAAAAAAAACCTTAAAAATGATTACAAGTTGCAAATCACTCTTTCTACTTTTTTTTATACGTATTTTTATAAAAAAAAAAATTTAAAATATCAACAAAAATAATTAATTTATAAACAAACCTTACTCGTTTCCTAACTGTTTTATTCTTTCTAATTCATTCACTTTAAAATTGGTTCTGAAGATCGTGTAACATCATCTTCAACCGACCTAATTATTATCCTTTGAAATCAAAATTTGTCTTAAATAAAATTATTTTGTCTTTGAAAGTAAAATTGTTTGTAACATTTCAAAATTTGTCTCCATTTTTTTTTTTTGAACAACTTTTTAGTAACAATCCTCGTAACGACAAAATTTGATCTTTTAATAATTTTTTTCAATAAAATTTTCACTTTTGTGAATCTGAAGGTTTTGTCCGTAATTCTTATTTCTGGTAGTTGATTATAAAATGTATCACTCAAACAAATATATAAATTATATTTGTCTAGGATTTAAAGTTTAATTTTAGCACATTAATTCTATGTAAATATAAGTAAATGTGGAAATGTTGCTATCTTTTGTGAGGAAAAACAAAAAAGAAAAGTTTTCCTAAGTTTGGAAAGTTGAAAATAATTCATTTTTTTATCTTTTTTCCATCACATCACCTCTCTACTTTTCTGCACATCTTTTCATAAAAAGACAAAAAATACACTTATTTAGGTCATCCAAACAACCCCTAATGGAGTGAGTCTGACCTACTCCAAATTTATGGATTTTCCAAACAGTCTAGAGTGCCATTGTTGAAGTTGTACGGGACTTGTCAAGAAATAGTTCAAAATTGACAACACAAGCATGTACATATACATCTAGAAATAGGCATAGTGCATATTCATCTTTATTGCACAACCCCATGGGATTGGGTTAAATGTTTTGGCAAATCCCGGATCAACTTTTGTTGGTTTTGTGGCTAGCTTTGATAGATAGATAGATAGATAGATATTAATCCTTTCTTGATAAAGCCATTCCATAATAATGCAACCGTTGTACCATCAAATCAATGCTAAAAGCTACAAAGTAGAAAATATAAAATAAACTGACCAAATGACTTCTATTTCTTTTTGGGTCAGCAAAGAGTGACTTCTTTCGGTTTTCCTTTCTTTTTCTAAACAAAGCTCAGTTAATGTGGCCCACCGGAAAGGATTTTGGTATTGATCTCGAGGTTTCTGTTGTCTTGGGACTAGTTTCTTGGGCATCAACACATTTAATTAGTAGGACATATTTTGTGAGCGTAAGTAAATCGTATTCGATATTTAAATGCGAGTGTAAATCTCCAGAAACGGTGCGGGTCTATGAATTACCCCAACATGAATTGGGAAACCAGCCATATAGTAACTACCAAAGCGCAACCCAAATCTAGCTCTAGGAGTTTTCCCCTTGGTGGTTTAGAAAAAAATAAAAATAGAGTTGCTATTTCACTTTATGGATAACACTACACCAATGGTGTGTTTGGTTGGGGGATTTGAAGAGAAATTTGGATAGAGAAATGAAAAAGTTAGGTGAAATATGAATAAAAAATATTTATATTTCACCTAATTTCACATACCTTTTCTCTTTTTCTTTCCAAATCCCTCCCCAAATCTCCCAACCAAACACAGCATAAGAGACGTTCAATATTCAAATTTTTACATTTTTTTCTAATTTAATTTTAATCATTCAATCATGTCTTTAGATTTCTCTTGTAATTTAATAATTATGAATACATCTAAGAAAAACAAAAATATATATATATATTTGACACAAGATTCTCTGCCATAAAACTTCTTATTCAGAAAATGTGAGCAAAGACTAGTTCATTACTTCCATGGCTTTGGTCTATCCGAACACTTGTGGCAACAACAATCCAAAAAGTGCCCATTTGGGCCAATGGGCTGCTATATAGAACTTTTTTAAAAAAATTTTAAGGGAGGAATTCAATTGATTTCATTGTCTAGTTTTTTGAATGGATATAAGGAGGGGGTGGCCATGGGTAAGGCTGGGCCGGGTTTGAGCTAGAAAAAAAAAAGGATACTTACCAATTAGTCCTATTAACTAGACTTATTTACCTACAGGTCCTAACTAATAAATTTAACACTATAAAAATAAGATATTGATAAATTTATCACTAAAAATTTATTCATAAAAACAAAGAGACTGATAAATTTATCACTATAAATTTATTCATAAAAAAAAGACTGATAAATTTATCTTTATCACTTAATAAATTTATCAAATAGGACTTAATGGGTAATAAGTCTCCAAAGTAGGACCTATTGGGTAATAAGTCTCCAAAGTAGGACCTATTGGTAGTTTACCAAAAAAAAAAAAGTATTTACGGCACTGAACCCGACCTAGCATTGAGTTTTAAAATTTTATTTTAAACTCAATCCTAATTAAATGTTACAAGTGCAAACTAGCCACCAAATCCAAATATTGGAAAAGAAATAAATATTAAGAACTAAACATTGATAGTTTCGTAGTTGGTGGATGCATTTTCCCTCTCATAAGTGCATTCTATACATTTAATTTATAAAATAAAAAAAACATATATGCTACACACACTAATATATATATTTGTGTACAATATATATAGTTCAATATATTTTTAATTCGATTCAATCGGGTCTCAATTACTTTTCTCAAGCCCAGTCCAAAAATGATTGGGTCAAAATCTTTTATCCAACTTGGCCCTTCAAAGCTGGGCTAAGTTGGGGGGCTACTACTGGACTGGTGTCCACCCCTACACAGTCACAAATGTAATTATATGTACAAGTAGTAGACCTTCCCTTCTGCCACCTTGGTCTAATATAAGAAAGTCTATTCTTCCATATATAATTATCTAGATTTTTTTGGATAATGTGTTGTGTGGTGAATATTGAATTGGGCCTATTTTGGGAAGTATGTTAAAAATTGATTTTTTGACTTTTAAAAAAAGATATATATATATATATATAAATGTAGAGAGGTGATGTGATTCCAAAAAATCAAAAAGTCAAAAAATAGTTTTTAACTATGTTGTCAAAATAGGCCATAGTAAATGAATCTGAGTCATAAATTAATGTATGTGAATAAAGTGTAAATTTTATGAGTTCGTAGTATTTCTAGTGTAATATTTCAAACTTCTCCTAAATGACCATACAAATTATAATATTTTTCTTTATTTATTTTTTAAATACATAGTGCAATTTAAATAAAGCTATGAGTACTCAAGAGGTATCATTTGAATTATTACCTTCTCCCAAAAAAAAAAAAGAAAAAAAGAGAAGAGTAATCGTTTACCTTTGAAAGAAGAAAAAATTGATGAACAAGAAGCATGCAGTGGTACAGGCCCAGTCACATTAGGGCCCAATGGGTCCATGTGCAGGCCAACTAGAATTGAAATCTAAAGCCAACCGACGACCCAAACCAACCACCCTCCTTGGTAAAATCCCCCGAGTTGAGTATGGTTAGATTTTATGAAAGTAATAGTGTATAAAATTTTATGAGAAGTCTTCACCATTTGATTAGTTTGTGATATTTTATTATTATATATAATTCAATAGTAGAGAATTTTCATGAAATTTTTCATAATATTTCTTTCATGAAACCTAGCATTACTCTTCTAGCTATTGTGGACTAATAATCTATTGGATGATGTAATATTTTTCATAATTGTAATTACTCTTCTATCAATTGACGGGAAAAACATACTGAGTATCAGCAAGTTGTGGTGCATACATTTATATTATATATATGAAAAATGTTACCCTAAAAAGTTATTCATAAATTTTCTCACAATGATGTGACAGGATATATGTCAATTTTTAATTTGTTATACACTTAATGATGATGGATTTGACTCCAATGCTACATTATTGTGGATGAATTTATAAATATAAATATATGAATTTCTAACCTCACTCTATATATATATTCGAATAGATGAAAATTTATTGAGAATTTTAAGGTGAAAGTAAAATGGGAGAATCACAGGTAGTTGGTTTAGTGGGTGACAACTGAGCCTGGAGGTTTGCTCCCTCTCAAGTTTCAGGTTTGAATCTCCTAACCAACAAATATATACCTTGGGGTTACGGACCGCAGGGCATAAGCCCTGTTTTGGAAGGCTTAATCGGATTGTGAGGACTTAATCTAGTGTGTGCAGGATATCCTACATAACAAATATATATATATAGAATTGGGAGGGTAGTTTTAAAGTAGTGTATTCTGAGTCATACATACCATGATCATGAAATTTGTACACCAGCAAAAGCAGACTAGTGGGTCAAAATAGCGTGAGTGAGAGCATATAGTTGAGCTATGTCTTCGTACCGCACCACCACCACCACCACCGTCACCACCACATTGTGGGGACTCCCCAACTAATCTTTCCATGTGCTTCGACCAATTTCTTCTACTACATCCTATATACTTTACACTATACAAACGCGCTTTTGGAACACTTCACATGCCTATAAATAGCCACCCATTTCATGCATCTCAGAATCATAGTTGTGGGTTTTAAACATATTTTCTTCCATGGCTACCCACAAAGTTATTATGAGTATTGTTTTCTTTGTGTTATTGGGTTTAGGCATATGTTCTGCAACTAGATCCCTCCTTACTTTTGAAGAAGGTGGCTACACTCCGGGGTCAGGCGGCACCATCAACTATGGTGGTGGTGGTGGTGGTGGAGGCGGCTCTGGAGGTGGTGGTGGTAGTGGCTATGGAGGTGTAGGTGAACATGGAAATGTTGGATATGGAGGTGGTGGAGGAACTGGAAGTGGTGGTGGTTATGGAGCTGGTGGAGAACACGGTGCAGGGTTTGGTGGAGGTGGTGGTGGAGGGAGTGGTGCTGGTGGTGGTGGAGGAGGAGGAGGCTATGGTCCTGGAGTAGAGCATGGTTCTTCTGGATATGGAACTGGGGTTGGTGAAGGAGGCGGTGCTGGCTACGGTGCTGGAGGAGAACATGGGAGTGGATATGGTGGTGGTGGTGGAGGAGGAAGTGGTGGTGGTGGTGGAGCTGGGTACGGTGCAGGTGGAGCTCATGGAGGTGGTTATGGTAAAGGAGGTGGTAGTGGTGGTGGCTATGGAGCTGGTGGAGAGCATGGAGGTGGCTATGGTGGGGGTGGAGGGAGTGGGGGTGGTGGTGGAGTAGGTTATGGTGGAGGAGGAGCAGCAGGTGGTGGTTATGGTAGTGGTGGAGGAGCTGGTGGTGGTGCAGGAGGAGCACACTCTGGTGGATATGGTGGCGGTGGTGGCTCTGGAGGTGGAGTTGGCTATGGAGGTGGAGGTGAACATGGAGGCGGATATGGAGGAGGTGGTGGGAGTGGAGGAGGTGGTGGTCATGGTGGCTATGTACCTTGAGAATACCTTCTCACTTGATCAGTCTCCTAGATGTCCTCTTACCTTTTCCTAATATGAAAAATAAAGTGTAATTTTGATAAGAGGATATAAGTAATCATCAAATGCAAAACTAATGCCAACAAGATTTGGATCATTATGTATTGTTTCGTAACTTTTTTTAATATGAGTGTACTTTATATCTTTTTATTTTTTGTTATATTATCTCTTTATTTTTTTACATATTTTTTTTTGTAAAAAGTCAAAAAATTCACTTATTTATATTATCCCAAACAATGTTTTAATAAATGAGATTTACGTATAACTGTTAATAGGTGAATTTATTGTCCAATAAGTTCTATGATAATTAATAACATTTTTCATCAAACACTATTAAAAAACGTCACTAATTGTTAATTTTCAACTACAGTTTAAAAATTGTCACAAAAATGTCGCTAATTATAAGTTTTAGCGGCAATTTAAAAAAAAGTCAGTAAAAATGTTATTAATTTTCAACTTTCAACGATAGTTTGAAAAATTTGTCACAAAAAAACTCACTAATTATAAGTTTTGTCAACAATTTATAAAAATTGTTGACCAAAAAAAAATACTAATTGTCAATTTTTAGCAACATATACAAAAAATCGTCACAAAAAATTATTTTCAGCCACGATTTTATTAAGACTTATGTTCAATACGACTTAATGAGAATTAACTACCCATTCAATATTTGGTGCGCTTTAATCACAAAAAGTCCCATAATTACCCTAATTACCCTAATTAGGTATTGGGTTTGGCTTCTATAGTTGCCTACGTGGGTGATAATTCATTTGCATTATAATATGTGAAGCTGGTCGTTTATGAGAAGAAAATAACTGATATATTCTATGGAAAGTATTATTTTCAGATAAATTTTATAAAGAATTTGTCATCATAATCATAACAATGTGGTGATGGTATTTTTGTAATTAAATATTCTTTAAATATACACTTTTTTAAATTAAAAAAAAAATGACAAGTCTCAAAATAGCTATACGTAACAAAAGTTTATATCACTACTCATATTCTATTGGTGGATTAAGTTAGTCATGTCATAAAATAAAATTTTCATATCACTACTCATATTCTATTGGTGGATTAAGTTAGTCATGTTATAAAATAAAATTTTCATATGAAATAATGTGATTTGTGTGGAACAATTTACCACTAAAAAATTTGATGCAGAACTCTTACAACTCTTTGATAACTTGCAACCGCAAATAGTGAGTTTGGATTGGTTTTTTAAGTAATTTGTTGACTTTTTTTTTTTTTTTGCCTTTTTTAGTATGAAAGAATTTTTTTTAATTTCAAGAGCCTTACATTTTTAGGTTTTACTCATCTAGATCTATCATAAAATAAAAGTTTTAAAATTTTAAAAATTGGAAAAAAAAAATCATTAAAGACAAATAATTGACTTTTTTCAAAAAAAATTCTTTATTAAACTTCTTTTTTATTTTTTCCTTTTGTAGATCCTTATATATTAGACAAAACGACAAAGTAAAAATAAATAAAGAAATTGACAAAAATTTGAAAAGATAAAATAAAAATCATTAATGAAAAAAAGCTCGCAAAAAAATGTGACTGTTTTTGTTGGATGCTGAACCCATCCCTCGAAGGTGTTTAGTCGGAGACACTCCAATATCTAAATTAATTCTGCAAGTTGTAAAGTTGAAGTGTAAGTAGGAATTCTATTCTTTATCTTGATTTGAGAATTAAGTGATCATTTTATGCCTTGTGATTTTATTGTCTAAAGTATCATGCGATTAGTTACACATATTGCTCCACCCTAAGCAAGATCTCGTTCCCTATCCAACGAATTTTTCTAAACGTGAGGAGCATTATCCCACTAATTTTAGACTTACATTCCTAACTTGGTCCTCCATTGTCCGTATTTTGCACATCCAAAGATTATGCTTGACTATCAAAAATTTGATCGGATTCAAATTTGATTGAATAACATAGTCATATAAAATTTTCTCTCATATGATCTGTTGCAATTGTTTCATTTTAATTTTAAAAGAAAAGTATAATAATGATTCAAAATTATAAAATTATTATGGTCACACCCTTTTATCTAAATTCTATAATTATATTTATAAATCATTTTTATTTTGTTAATATAAAGACAAGTGGGCTAACAAAAGTACCATCTAAAACCGACAGTCACTTGGCCCACCCAAATCACAACCTACCAATCAGGTAAAGAAACAAAGATACCGTGCTCTACTATAAAGAACAGCTCACACATTTAGTACAGTCGTTAGTGTTTAGTGTTAGATTTTTTTTATTTTTTATTTTTAGTGGGTTAATATTTTATTAAATAAATAAAACATTACATGAAGGAAAAAAAAGCATGATCATAAAAACTAAGCTCTCTCTCTTATGCTAAAAAATTGTTCAGATTCTTTCATCCAAAACGTGTTTAAATTCTCCAAAACACTTTCACTTTGAGAGCATTGATCTTTTATTTTCCTTTGTTTCTTCAAACTTTTTTGTTTTAAATCCCTTCTCCAATAGCAGCTTTGTGCCCTTAATTTTCCTCAATATTATCCATTGAACTTGTATCATCATTAGCAACACTAAGCATCTCAACTTTGAGTGCCTAGACTTTCTGATGAAATAGAAGGCCATTGCAACTGCCATATGACCATTGTCGTAATTGCTTTGTAAAGCATGTTGTTGGAGGTGCGAAAATGTGAAAGGGACTAATGTGACATTGGAAGTGCATATAGGTCTCTAGATATGCCTAATAACTAACTGCTTGGTTGGAAGCCACCAAGTAAACTCCAAAATCATAATGAGTATATCACATGGACAGTTGAATTATTCTTATCCCCATTATAAAATGTTTATCCTGAATGTGATAACCCAATCTTTTTTTCTCTCTTTTTTTTTTTCCCTTCAAAACTAATAGTTTCCTAGAAAAAGAATTATGGGATTGAGCCTACAATGTTGGGATTGAATTTGATTTTAGGCAATGCAGGCATGTCAAATTTGAAAAAAGAAAAAAAAAAAACATAATTTAGAAAAGTAAAACAACAAAATAAATCAATGAACTGTATCTCTTTCATCTAAGAATAACTACTTAATTTTTTTGATTGATTACTTGATTGAATGAAACTATTAACACATCCAGAATATGCTCAAGACCTGCAACCAAAACTCTGCTATCAGAATAATCAAAAATTAAATGATAAAAAAAATATAGTGATTTTTCAATTTGAAATGCAAGTCAATTGACCAAAATCGAGCCAAAACTAACTAATGTGTTTAGCTATTACAAATTAACATTTTCCAATAAGAAATATTAAAACAATCTACAGAAATTCCAACAGCAACTTCTCCCGCTTCATTGACTTCACCACTACAATTATCTGCCATATTAGGGGAAGAAGTACCAATGCGATCAACGTTATCTAAAACAGACTGGGGTGAATTGCTGAATAGATTTGGATCGATGGATGACTTTTCTGTTTCCATGAAACTTGAAAACCATGGAGTGCCCTCCTTTGCATAGAATAGAATGTAGGCTTCTTGAGAAAGCACAAAATCTTCTCGAACCATAGTAACCTAAAAAAATAAAACTCAGATGTTAATTTATACCTTCAAATTTGCAAGAAATAATAACAGATCAATCATTACTAAATGGAATACAGCAAGTATTACCTTTGAGTCATCCAACCTATACCATGCATCTGGGGCAGAACGACTGAAGCAATAGTAATGACCCGAAGTGGATGAGAACCCGACATGCACAACAACTGCATACAGATTGTACTTCAATTCCACCTATATGGTATAGAGAAAACAGAGTTTAGTACCTGTCCACATAACAAAAACCCAAACAAAGATAATTGAAATATGCATTTTCTTTTCAAGTTTAAAGTAATACTTAAACCCCACTAACCCCACCCTAAAAGTATCTTTACCACTGGATTACTAAAAGAAAATTTACTAAAAACTCATGCAAAGGTATGATCACTCAATTAGTAAAAATATTTGAGGCAGCTAAGTTTTCTAAAGCCATTCACCATCAGCACCCAACAGAAAATGCAAATTACTCAACCATCATAATTTTTCAGATTATGATCATGAGACAGTTGCATTAGGACTTCTATTTATGAAGTTCATTTTCCTAACAGATCTTTCAACCAATGGCTTTGACATCAGTAACAAACTTACTATTTGATTATTTGTTGATAGAAATTCTCTAGCAAAACCGGAGACCATATACTCACATCATTATTCTGATCGCCACTAGTGTATGGCAGCAAGTCTAGCTCTAGTGGGAACTCCACATGCTTGTCAATCTTCTCAACATAGGAGCCATTATTCTTGAATCTTTTCAAGTGGAACGCAGCAACAGAAGGAGCCTGGTTCAATATAAGCTGCTTTTCTACTGACACTTTTTCTTTACATTGTTCACAAGTGAACTTTGTCTCTGGATCTTCAATCTTTTCCACCTTGGTGAAAGATTCCAATGCACTAGGAAGAGTTCCCACATTCTCAATCTCCAAACTCAAGTCAATCAAGGGCTCATAGGTGTCAGAAGAGTGACCACAATTGCAACATTGAAGCTGGAATTCAAACACAAAAGCATTCAACAATTAAGAAACAATTCCAAATCCTAAATCCTACCCATATATGTATGTCTGTGTGCATATGATGTTAGCTTTAATAGAAAACTTTTTTCTATTAAATAATAGCTAACTTTGTTATTCAAAATAATCAATATAAAAGGTGAATCAGAAATAAATTTAAAATTCATACTTTGCTAATTAGACGGCCACCAAAAACTTGCTTGACCAAGCTCTCATCAGCTGAAGGCAAAGAAGTATCCTTCGTCTGTGAATAAATACAACAGTTGTCAAGTCTATCCAACAAGCATTGCAGGAACTCATGTGCATCTTCCTGCTGAAATCTCCGAAAGTTGGATGAAATATCTGGAATTTCTTAGGTCAAGAATCACAATGACATAAACTTTTAAGAAGTTAATATTTGAAAAAGCAATAGTTAGCTAAACAAGTTAACACGAGACCATAAACACATAGAAATAAATCAATCAGAAATACTGATTAGTTCAATTTGCTTTGATGTAGTGACAAAAACTAAATTATTAATACATCCTAAAAATATGTAGATAAATCAACACCAATCAATTAAACCCAATTTTATTAAAATTATAATGTCGTATCAATAAATATCACTGTAGAAGAGGATACAGTTCAAATTGTCAACAAGTTTCCAAGGGGAGACAACCCTGTCCATAGAAGTTATGGAGTATTCAATGTGGTCACGAAGAGTGCAAATTACACAGAACCCTTCATTATCACCTGCAAATTCCAATTCCAAAACAAAACTCAACACATAAATATAACAAATGAAATATATGAACAAATCAATAATATAAACTAAAGCAAAATGAGACGAATCGGGGTATAGAATCTTACGGTCACAAGGCCTTGGGTGATTGTATGACCTAAGACGCTGAACGAGTGGCACTATGTGCGTAAAACATTGTAAGATTGCATTAAGAAAACAAGTGTTGCCTAGATTTGCAAGCCCTGCACCCTACAAATTCACAAAATAAAGAAAATTCAAATACCCAAATCCCTAAAAACAAAAATTAACAGAAGTAAAGTAAAAATTGAGTGTGGCATGGAGATTTAGCATAACAACACACCACCATAGCCGGCTTAGCTTCACTTGACCAATCCGGAGAGACCGAATCAAAAACCTTGGCTACAGTTTCTTCCTGCAAAGGCATTGAATCAGACCAATCCAAGCTAGAGGGCTTGGTGTCTTCTACCGAAGGCCAATCGGACCAGGAATGTGAAAACAACTTTCCTTTCGTAGGAGTAGAGTGGTCGATCTGGAGGTTAGCAACCAAAAAAAAAAAGTACGGCTAAGCAAATAAGTACTTAAGAATAAAATACATGAACTTGTTCCATGTCACAAGGGACTGAAAAATTGATCAAACACCGATGTTCTGGCAATCTGTCCTAGCACCAGGAATGTTCTGAAAAGGTATTAAATGTCTAGAAACTTTGTTATATAGATCAAGGTCAAGCCTTAAAGGTGGAATATGCAAATAAAGTTTGTTTTGAGAGGCTGACTGAAGTGGCCACAGAAAATTTACACCAGGTGCTTCTGAGTAAAGAGACTAGTCCTGACACTTGGATATAACTAATATTGAAAAGAAAGAGAGTAAGTAAGATACAGCGGAAAGCCAATACAACCCCCATCCAAGAAGAAACAATATAACATTGAGTAGGAATAAATTGTTCTGACCTACATGTTTTGTTAATTCAACTTGAATACCCAAATTCTTGCTTACATAACTTCCCAGACGTTTGAAGTTATTGGATGCTGGGTCTGGAGGTTAGCAGGGTCAACATGGAAGGAAGGGTTTGGCTTGCCCACTCTTCCGGTATCCCAATATAACTTATAACTATATTAAGCCCCACAGTTTGATAATATAGATTAGCAATGACAACGAATGAACCTAAGAGAGCAGCACTTGTTCAATGAAGTTCTCATGTTCAGTTAAGGTCTCACAGCATTCATCAAACATTCTTCATTCTTTTGTGAGCCAGTTTCCCAGATTCTTTTGCTCATAGACTAAAATTTATTGCTTCATTGACCACAAAAGGAATGGGAACACGAGGAAAAACAAAAGCATCTCTCACAATCATCTAAAAAGTATTAAAAAGTGATCATTAAACTCAAAAGTTTGTTACAATTTTGAAGTGTCTAAAGCCGAAGTTCAAAAGAAGACCTTATGAGGGCATAACAATATGACAACAATAAAAAGGAAAAATAAGAAAAATGCTACATCCACTAGAAGCAAACATTAATGGGTTCTTTACCAACCCCGTTAGAGTGATTAAGTCAGATAATTTTCAATGAATAAGCAACAACTTAAAAATGAAAAGTTCACTTAAAAAGGGTCTGAATTTGAATGACAAACCTTAGAAGCTTTCAAAAATCCATCATCTTCTTCGTCATCCATTGTTGCATCTTCATCTCCAAGTTGATCACGATTAAGTAACCTAACAAAAATCAACCATTAAATTTGTGGAAAATTCATTTGGATATCATGGACAATAAACATCAGCATAGAAAACATAATTTTACCCATCGATTGCAGCATCATCATAATGAATTTGCCGGGATTTCCCAGCTTCATCATTCTCATCAGCAAAAACTTCCTTTGAGCCGTCATTTAATTCTTCCTAAAATCATGGAGGTACAATGATTTATGCATTAGATAATGCAATACCATCATTTAAAAATTATTATTTTTTACCTTGATTAGCGAATCTTTGCAATAGATTATGGCGTTTTGAATCATTTCGCCATACCCTCCATCACCGCAGCTAATTGTCTCCGACAAGTTACACGATCTTTCTTTGCTTCCTGATGCTGACTCGGTCGGCTTGTAACCCGTGAAGCAGTTCTTCACCTTCCGGATCAATGACCTCCCGAACCTCAGAGAGCGAGAGATTGAAGTTGAGGGCTTCATGTTTTTCTCTAATTCCTAATCTAACAGAGAGCAACCCATTAAGCAACTCCAACCACACTCTTTATTTTTTACTAGCTAAAGTACAAAAAAGGAACACTCTTTATTTTACCTAATTAGTTTAGCTATTGTATGTTCCAATCATACTCTTTATTTTAACTAGTCATTCAAACTAATTAAACCAATTTTCAAAACAAAAAATGCTATATATATTACTATCTTTTTCATAAAATGCCACATACACACCAAACGCTAATATAGTTGCCAATGTGACATTTGCGATAATATTTTTAAAAATAATATTTTTTAATATTAGTTTTAAAAATATTATAAAAAATAATATTAAGTAATATTTAATTTTTTTTATAAAATTTATAGTACGTGAATATATACCGACATATGAATTTTGTGAAACCATCTTGAAGGGGAGGGGAGGGAAAGAATAAAAGAAAACAATAAATGGAGATCATGCATGCTTGTGTCTGTGTTGACATGCAAGTACAGGCCATTTATACTTCATATGAAGCTAATATATGTCATTCATACAGCTGTGCTTGCATGTGTTTGGACATTTGTGTCTGTCTTTCTACATTTAACTACATTTCCAATTCTAGTTCTTGTGAATGTCAAAACTGACATGTTTATCAACATACCTTCTTTTTAATGTTACTCATTTTTCCATTTCATTGGAAGTGGGTGAAACTTATGCACAATTACTGCTACCTATTTGAAATCCTATATATCTAGGAAGCAAGATCCAAAAGCAAAAGCCAAAAAAAAAAAAAGGAAGCACAGATCAGCAGACCAACACAGACATTCAACTAGGACAGACCAGCAGACAGCAACAAGCTCCACAGTAGAGACCATCACAGCAGACAGCAGCAAACTCCCCAGACCAGTAGCCAGAGACCATTCCAGCAGAGGACACTACACTAGAGATCATCACAGCAGACAGCTACACACTAGCTCAGCCACCATTTGTAAAGCAAAATCAGACCTGGTCTTAAGTATGCTGTGCAAAATCAGTGGTTAATATCATAGCTCCAGCCACACATGAATCCAACTTGAGACTAAAGCCAAGCTTGTCACAGTAGCAGAGCTTAGCAGACCAACAGATCCCAACCTCAGAAGCAAAGTCAGCACAGAATTATCAGAATCAGCACAGATAGATAGGGAAACAAAGAACTACCAATCTGAGGAAAGACTAAAACCTAGACCTCCTTATAAACCTCAGCAACCTGATGCTAATACACACTCTACAGCTTCCTATTTGTCAACCACCAAACAGCAATGAAAAGTTGAACTTCATTGTGGACCCAACAACACTTTCTAAAGTAATGTTTTCTAGTGGTTATATAGCATACTTTGTGATGTGAGGTCTCACATTCAATTGTTATTAATAATTTGTATGAATGGCAACAAAAAAAAAAAAAAGTCCTTTTGCTTTTTATAGAAAGCAAAATAAAAATGATCCACAAATGTAATTGTTAATGCATTTTAATGCTTGACTATCTATAAGGTGTATCAGAAAAATCTATTGAAAAGTTTTGGCTAATGGCATAGAGGAAGTACCCTTCATCATATGACACATCAGAAAAATGCAATGTAAGAGTGACATTGTGTGAGACAATGAGATTCAAGATCCTATAAGGTGCAATGAGAGAACGGTGAGAAAGTGAAACACCGGGAATCCAATTATAAGAAGCACCTAATAGGGTACAGGCAATGAGATTGAAATCAATTGGGATAGAAGCATAACGCTTATCTTGGGGATAGTCACACACAAGAGGCCATTTGAGACCAAGAATATTAGCAACAATATCCGCATTAAACTCAAAACTTTTACCCCTCACACACATCCGAAAAGATGATGAATTAGAGGATGAATGTTGCAATAAAATTCTCGAACCCAAGACCTATTCACTATGTCATCAAAATTCAACACATCATTACCACCCAAACAATCAAACCAATTCCTAATAAGAAGCTCATCAAATGTGTTGGGTTCAACATTTCGTTCTAGTAACACAGTGCGATCAGTGAACTGTGCATTAAACAGATTTTGATGGTCTTCAGAGCGAAAGGAATATGAATCAAAAGAGCCTTTTTTAGTTGATTGCTTGGTTTTCTTTCTAGAAGAAGATGAAGCCTTGAAACAAAATTTTCAAAACTACTGAGATGGACGAGACAAAAAATACGAAAGAAAAAAGAAAGGAACTAAGAAATTTACCACCTACAAATGATATGGAAGAGACAATGATATGGAAGAGACAATGATATTTCTTAGTTCATATCAGCTACTAAGAAATTTTTATATCATAGAGAGAAACCTATTGTGTAGATATAGAGGGAGGGAGAGTGAAGCATTGTCCATATTGTTTCCCTGCAATTATTACTAGAGTCTAATTTTCAAGGCAATATCACAGCCAAATCAATATTCCTTGCAGAAAATCATTTTCCTAACTCATTGCGCTATACAATTACACACTCTCTCTGTCTCTCTCTCATAGGAGAGAGCAACCTACCTAACCAACATGTTCATTTGCCATGAAATTTCGGTGAATTGTAGCTCTGCGGGTCTTTATTTAAGTTCAATAGTGACTGTATCCTAACATCTAACCCCACCATAAGTTCGTATTGACAACACTACTCTTTCTAGCGGCCCCATTTAAGATGAAAATACAGTGTTGCTATTTTGAGCACTTATCTGTAAATAAAAAAATATGTGATTTTAGAATTACTGATTTTGCAGAACAAAATTGCATTGCTTTGACCCATAACTTCACATCTTACTTATCTTGAGTTTTAGTCTACTAAAGTGACTTCTGTTTGAGTTTTGTAAACTTGACTGTTAAAAGAATGAGATTTTTCTAGTAAAATTTGATAAATTTAATGTTTTGGGATTCTAATACTTGATTTGGTGTGGCAGGAGGTGCATGTGGGTATGGCAATTTGTATAGCCAAGGCTATGGCACTAACACCGCAGCACTAAGCACTGCTCTGTTCAACAATGGCTTCAGCTGTGGGGCATGCTATCAGATCAAATGCAACAGTGACCCACAATTGTGCCTCCCTGGGACCATCACTGTGACTGCTACAAACTTCTATCCACCTAACCTTTCTCAATCTAATGACAATGGTGGGTGGTGCAACCCTTCCCTCAAACACTTTGAACTGGCAGAGCCTGATTTCTTGCAAATTGCTCAATACAGAGCTGGAATTGTTCCAGTCTCTTTTCAAAGGTAAGGGTTGCTCTCTAATTACCCTCACAACTTTGCTAGTTGCACTGAACACAGATAAGGGTGTGGACCCAACACCACTCTCTATGTTTCTCGTGCCATGTAGAACTTTTTATATTTATTTTTCTGCAACTAGTATTATGCACATATACCCTCAACATTCCTAAAAGTCAAACAAATTAACTAAAAAACTAGTCAAAGCAATTTGCTTAATCTGTGCTAGTTAATTTGACTATCGAATAAAGACCAATGAGTTTGTGATGTCTTATCGAGTGTGATACTCAGATCGAGTCTTACTGTCAGTAGTTTCTCCCTTCTTTAAATAAACTAACGAATATGGTTGTCTTACAACAATAATAACGATTTTCGTTTTCTCACTCACTCTTCCTCCCCTCCCCTCCCCTCTCCTCCTTCCTTCCTTATATCAATTAATCAATCAATCAATCAATTTGTATTTGTTGAGAGCATTCCATTTTGCTTTCAAATCAATAGCTGTAAAGATATCTTCTTTCATCAAGACTTTCCAAAGGTCCAAACCAACCAATGATTTGCAGGTCCTGATTCATAAACTAATTTTATCCCTATGTCCTGATTGCTGATCATTGAAAGAAAAATTGATAAACTAAAATTGATAAACTAAACATCATCTATATTCAAGGAAAGGCATTCAGTCCCCATTGTGAGGAGTTTTTTTACTTTCATTAAATCAGATGCCTTTGATAAGTTGGTCTTTCAGACAGGTATAAACAGTATATTGACACAGTTTTAAATTCAGATGCATAATTTTGGTTTGGACTTTGATGTTTTACATTATATACAGGAAGATGTGCATTGCATTCAAGTTGTCTATACTCCATACGGCATGAATATGAGATTAAATATGGAATTTTAAATCAGATTGGATGCCTCTAGGGTTGCAGATTGCTTTTCTCGGAGAGAGAAGGTTTATCAGTTGCATAGAAGGGGAAGACAGAGAGATAGAAGGATCCATACCTTGAGGAAGAGGTCAGATGGAGGGAGTTGCAGACAACGCTGAAGGGGAAGGTCGATTTCGCGCTGAAGGAGCAGATTGATTTCGCGTCGAAGGAGCAGATCGATTTCGCGGGAGAGACGTGTTTGAAGAAGGAGCAGAATACTTTCGCGGGAGAGACGAGTTTGGAGAGCCTTCAATCACTCTCCAATTGAAGCCAGCGGGGAAGGGATGAGGGAAAATAGGAAGCCGTTTAGCCGGCCGATTGGAGCGAGAATTTAAGGTAATATTAGCTAAAATAGCTAACAGGAATAATATACCTCTTCCCTTGGAGTTGCTCTTACAAGAACGCCATAACAGAGAGCAACCCATTAGGAATTAGCGTATTTTTTTATGGAAGTGAGAGCAGAGAAGACTAGATTTGGGGGGCGGGGTTATGGAAGCTGGGGGGGGAAGTGAGAGCAGAGAAGATTATATAAGCGTGTTTTATGGAAGTGAGAGAAGAGAAGATTATATAAGCGTGTTGATTATATTTAAACACCACATGTAGGCACTATGTGACGTAATTAATAGTTTACAAAGTATATTAGTATTAGTAATTTGTAAAATATATTTTTTATTAGAAGTTTTATCATGTTGCTTATAATTTGGTGTATTTTTTCGACTTACTTTTGTTTTTAATAAAAAAAATTCACATTAAATAAAATTATTCTACTTTTTAGCTTTGTTTAAAATTAGATGATCTCAAAAAAAAAAAATTAATTAATTAAAAAAATAGTGAAAACAAAAATAAGCCTAACATATTTAGTGAATTTTTAAATTTTGTGATTGGTTAATCTAAACGAATTATCGCATTCAAAATAAATTTGATTCACACATTATTTTCGAATTGCTTCTTGAGTTTCTTTTTAGTGATGATCTAAAATGATGCGATTTCACAGTAAATCAAATTTTGCACCATATGCTGCTTTTGTAAATGTAAATCTAATTTATTATTAAATTCCATTACACATAATGGATATGTTATTCAAAGGGATATATAAAACAAGAACTAAAGCATAACACCACTACAGGTTTGAGTATGAGAGCAAATACTTTGCAATCTCTTCTCAACACCTGTGATTATTAAGGAACCAATACTGGGTAATGTCCTTTAAACATAAAACATGAGACATTGTTTTCATATTATTTCCAAATAGAGTACTTTGCCATTCATATTTGGCATTCAGTCAATCAAGCAGACTTTGTAGAGCGGATTTTTAAGCATGATTTTCTTGAGCTCTTGGCCAGAAAAATTTTCCTCAAACATTCTGCAATCATCAATTTCGTAGTAGGTGCTGACGAAATTGGAGATTCTTCCGATATGTTCTCTAGATTTTTAACATGGGATCTACCCCTAATCATGTCAACCTCTCCTTCTTCATTCATCATAACCATACTGTATAGAATTTTATCTGCATAGTATTCTCTATATTTCTGATGATGTCTGTTATCACATATCATAGACCAACTATTAGCACTCTTTTATTTTCAAATTTTGAGTATTTAAAGTTTTTTTTAAAAAATAAATGTTTGGTTATGGTTATTTAACTTCCAATTGTGAAAATTTTAACTTTTTTAACAAGATTCATCTCTGTTTGGCAATTGCTAAAAAGAAATTTTTTTCCAAAACTTGTTTGTTTTTAATGAAATTTTTGAAATTTTGTATTTGATTTTTTTACTTTTTTTCATGTTTTTCTCTTCTCAAAAGATCTAAAATGTGAAGAATCTATTAGGGAAAAAAAATATCAACTTTTTTAGTAACAACTCTTTTGTAAAAAACAAAAAAAACAAAAAGGCCCACTAAGAAAGCAATTGTCAAACTCAACCTAAGATTATTGACAATAAGCAATATCGTGTATTCAAAGATAATATTTAAAATTTAAAATATTTGTATCAAATTTATTTTGAATATGACTCACACCGCTCCAAATTTAAATCTACATTATAAATTCAAATTTTACACTCCTTTTAGTAGTTTTTTCATATTGCATACCATTTTTGACCATTTTAGTATATGTATGTAGGCATTAATGTACCTATCAAACACTACCAGAGTTGCATGAAGGCTTATGATTTGTTCAACCACAAGTAGTTGCAAAGGGTACCCCATTTCTAATCTCATCTGTGGTTTTACCTATACACTCGATTCACCAAAAAAAATTAATAATATGTTAGTTCAGTAGCAACACAATGATAGGACAATTTGTTGCAACTTAAATGAGTTAATCATAATTTATTTAGTTTAAGAGTTTATGTCACATTGTTTAATATAGTTTATGTTTACCATTTATTAGACAAAAATAATTTAAATAAGTTATAAAAAAAATTAATTATCTAAAAGCTGAAAGAGAGGTGATTATCACTCTTTTACTTACAATAAGTTGGACCAAATAAAACTAAACCATCTACGGGGATTAACAAAATAATAATAAATTATAGAATAAAATAAATTTACTAGTAGGACCTCTAAATTAACAACAAAAAATATTGTATTAATATGTATATAAGAATTTTACAATGTATTAATTCAATCTCAACCGTATATTCACAATTTGAATAAAATTTACACATTTTTGGAGTACCTAAATTTTCTAATAAATTAAAGTTTAGCATACCCCGTATTGTTGGCAAAGATTAATTAGTTGTTCAATTTTTTGGTACTTGGCATCGCTCTTCCACTTGGTTTTCTTCTTTATGGCTGACAAATCCTCCAGGTCCATTGTCCAAATGTCTGACCACGTCTTAGAAAACACTAAACACACATCATGAAAATAACATCAATTATCAACCATACCTAAAATTTTAATTAATTACCTCAAAAAGTATTCCCAAAAAATAGAATATATAGATTACATTTATACACTATACCAAATTTAAATTTATATCATATAGAGAGAGAGAGAGTGTTACGTGGAATATTAAGCCAGGGAATAACTCCAAGGAGAGTAATAGTGCAATGAATCTCATGAACAATGTTATCGAGAACCCACATGAGAGTGTCCATTGTGAACTCCTTGAGCCCATCCATCACCACCACCACATTTTTGTACTTTCTAATATTGTATGTATGTCCGTAGAAATTATATGTATGTCAGGCACATCTATATCTATCTATCTAGCTATATATTATATAAGTAAAAGTGAGTTTTCGTGAGGAGTTTTGTGAGAACTCCAAAATTTTATAATAAATTTGTGATTTTATCAAATTAAAAAATAAATTTAAATAGTGTTGGGATTATAATTTTATTATAATCCTAACATTATTTATACTGTGTCTTCAGGCACGGGCATACGCTAGTTAATACATATAACATTATTCTTATTTAATTTAAAGAGATTTAGATTAACAAAATGATGGTTTACATGTGGGGAGAAAAAAATATAGAGTGAAATTATTTACCTTTTAGTATAGAATAATAATTTATTCTAAATGGATACATAATTTAACATAAAACTGTTTGTCAATTTAATTTTGTCAATTTTTTTTTTCATTTAGATTTCCTTAATGTAAACCTTAAAATTAGGTCAATTAGAAAACACATGACATAAAATGATACTTTCTTTTTTTTTTCATATTTGAGTTGGCTTTATTATGAAGTTCGAGGACTTAAATATAAAAATTAAAATTTTGAGATTTGTACTAGAAAATTCCAAGGTCACATTGAAAACTAAGATAAAGTTGGATGACTTAAACAAAGGTCACATTAAAAGCTAGATCAAACTTAGAGGGATAATTCATAGTTTATCCTAAAAATAATGTAGCCAGTCAGTCACCAAGTAATGATCAATAAATTGGGGTTAGGCTTCTCTCCACACCACTCAAAAAAAAAAAAAAAAAAAAGAGACTATTAATTGTACGTTGTTTAAAATAGACCGTCCATTTTTAAAAAAATAAACACAATAAAATGAAAAAATTAAATCAAATTTATTTATTTATTTTTTTTTTTTTTTGTAGATAATATGTACATAAAATTTTATAAAACAAACAATTCAGATTATTTAAAAAAATTGAACTACTAAGGGAGTCATGGCTCTCTTAGGCCTTGTTTTGGGAGTAGCTATGTTAGCCAAAAAATTAAAAAATCACTATATTTAGTCACATCACTCTTTCTATTTTTCTGTAAATTTTTTATAAAAAGTTAAAAAATTATTAAAATAATATGTTTTCAAACGAGGCCTTAGTCTCTATTTGTGGTGATTATTCACAAATTATGGTGTGCTAATTGTTGTCACTAGTTAAACGTTGTTTTTTTTTTTTTTTTTTTTTTTTTTTTTTACTTTCATCAATAAAGTTTTTTCTCTTTTGCTGATCCAAAAAAAAAAAAACTAGTTAAACGTTTTTACATGATTGAAATTTAATTAAAAATAAAATATTTTTGGAAAAAAAAATGTTAGTACTACCTATTTTGAGATGTAAATTAAAAGTTAATTTTTTTACTTATTTTGAAGGGAAAAAAAAGGTAAAAAAAAAATAGAAATGTATTGCGACTTAAAAAAGTCAAAAGTCAAAAAGTTGATTTTTAATCATCTCACCAAAATAGGAAGTGTTTTTTTTTTTTTTCTCTTTTTTGCTCCAAAAAAAAAGATGCTTTGAGGTGTCATAAGTCCGTGGGCCCAGACCCTGAGGTAATCGGTTGTCAGCCTGATTTAACCTAGCCCAAAAGAAGGGACCTACCACTGAGATACTAGTGAAGTTCATCAACCACCCCCAACAGAACCAAGCAAGGTTTAATCAAAGTACAGTGCGAGATATTTGAAGAGAATCACTGAAAAATCCAACATTTTGCATCCTCTAAGAATTGAAGTTGACTCACTAACGTAAGAAGGCAACGTCTTTACCACTGAATTACCAACTCCGGTAGTAAAATAAGAATAGTTGAGTCTTGTTTCTTATATATACAATTATTAAACTTAAATAAATAAATAAATAAAACCACAAGCATACAGAGTTGTGCAATAATCCGAGCAAAAGGTTTGTTAATCTACACAGCCGTCTCTCTCTTGAGAGTCCCAGCAGTGGAAATTTTTTTTTTTTTTGCTTTTGTGTTTTTGAGGGGCTGCCTAATTCAATGCTTTTAAGTCCCGTGCTTTCAGGTTTTTGGGCTTGGGCTCTGTAATGTGGGCCGAAGCCTAACCAAGCGACAGAGTAATGTTGTGATCTCTATGATGGGCTTGGACTCTTCTCAAAAAAGGTAGTTCTTGGGTCCAAGTTGATGGGTTGAGTAATATTGTAGTGATTATATTTAAATACCACATGTAGGCACTATGTGACTCAATTAGTAGTTTACAAAGTATATTAGTAGTAATTTGTAAATTATATTTTTTATTAGAAGTTTTATCATGTTGCATATAAATTGGTGTATTTTTTAGACTTACTTTTGTCTTTAGTAAAAAAAAATTCACATTAGATGAAATTATTCTACTTTTTAGCTTTGTTTAAATTAGATGATCTCCAAAAAAAAAAAAAAAATAGTGAAACAAAAATAAGCCTAACGTATTTAGTGAATTTTTAAATTTTGTGATTGGTTAATCAAAACGAACTATTGCATTCAAAATAAATTTGATTCACACTTTATTTTCGAATTACTTCTTGAGTTTCTTTTTAGTGATGATCTAAAATGATACCATTTCACAGTAAATCAAATTTTGCACTATATGTTGCTTTTCTAAATGTAAATCTAATTTATTATTAAATTCCATTACACATAATGGATATGTTATTCAAAGGGATATATAAAACAAGAACTAAAGCATAACACCACTACAGGTTTGAGTATGAGAGCAAATACTTTGCAATCTCTTCTCAACACCTTTGATTATTAAGGAACCAATACTGGGTAATGTCCTTTAAACATAAAACATGAAACATTGTCTTCATATTATTTCCAAATAGAGTACTTCTCCATTCATATTTGGCATTCAGTCAATCAAGCAGACCTTGTGGAGCGGATTTTTAAGCATGATTTTCTTGAGCTCTTGGTTAGGAAAATTTTCCTCAAATGTTCTGCAATAATCAATTTCGTAGTAGGTGTTGACGAAATTGGAGATTCTTCCGATATATTCTCTAGATTTTCAACATGGGATCTACCCCTGATCATGTCAACCTCTCCTTCTTCATTCATCATAACCATACTGCATGGAATTTTCTCTGCATAGTATTCTCTATATTTGTGATGATGCCTGTTATCACATATCATAGACCAACTATTAGCACTCTATTTATTTTCAACTTTTGAGTATTTACTAAATAATAGGAATACTAAATTTAAGTTATAAATTATATTTTATTTTTTGGCTAGAACTTTTAAACAATTAAATAAATAGAACATTAATAAAAATTAAATAAATTTATTTTAATTTTTAGTTGAGAATTTTAAATTTTATTTTTTATTTTATTTTACTAAATACAAATTGCAATAACCCGGAGGGCCAAAAATGTCATTTTATCCCCTAATCCGAAGGAGAAATTATCCTATCATTTTGTATTCCACACCCCTCATGAGACACAATAATCCCACAAATAAAGGATTAATAGTCCAGTTTATATTTTTTGAACCAAACATCAAATTATTACATAAAATGGACATGAACTCCTATCCTATCTTCCAATCCCCCTAAACAAACATTCCAAAATAGTATTACCAATCACCAAACATTGCCAAAGTACAACCGAAGATGGGGTGGTAGTTGTGCAGGGCACAACAATTATTATTGTGCAGTTGTTGGAGGTCATTTTGATAATTTGAATTTTTCATTTTTTAGGATATATTGTGTGGAACATATTTGTAAAAAATTAACTCCATCAGATATCGTTAATTATTTCATCGACTTGTATTTGTATTGAATTTAATACGCCAAATCATATTTGCCATTTATTATTGTAGATACAAATGCAATTTAATGAAATAGTTAACAATATCTAATCAACTTATTTTTTATAAGTATATTTTACTTGAAATATTCTAAAAAGTGAACGGTTTGATTTATAAAATTGGATCCCAATGACTGCATAACAGTAACTATTGTGTTCCCGCACACCAGTCACCCATGACTACCCATAACAAATATTTTTAAAAATTAAGCTAAAGAAGTTGTTTGTAAATTTTATTAAGGGAAGGTTTGGGGTTTACTTATCTAATGATTTATTATTATTATTTTTTTATAAAAATATGTATAAAAAAAATAAAAAAAGAATTTAATAATTTATAACACATATGTAAATAAACTGCTTATTTAAATTATTGTGAAATCACTCCTAAATAGGTTAAAGATGATATTTGGTGTAACTTAACTCAACAAGTCGAGTTCAGGTTGGGTATTGATGGCTTGTTAATCACATAAATTAAACTCGTGTTGTATAACTAGGGAACCAACAAGATCTTGCACAATAGTTTTGCATTGTACGAGATTATGACCTTTTTAAGAAATGGGTTAAAAGTTATTTTTAACTTTTAATTCATTTTAAATTATATTATCTTTCACATTTTTAATGCGATTAAAAAAATAAAATAAAATAAAAGTTATAAATTCAATTTTTAACCATCTTTCCTAAATAGCCCTATAATTGTATGAATATTTCATATCTGTGATTAAAAAAATAAATTTACAATTTAAGTAATGTTTTTCTCTTATTTATGTAACATGTTCTAAATTATTATTTTTTTCCTAAAAAACGAACATCGGTATATCTTTTTCATTTACGTATAAAATTTTACACAAATTAAATTTCAATTATAATAACCAATTTTATATAGATTCTATTTGAGAAATATTTATTTTTATATATTTTTTATTACGTTGTTAGATTTCTTTTATTATAGATAATAATAAACATAATAGACCAAGATAATCTATAAGGCTTTTGGTCAAATTTAACACATGTGGCACTCGTTTGGCATATTGATTGTATTGATTTTTGGTTAAAATAGTCACAAAAAATTAAAATAAGTTAAAAAGTCAATAAGACAAAATGTCACATTTAAAACATAATTATTTCTTTTTTTCTCTTACAAAAATCAAAAAAATCAAAAAAACTCATCCCAAACTAGACCTTTTAACCCTAAACTAAAATAGTTAAAAATTCAAAAGCCAACATACCTCCCAAAGGAACCCTTAAAAGTTAAAAACAATTAAAGCAATCGGCCAAATTCAAATTGTAATTTTGTGGTTAATTGGTCTGTACTGTTCAATCAAGTTCAACAAAAACAAATGAGAAAATTAAAAAAATTTGATTTTAATAATAAAAAAAAGTCTCCTTTTTTAAAAAATATCATACACTTATTCGTAAAAATCTTTTATTGAAATTCAATTTAAATATACAATATTAATAAATAAATAATTTTGACAAATTGGGTGAAAAAGGATGCTGATCTTGTTTTTAATTGGTATCTGACACCTAAGTTTCGTTTGAAAAGTTAGATTTATAATTAAAATATTAAAAAATTATTATATTATTTTTTTAATTTTTGTACATATTTTTATAAAAAATTAAAAGGTAAATTACAAAAGCTCCGTTTGAGAAGTTGGTTTGTGAGCTTTTTTGACTAAAATAGTCACAAAAAATAAAATAGGCTTTTTAACCCAATAAGACAAAATATTACATTCAACCCATAATCATTATATTCTTTCTCTTACAAAAAATTCAAAAAAGTTAAAAAAGCCAAAAATCCTTTCCAAATCAAGCTTTTTAATCCCAAGCTAAAATAGCCAAAAAAGTCAAAAAGTCAAAAGTCAACTCACTTTCCAAACGGAGCTAAATATACCTCTTAAGGTTTGATTAAAAATACAAATTATTCTCTATAGTTTTGAAAATTATATTCCATTCCTGAAATTTCTAATTTCATAACAAATTTTTTTTTATTAATAAATCATCAAATCAATTAACAATTTTTGATGATGTTAGAAATATATTTCAATTAACAATTTAAGTAATTTTATTATTGTATAGGAGAGAAATTATAATTTTCTTTTTTTAGTTAATTCTGTTAAATAAATTTTTTTAATAAGGGAGTGTTTATAATTTTTCAAATTATAGAGACAATCTGTATTTTAAGTAAACATTAGGGATGTATTTGTAATTTACTTAAAATTAAAATAGTAAATTTTTAAACGTAAATTTCGAATGAAAAATGCTTGAGGGCCCGAAATTCCTCAGCTCGAATTGGCTCGAAACCCCAAAACGACGTCGTTTTGGGGTTTCGTTTTTTTTTTCCCTCCTTTTTTCCGCCATTTTCGACCTCTGTTGCAGAGGAAGAGGGAGAGAAAGAGAAGGAGAGGGAGAGGGAGAGGGAGAGGAGAAAGAGAGAGAGGGAAAGCCCGTCGCTGATCGCCGTCGATCGCGTCTGCCTCGCCTCCGCCCCTCCTCCATTTTTTAGGCCCCCTCCAATCCTTCCTCTCCCTCCTCCTCCTCCTCCCCCTCCCCTCTCCCTCCTTCTCTTCTTCGTCTTCCTCCTTTGTTCTTCTCTCCTTTGAGTTCTAGAAAAAAAAAAAAAGAGCTCGAGCCATTCGAGCCGGAAGTGATTCGGGCCCTGCAGCGGTACTGATTTCGAATCCACATGTACGGCGGATATGATTGAGGACAAGAAGCTCTTAACCTAATCTCCAAAAAAAGATGTCCCACGTGTGGGGTTGGGTTAGGGGAGCTGGAACAACTCATGTGTACAGGGTACGGGTATGGACTGCTGTCTCTTGTCCCCAACCACTACTCTACACGTGAACCTGCCGACTTCCTATTTGGTCTCTATGTCATATCTTACTCACACCGCACGCATGCCCATTCACACTAGAACAAAAACAGCTAGTTGAGCTAGTTTGGCATGTACTAAATAAGCCAAAAAGTCACTATCTTATTTAAGTCACATCATCTTATTTAAATCACATCACCTCTCTAACACATCACATCAAACCCAACCCAAACCACCAATAAGTCAAAAAGTGCACTTTTTTAGGACATCCCAAACCTTAGTGTATAAATTATTAGAAAATATTGATTTTTTAGTAATTTTAATGGGTTTCAATTATCTATTGAGGTGGGTTCAAGTAAGTTTGTATTCTCTTAAATGAGAATATTACAATATAAAAATAATGAGTCAAAATCATTAAATTGTGAATAAGAATTATTTTATAAAGTGTGCATCAATAAAAGTTGGGTTTAGATTTGGACTGGGTCTAGGCTTGTATTTGTACATATGCATGTGCTAAAGTTTGGTCTCGGACTTGGACTTAATCTTGAGTATGGGCTAAACTGTAATATGTTGGGTCTAACTTGCACATGTGTTTGGAATTGAGTTTGGATCGGGTTGTAACCCAACAGTCATATCCATTTTGTGACCCATCTAACTTAATTATCAAAACTTATGCATTATATACACATTATAATTTATATAATATTTTTGAAGTTTTGAATCTTTGTAACTTTAGCTATAATTGCTAGAGTTGATGGCCTTAATTAATGACATTTGATGACCTTCATGATGATAGCTTTCATGGTTAGAGACTCCTCCACTTGTATAAATAGATATTTTTTCCCTCCAACTTGAGATATATTAGAGAAATTTTTCATAGAAAATGGAGATGGTATTTTAAGATTATAAAGTTGGAGATGGTTTTTATGCCAAAAAAAAAAATTTCCTATCTTCTTTTTGCTAACATCTTCTTTAGTTCTTTTTAGAAAGAGAGTGTTGTTATTGTTAAGTTCGTCTCGTTTGGGAACAGATTTTTTTAGGCATGGTTTGGCAAGGGCTCTTTGGGCTCATGAGCCACAAAAGACAAAATAGGCTCATGAGCCACAACAGACAAAATATCACATCCAACCCCATAATCATTACACTCTTCTCTCACAAAAAAAGTCAAAAAAGCCAAAAAGCCAAGAGCCCTTCCCAAACTAAGCTTTTGAGCCCAGGGTCATATAGCCAAAAAAAGTCAAAAAGCCAAAAATCCAACCCACTTCCCAAACGGAGGCCACTTTTTGGCTTTTTGGCTTTTTGGCTAAAATATGATGTTAAAAAAACTAATATATTTGGAATGACTTTTTGACTTTTTACGAAAAGATATGCAAAAAGTAGAGAGAAAAAGAAATATTTGACTTTTTAGTATAGATTGTAAACTTTTTGATTTTTTTAATAACTTTTTAGCTTTTTGGCTAAAAAAGCCACTTGCCAAACGAGGCAAAAGTGTTTCTACATTAGCTAGTTTCGACCATTGTATCTTGGGAGACAAATGTCAGCGTACCTCTAGCACCCATCAGAAGATGGTGAATCTGTTTTAAAAAAATTGTAGTATTACAGGCTTCAATTTACTTTTTTTTTTTTCTTATCATTTGCTCTTTAATTTTTTTAGAATTTAGTTTAACTCCACAAGTTTTAATATTTAGTTATCTATGTTAATAATTTATTCTTTTAGTAATGTAATCCAATTTATTTTTGTACTTTTAGTTGTGTAGTTTATTATGTATTTTATTCTTTAATAAAAAAATGTTTTCATTTCTATTTAATCTATTTTATACATTTTTCTAGTGTTATTATGAAAAAATACGAACATAAATAAGATGATTAATTAATGATGAAAGAGAAAAAAATTAATATTTTACAAGAGTGTTATATCATTAAGGCCTGGTTTGGCATCTTCAAAAAAAAGTCAAAAACTCACTATCCTATTTAAGTCACATCATCTTATTTAAGTTACATCACCTCTCTACTATATCACTTCAAACCCAATCCATAATCAACCTATATTTCATGAAAATAAAGATTGAGACCTCCTTTCCCCCCACCTCCTTTGACCCTCTTTCTTTTTTGATTGGTCACTTTTTTTTTCTTTTTTTTTTCTTCTTCTCCTCCAATCACCACCCGCCACGTGTGTGTGGGGTGGTGGGGGTTGAAGTTTGAAGGGGTCTAAATCACTGTTGATTTCATAAAAAGTCAAAAAATACACTTATTTAGATCATCGCAAATCACAAATCTTAAAAGTGAGTTTAATTTCTAATTTGAATAACAACGCGCTTCACACTATACATTCTTTTTTTTTTTTAAGACTTTGTTTGATTAGGAACAAAAAAAAAATGAAAATGAAAGAAAATATATATATATATATATTCTTGTAAGTATTTAATTAAGATGCAAATTTTTTTACAAAAAATTAAAATTTTAGTAATAAATAACTTACACATTCAAATTTTCTTATATTTTCTTGTGTATTTTTTGCAAGAAATTAAAAACTAGCTAGAATGCTAATATGGATTGTATAAAAAAATTAATTTTCTTTTAGTTTTTTTTATCACTTTTAAACTAAATAAATTCATGAAAGTTACAAAAATTTTCTTTTTCCCTCACTTTGTACGTATTTCATTCCAAACAAATTGAGTCTAAAGAATAATACACGTTTCCATTTTGATTATTACACTTGTAAAATATATGATCCATATTTTTATATCAATTATATATTGTGTATTGTCTACATATCAAAAAATGTATGAATAATTTTTTTTTTTGTTATTTTTTATCTCATGTGTCTTTTCACTGAATCTCGCTTCTCTCGGAAAATTGTTGGGACAAATTCATAGGGCAAAAAATTTACTCAAAAAATTCAATGCATAGATGAGATTTACTTTAGATGTAAATTCAACATCCGACCATTCTGAATCATACATCATTTTTTTTGGATAATATTCTGAATTTAGATTCTAGCTCCTTAACTTTTCTAAAATTCACGGGGATCAGGAGCTCCACCTTAATTTTTTATCTGTTAAAACAATAAGACTAGTATTTTGTATTTTTTTTTAAGAGATAATTTGGCAAATGCCATTAAATCAATACTGCCAAGTACTATTTCAATATTACGAAAATAATCTCTCTCTTTTCCTTTATTAGTGGTGTGTACACACTTAATGAGTGTATTTTGTAAATTCTAAAAAATTAAAAATTTAATATGAATTTAATCTAAACAATTATATGAGACAAAAATCATAAAATTTTATCTTAGTAATTATATTTTGAAAAAATTAAAAATAAACATGGCAAACATAAAATCAATTCATATATATCATAGAACAATAATGCTAAATCTCCTAATTTATCACCCTTAAACTATTCTTAATGATGTGACATTAAGATTAGACTCCACATGATAAAATGCTTGACAAATTAAAATTTGACACTTAATGCTCTTTTGAGAAGAGATAAAAAAGTTAAAAGCCAGCTTATAACCTATTTTGAGTCACATTATATTTCTATCTTTTTTACACTTTTCTTTTAAAAAAAGTCAAAAAATCAGCTTTTAACTAATTTTCCAAAATAATGCTTATTAAATACATCATTAAGGCCTCGTTTGAGGGCTAAATATTTTAGTTCAAAAATTAAAAAGTTATTATAAATTATCGCATCACTCTCTTTATTTTTTTTTATATCTTTTATGAAAAATTAAAAAAATACTAATATAATCTATTCTTAAATAAGACTTAAAATTAATTTTAAAATGTAATAATTAAGTGTCTAAAGTAATTTTTTATAATCAAACACATATACTATGTGTATAGGAAAATGTCTCGTAGCTCAAATTTTGTGGCTCAAAAGTGGCTCAAATAGCTAAAACGACGTCGTTTTGGCCATTTTTATGTTGTTCTGTACTCAAAATGACGTCGTTTTGGCCATTTGAGCCACTTTTGAGCCACAAAATTTGAGCTACGTAGCATTGTCGATGTGTATATTGTTTAGAAAAATATTTAGTAGTTTGAATTTGTATGATCTGAATAATTTAAATGTATTAAAATAATATCATTTTATCTCTAAAATAATATCATTGTAAAACATTTAAATCATTCAAATTATAAAAATTCGGACTACCAACTATCAGTAATGCTACAGAGCTCTAAAACAAGAGCACTAAAACAGTCCTAATTTGTCTTTTTCTTTACTTTACTATTTTTTTTTTCTTTACTTTACTATTTTTTTTTTTTTTTCTAAAAAATAGGTGACAACTCATTAAAGCTGTCATTCCCCAGCTCTAATTACAGCTCCGGTGCATTTTCCACCAACTATTGGTGCATTGTTTGTGCCAGCAGTGGCAGTGAGACATACGGAAACAACACGCACAGGCACACGGAAATGCACACGCTTGACTTTGCACTTACGTTTGGTAAAGTCGAGGAACATACTAAGATATTATTCGGACTTATAATGTTGCTGACGTGGCAATAAATCATTTGCATGACCGCTACAATCTCAGAATATTTGTGAATTTCTTGCTTGCAAGCCAAACTTGGTCTGAACGTCGGCAGAGGTGTCATGATTTTGGTCTATTTTAAGATATTGTCATTTATTTTTGTTGATAAAAGAAAAAAAGAAAAATATTACTAAAATAATTAAAATCTTAATATAATTGATATTGTTACATATTTTTGCGGGACAGTTGCTAAATGTTTTTATATAATTTATTTTTCATGTTCACTTGATCAAGTTATGTATATGATTCGTTTGTTTTCAGATGTAGCATGAGAGAATTCATAGTGAGAAAATTAAGTAAAATTATGTTTGTTTTTATAATAGTTGTTAATGTAAGAATTGTTAAATTATTTTTATATAAAATAATAAATAAATACAAAATACAAAAAAATAAACGTTAATGTTAAAAAAAAATACCCAACATGTAAAAAATAAAAAAATTTCTAGTCCTCTTACTATTTTTCTAATATCACCTCTACCTTCACCTCCTCCATCCCAATCTCCTTTCCAACTTCCATCTTAATCCCCTCATCCATTCTAATCTCTTTTCCAACTCTACAAACAAACACAATACTAAATGGGCCCCACTTCCATCCTAATCTCATCCCACCCTCTACATCTCAAAACAAATGGGGCCTATGTGTGTATAAATTCACTAGAAGAAATTAAAATTTTAGAAATAAAAAATTAATAACGAAATTGAATATTTGGACTTTGCTTGGGGACTAGCTATAATAGTAAAAAAAAAAAAAAAACCTTAAAAATGATTATAAGTTGCACATCACTCTTTCTACTTTTTTTTATACTTATTTTTTTAAAAAAAATTAAAATATCAACAAAAATAATTAATTTATAAACAAACCTTACTCGTTTCCTAACTGTTTGATTCTTTCTAATTCATTCACTTTAAAATTGGTTCTAAAGATCGTGTAACATCATCTTCAACCGACCTAATTATTATCCTTTGAAATCAAAATTTGTCTTAAATAAAATTATTGTCTTTGAAAGTAAAATTGTTAGTAACGTTTCAAAATTTGTCTCCATTTTTTTTTTTTTACAACTTTTTAGTAACAATCCTCGTAACGACAAAATTTGATCTTTTAATATTTTTTCAATAAAATTTTCACTTTTGTGAATCAAAAAGTTTTGTCTATAATTCTTATTTTTGATAGTTGATTATAAAACGTATCACTCAAACAAATATATAAATTATATTTGTCTAGGATTTAAAGTTTAATTTTAGCACATTAATTCTATGTAAATATAAGTAAATGTGGAAATGTTGCTATCTTTTGTGAGGAAAAACAAAAAAGAAAAGTTTTTCTAAGTTTGGAAAGTTGAAAATAATCCATCTTTTTATCTTTTTTCCATCACATCACTTCTTTATTTTTCTGTACATCTTTTCATAAAAAGACGAAAAATATACTTATTTAGATCATCCCAAACAACCTCTAATGGAGTGAGTCTAACCTACTCCAAATTTATGGATTTTCCAAACAGTCTAGAGTGCCATTGTTGAAGTTGTATGGGACTTGTCAAGAAATGGTTCAAAATTGACAACACAAGCATGTACATATACATCTAGAAATAGGTATAGTGCATATTCATCTTTATTGCAAACCCCATGGGATTGGGTTAAATGTTTTGGCAAATCCCGAAGGATCAACTTTTGTTGGTTTTGTGGCTAGCTTTGATAGATAGATAGATAGATAGATATTAATCCTTTCTTTTTTTGTTACAGGAAAATCCTCCCACTCTCCCGCAGGTCCAAGGCAGCGCCCCTTGAGGAGATCACCAGGGTGTCCTGTTGGCCATTCCGAGCAAGAGACTATAACTTGGAAGCTTGTCCCGACCTCACAAGGCAAGCTCCGGTAAGTCAGGACTCGCACAGTGGGGGAGCATTGAACCCACACCAAGTGCTGACTAGACAACTTGAGGTCCAACCTCCTAACCAACAGTGCTACGCCCAGGAGATTGGCCCAAGGAGAGGGGAATTGAACTTGTGACCTTGGGGCTTAAACCCCAAGGCCTTTACCACAATGTCACAACCCCTTGGGTTATATTAATCCTTTCTTGATAAAGCCATTCCATAATAATGCAACCGTTGTACCATCAAATCAATGCTAAAAGCTACAAAGTAGAAAATATAAAATAAACTGACCAAATGACTTCTATTTCTTTTTGGGTCAGCAAAGAGTGACTTCTTTCGGTTTTCCTTTCTTTTTCTAAACAAAGCTCAGTTAATGTGGCCCACCGGTAAGGATTTTGGTATTGATTTCGAGGTTTCTGTTGTCTTGGGACTAGTTTCTTGGGCATCAACACATTTAATTAGTAGGACATATTTTGTGAGGATAAGTAAATCGTATTTGATATTTGGAATGTGAGTATAAATCTCCAGAAATGATGTAAGTCTGTGAATTACCCCCAACATGAATTGAGAAACCAGCTATATAGTAACTATCAAAGCGCAACACTAATACTGTGTTTGATTGGAAGATTTGAGAAGAGATTTAGAAAGAAAAAAAAAAAGTGTGTGAAACTATGTGAAATATAAGTATGTTTTATTCACATTTCACCTACTTTTTTCATTTTACTTTTCAAATCCTTCCTCAAATCCCACAATCAAACACAGCTTAAGAGAAGTTCAATATTCAATTTTTTACATTTTTTTTCTAATTTAATTTTATTCATTCAATCATGTCTTTAGATTCTCTTGTAATTTAATAATTATGAATACATCTAAAAAAAATAAAAATAATAATTTGACACAAGATTCTCTGCCATAAAACTTCTTATTCAGAAAATGTGAGCAAAGACTAGTTCATTACTTCCATGGCTTTGGTCTATCTGAACACTTGTGGTAGGAGTGGCAACGGGGCGGGGCGGGGCCGGGGATCACACTCCCCGTCCCCGATTCCCGATGGTGAACATGGCCCCGTCCCCGGCCCCGATCCCTGACGGGGAACCTTTCCCTCTCCCCACCCCCGCCCCCGATCGGGGATCGGGTTTCCCCGACCCCGAAACTTCCCCGCCTAAATTTGTTTCAACGTCAACAACACCACCACACATACATGTTCAATGAGCATCATCAACACAGAATCATTAACAGAATAAATAAAAAAATAAAAAATAAAAAAAAATTGACAGATCTGAGAACAATAAGCATCATCAACACAAAAAATAAAAATAAAAAATCGGAGGGGGGGAGAGAGAACTTCATCAGATAGATCAACAGATCTGAGCTATGTAAAAAATAAAAAATAAAAAATAAAATACATAACAAAACTTCATTAGATCATACAGAACTTCATCAGATCCGAACTCTGATGGATGAGGCGGTAGAAGCGACGGAGGCAGATCGGAGGGAGGGAGAGAGATCGACGTGAGATCGAAGGAAGGGAGATAGATCGGGGTGTGGGGCAGTGAGGTCGGAAGGAGGGAGGTCGGCGTGAGAGGGAGGGAGATCGGCGCCGGACGGAGGTCGTCGTGGGAAGGAGGGAGATCGGCGCGGGACGGGGAAGCTGCTGCCATTGATCTTGAATCTACTACACAGGTGAGAGACAGAGGCAGAGAGGCTGAGAGTGATTTGAGTGAGAGAGAGACCTAAACAAATAATATACAACATATATATATTATAATATATATAGTCACCTAACCCTAAACAAATAATATAATATATATATATTATATAATTAATCAGCGGGACAGTCGGAGATTGTCGGGCCGGGGCCGGGGTTGAAGAAGTGATTCCCGTCCCCGGCCTGAATTTGTTCGGGAATTAAATTTTAAATATCATCTCCGTCTTCACGGGAGTATTTTTCGAGGAAAACTCGCTTAAATCGGGGTCAGGATCGGGGATCCCCGTCAGGCCGATTTTAAATTGCCATCCCTAACTTGTGGCAACACCAATCCAAAAAGTGCTCATTTGGGCCAATGGGCTGCCATATAGAACTTTTTTAAATTTTTTTCAAGGGAGGAATTCTATTGATTTCATTGTCTAGTTTTTTGAATGGATATAAGAAGGGGGTGGCCATGGGTAAGGCTGGGCCGGGTTTGAGCTAGGAAAAAAAAATATATTTACGGCACTGAGCCCGACCTAGCATTGAGTTTTAAAATTTTATTTTAAACTCAATCCTAATTAAATATTATAATTGCAAACTAGCCACTAAATCCAAATATTAGAAACGAAATAAATATTAAGAACTAAACATTGATAGTTTCGTAGTTGATGGATGCATTTTCCCTCTCATAAGTGCATTCTATTTATTTAATTAAAAAAAAAAACATATATGCTACACACACTAATATATATATTTGTGTACAATATGTATAGTTCAATATATTTTTAATTCGACTCAATCGGGTCTAAATTACTTTTCTCAAGCCCAGTCCAAAAACGATTGGGTCAAAATCTTTTATCCAACTTGGTCCTTCAAAGTTGGGCTAAGTTGGGGGCTACTTGTCCACCCCTATACACAGTCCCAAATGTAATTATGTACAAGTAGTAGATCTTCCCTTCTGCCGCCTTGGGTCTAATAGAAGAAAGTCTATTCTTCCATACATAATTATCTAGATTTTTTTGGATAATGTGTTGTGTGGTGAATATTGCATTGGGCCTATTTTAAAAAGTATGTTAAAAATTAATTTTTTGACTTTTAAAATATATATAAATATATATAAATGCAGAAAAGTGATGTGACTAAAAAAAAATCAAAAAGCCAAAAAATAGTTTTTATCTATGTTGCCAAAATGGGCCATAGTAAATGAATCTGAGTCATAAATTAATGTATGTGAGTAAAATTCAGTGTAAATTTTATAAGTTCGTAGTATTTCTAGTCTAATATTTCAAACTTCTCCTAAATGACCATAGAAATTATAATCTTTTTCTTTATTTATTTTTTAAATACACAGTGCAATTTAAATAAAGTTATGAGTACTCAAGAGGTATCATTTGAATTATTACCTTCTCCCAAAAAAAAAATGAAAAAAAGAGAGGAGTAATCGTTTACCTTTGAAAGAAGAAAAACTTGATGAACAAGAAGCATGCAATGGTACAGGCCCAGTCACATTAGGACCCAATGGGTCAATGTGCAGCCCAACCAGAATTGAAATCTAAAGCCAGCCTACGACGCAAACCAACCACCCTCCTTGGTAAAATCCCCTGAGTTGAGTATTGTTATTTATGAAAGAAATATAAAATTTTATGAGAAGTTTTTTTCATTGGATTAGTTTATGATATTTTATTATATATATAATCTAGTGGTAGAGAATTTTTATGAAACTTTTCATGATATTTTTTTCCTGAAACCTACCATTACTCTTCTAGTTATTGTGGGCTAATAATCTATTAGATGATGTAATATTTTTCATAATTGCAATTACTCTCCTATCAATTGACTCAAAAAAAAATACTGAGTATCAACAAGTTGTGGTGCATATATTTATATTATATATATGAAAAATATTTGAGACCCTAAAAGAGTATCCATAATTTTTCCCACAATGATGTGATAGGATACATGTTAACTTTTAATTTGTTATACACTTAATGATGGTGGATCGGACTCCCATGCTACATTATTGTGGATGAATTTATAAATACAAATATATGAATTTCTAACCTTACTCTATATATGTATATATATGAATAGATGAAAATTTACTGAGAATTTTACGGTGAAAGTAAATTCGGAGAACCACAAGGTGGTTGGCTTAGTGGGTGACGACTAGAGCCTAGAGGTTTGCTCTCTCCCAGGTCTCAGGTTCGAATCCCCTAACCAACAAATGCATACCTTGGGGTTACGAACCGCAGGCCATAAGCCCTGTTTTGGAAGATTTGTTCAGGTTGTAGGGACTTAGTCTAGTATGCGTAAGCTGGTCCAAGATACCCAGCACAACCCCCTCCCCCTACCAAAAAATAATAATAATAATAAATAAATAAATAGAATTGGGAGGGTAGTTTTAAAGTAGTGTATTCTGAGTCATACATACCATGATCATGAAATTTGTACAACAGCAAAAGCACACTAGTGGGTCAAAATAGCGTGAGTTGAGCTATGTCTTCGTACCGCACCACCACCACCGCCACCACCACATTGTGGGGACTCCCTAACTAATCTTTCCATGTGCTTCGACCAATTTCTCCTACTATATTCTATATACTTTACACTATACAAACGCGCTTTTGGAACCCTTCACATGCCTATAAATAGCCACCCATTTCATGCATTTCAGAATCATAGTTGTGGGTTTTAAACACATTTTCTTCCATGGCTACCCACAAAGTTGTTATGAGTATTGTTTTCTTTGTGTTATTGGGTTTAGGCATATGTTCTACAACTAGATCCCTCCTTACTTTTGAAGAAGGTGGCTACACTCCGGGGTCAGGCGGCACCATCAACTATGGAGGTGGTGGTGGTGGTGGTGGAGGCGGCTCTGGAGGTGGTGGTGGTGGTGGTAGTGGCTATGGAGGTGTAGGTGAACATGGAAATGTTGGATATGGAGGTGGTGGAGGAACTGGAAGTGGTGGTGGTTATGGAGCTGGTGGAGAACATGGTGTAGGGTTTGGTGGAGGTGGTGGAGGAGGGAGTGGTGCTGGTGGTGGTGGAGGAGGAGGAGGCCATGGTCCTGGAGTAGAGCATGGTTCTTCTGGATATGGAACTGGGGGTGGTGAAGGAGGTGGTGCTGGCTACGGTGCTGGAGGAGAACATGGGAGTGGATATGGTGATGGTGGTGGAGGAGGAAGTGGTGGTGGTAGTGGAGCTGGGTACGGTGCAGGTGGAGATCATGGAGGTGGTTATGGTAAAGGAGGTGGTAGTGGTGGTGGCTATGGAGCTGGTGGAGAGCATGGAGGTGGCTATGGTGGGGGGTGGAGGGAGTGGGGGTGGTGGTGGAGTAGGTTATGGTAGAGGAGGAGCAGCAGGTGGTGGTTATGGTAGTGGTGGAGGAGCTGGTGGTGGTGCAGGAGGGGCACACTCTGGTGGATATGGTGGCGGTGGTGGCTCTAGAGGAGGAGTTGGCTATGGAAGTGGAGGTGAACATGGCGGCGGATATGGAGGAGGTGGCGGGAGTGGAGGAGGTGGTGGTCATGATGGTTATGTACCTTGAGAATATCTTCTCACTTGATCAGTCTCCTAGATGTCCACTTACCTTTTCCTAATATGAAAAATAAAGTGTAATTTTGATAAGAGGATATAATCATCAAATGCAAAACTAATGCCAACAAGATTTGGATCATTATGTATTGTTTCGTAACTTTTTTAATATGAGTGTATTTTTTATCTTTTTATTTTTATTTTTTTGTTATTTTATATTTCTATTTTTATCACATCTTTTTGTAAAAATTCAAAAAATTCAAACAATGCTTTAATAAATGAGATTTACATATAAGTCTTAATGGGTGAATTTATTGTCCAATAAATTTTATGATAATTAATGATATTTTTCATCAAATACTATTAAAAAACGTCACTAATTATTAATTTCCAACTACAGTTTAAAAATTATCACAAAAATGTCACTAATTATAAGTTTTAGCGACAGTGTTAAAAAAATCGTCACAAAAAAAGTTATTAATTTTTAACTTTCAACAATAGTTTGAAAATTGTCTCAAAAAAATCACTAATTATAAGTTTTGTCGACAATTTATAAAAATTATTGACAAAAAAAAAATCACTAATTATCAATTTTTAGCAACATATACAAAAAATCGTCACAAAATTATTTTCAGCCACGATTTTCTTAAGACTTATGTTCAATGCGACTTAATGAGAATTAACTATCCATTTAATATTTGGTGCCCTTTAATCACAAAAAGTCCCATAATTACCCAAATTAGGTATTGGGTTTGGCTTCTATAGTTGCCTACGTGGGTGATAATTCATTTGCATTATAATATGTGAAAGCTGGTCGTTTATGAGAAGAAAATAACTGATTTATGCTATGGAAAATATTATTTTCAGATAAATTTTATAAAGAATTTGTCATCATAATCATAACAATGTGGTGATGGTATTTTTGTAATTAAATATTTTTTAAATATACAGTTTTTTTAAATTAAAAAAAAAATGACAAGTCTTAAAATAGCTATACGTAACAAAAGTTTATATCACTACTTATTCTATTGGTGGATTAAGTTAGTCATGTTATAAAATAAAATTTTCATATCACTACTCATATTCTATTGGTGGATTAAGGCCTTGTTTGGGAAGACTAAATAAGTGCACTTTTTGTCTTTTTGGACAAAAAAATTGAGGTTGAAAATATGGATGTTTGGGTTAACTTTTTGACTTTTTATGGAAAAATGTGTAATAAAAAATTGTGAAAATTGGTTTTTAGAGGAAAATTTGAATTGGGAGTTGTGCAGCCGTAATTGTTGACTTTTGGTGAATAGTGTTAATTTTTTAACTTTTTGAGTAACTTTTTGACTTTTTGGATTATTTGGCTTTACCCAAACTTGGCCTAAGTTAGTCATGTTATAAAATAAAATTTTCACTAAAAAAAGGCATATCAAACGCCATTATAGATTCATTAAACACGGCGTTTTGAAAACGTTGTCTTTTGATTTCCGTTAAACGACGTCGTATTGAGTCGATTTATTAACACTGTCTTAACTCCGTCTCTCATTTTCTCTGCCTCTTCTACAAACCCGAGTTGAAGCTCAAATGCACAGACACACTCTCTCTCTCTGTCTCTCTCTCTGTTCCAAAACCCTAGATTTGAAGCTCAAACACAGACTCTCTCTCTCGCTCGCTCGATTGCAGATTTTGCGTTGTATGTTCTTCATCAATGTTGATCGAAGCTCAAACAACCCTCGATTTGAAGCTCAAGCACACAAAACTCAACCGCAGCAGTTTGCTCTAGCTGTTCTTCATCAATCGCAACGATCTCTGTTCTTTATCGATCTCGAGGCTAATCGAGTGAGGACGTGACACCAGATGGTCCAGAATCCGATCTCTTCGTATATTACTACAAGCACTGCGGATCTCATGTCCTCATCAATGGTTCGCTTATCTTTCTCTGCGTCTGATTCATCTCAATTTACTTACCTATATATACACACATTTATATGCAATAGCTTCATTTCCACACACACAAAAACTAGAAAATATTGGATTGTCGTCTTTGATTTTGTTATTAGAGTGTTTGTGTTTGTGTTTTTTTTAAAAATTTATTTTGGTTTTTAACTTGTTGAGACTGCTAGTGTTTGTGTTTCTGTTCTTCATCAAAATCGATCTGTTCTTCATCAAATCGCAAATCCAAAATCCAAAATCGATCTATTCTAGCTGATCTCTCTTGCTCTTATCTCAAGTACATTTTTCATTCTCTATTTTCTCATTGTCAAATGGTAATGGTTGGAAACTGGATTTTAGGATAAATCTCTTTCAATGGGAACATGATGTGTTGAATAATCTTTTACAGAGTCTGAGTATGAGCTCTATCTTGAGGGGATCAGAGGATTGTTTAATTTGGAAAGGGGAAAACCATGGAATTTTTGAAGGTTACCACAATTTGGGAGACCATCTGCTTATGGTGTAATAAGGTATTTTTGAGATATAACTTTCTTCTTCGGCTTTTGTGTTGATTTCATATTGGCTCAATTTTGGCATTGCTTGTATAGTATTTTGATGTTGATGATCATGCATAGTGCATATGGTTGTAGTGAGGTTACATTTAGCTAAGTTACTTCATTTGAGACTAAATTTTGAGCAGTCTTCCCCACATCCTACCTGTTGCTAATTTTTGTAGTTGAATCAGGAAATCTATGGACATCCTCTCTGCAGCTGGATAAGCACGATTTCCAATACGTCAAAAGTTGAATTTCTAGGTCGATGGTTCCTAATTTATAGTCCCTTTAGGAGTAAGAGGAGATATGCCCTCTTTTAGGCGGGTTGGGCAAGTCTCACGATTCTCGATTTCGAAATATTTTAAGAGATGAGAGAACACCGACTGAACTTCTAGAGCTCTTTTTTTGAATAATCAAAGCTTGTTTGTCTCTAATGTGAATGAGGAATGCAAGATAGCTATTTTTGGATTATGGATTTGGGTAGGAATTTGAAAAGAGAAAGGGAAAAGAAAAGGCGAGATAAATCGAGAAAGAATGTAGTTTATATTTCATTCACATTTTTCTCAATCATGGATTATGATTTGCTAAGGTTATCATTCAGTCATAAAGAGGAAACAAAAGGCAAATCATATGTGGTTACTATTGATCCTATGCATTGCTCTATGTTTTCCCCTTGTTAACGGTTGCATTATCACCACTCCTATTATTTTGCAATTTGTTTACCTTTTCCAACTCTAAGGATGCAATAATAGAAAGTTTTCATTTGAACAATTTTGTTATATGAAAGTAGCTCAGATTCTGAGAATGTTACATTGTCAATGAGTTTGAAGTCCAAATGCTAGAGATGTGGCTTGCATCTATTTCTTCTTCCTCTGTAAACAGCACCTGCAAGTATCTTTTGATCATCGCCGAGTGCATTTAAAATGACTTGCTTATTTCTTGATTTGCTCCAAACATTGAAATCTATTTGATTTCTTGTCATAAATTCTAAGGTTTTAGTTGGAGACTGTTGGATGGATATTTTATTCTGGAACCAAGTAAGTTTACTACACACTAACAGCTTCTTTAAACCCCTTTAATAGTTATCCTTAGCTTCACTGTTAACTATCATTATATGCCTTGTATATGGCCCTGCAGTCCATTTCAAGTACTTGTAATGCCTTAAGACAGGCATTACTCCATCCTCCCCCTCTGAGGGCTTCCTCTCTGCTCTTGAATTGTGGCCAAATGGGATAATTTCCATTTGTTTGAATTTTATTAAAAAATAAAATGAAAATAAAAATAAATTTGGGATGATTTCCTGAAGAGAAATGTATATGGTTTCTGTTGAATTATGGTTTCTTAGATCAATTGTATGCCTAATGTGGCTACTTGGGATTGAGTAATCGTTGCTTCCTTGCTTATAGCTTTGATGAAACTCAGTAATAGCAACCTCTGTTCAAGGGGTTCATGAAAACAGGTTTCCACCTTTAGACTTCGACTGGTTAATTTTTTTTTCTGGGCTGCAGTGTCATTCAGTGTGGGCATCCAATAACTTCTCCTGATTGTTCACTATGAAGAGTGCTATCAGTTCCACTGCATTGGTTCAACCAGCTCAATTGTTGTAAGGCTTTTTGTGCTTAGGCATAGGCAACTCATTTTATTCACAGCAAGCAATCTATGTATCACTGTGGCACAATACAGTCAAACTCTTCAAAATGAAATGTTGAACTACTTGTATTGTATATGTCTCCTCTTTCAACTGGCGTTATTAAGTATTTTACTTCTGGAAAGTTGAGGAAGCTCCGACCGAGTTTCAAGGAGACTGGAGGTTCTGTCACTGCTGGCAATGCTTCTAGCATAAGGTAAACTTTTTTAATACAGTTTAAACTTATTTGGAAAAAATTTAAAAGTCATTACAAAAATAATTTTTAACTAATAAACTCATTTTTCCCAAAAAAGAAAAAGAAATCACTTTAGCCATTCTAAACAATCATTAGAAAAGTTTACCAAAAAAAAAAAAAAAAATAGGAATGTATTAGCCAAATTAATTTTTTTAATACTAACTTTTTCATAAATTTATTTTTAGTTAATAAGTTAATATTTTAACTAACCCCAAAAGAAGCCTAAGGGCGCCTTTCTAGGATTTGGCCATGAAGGACGGGTATTAACTAGCATTTATTGAATAATAAAACAGATTCTTAAGGGCACCTTTCAATATCATCTTTTGGAAGGAATAATCAAACTCTGTGGATGCTAATCAATCACAACTTTAGATATCAAAAACATAAAAAGAAGACAGTATCACATTCATAGAGGTTGTTTCAAAGATTAATACTAGAATAATTTTATTATTATGAAGTAAAAAATAAATAAATAAATAAATAATGGAAGGTGACGGTTATTGTATACTTCGGAATAATCGTTTTGGTCTCAACATTTAATTAGATTGCTAAACCAAAAGGTTTTTTTTAAGTTAGGTTACTTTTTTGACTGTTTTACAGTTTAGATGACCCTTTTAAACCTCTTATTCTTTTTATACCTTGCGTGACTTAATATCATTGGATTGACAAATCTAGTGTGAACTCCAATTTTATTTACACGCTTCACAAGTGTGTAAATAAAATATATTTTTTTATTTGTAAAACTAGTATGACCCTACTGCTTTATTAATTAATGAAAAAATGTATTTTGTTTTGCCAGTGTGTTGAATAAAATAATTCTCATTCATTGCCTTACCTTAACTAGAGATCTAAAAATAAAGATCAAAAAGTTTACTGAAAATGCGTTCGGAGTAGCACTATATTCAATGTCATCAAATTATCACCGTTATTTTTTATTTTCAATTTGCCTTATTGAACAATGTATAACGGGCTTCTTTTCACTTATAGTACTTATTTCACTGTATTTCCTTCCAAAGCATCTCATTGATTTTAGAAGAACCTTACTCTTGTATATGATCATATTTGGAGTTATAGGGTGCTGTTCTCCATCAATTTATTATCTGATTTTCCTACTAATAGTTAAAGTTGATAATATAATTGGTTGCATTTTTTTGGGATGGATATAGTTGCTCTGTTTCTTAGTTACATTGAAGTGGTACCGTGGTATTCATTTTCTTGTGCAAGTCTTATAAAAAACTGAACAGCAACACTTTACTAAAAGTAAAATTTTTTACGTTTATGTTGACAGTGATGGTGCTGCTGCTTTAGTCTTAGTGAGTGGAGAGATGACACTTAAGCTTGGGTTGCATGTGATTGGAAAGATCACAGGATATGCTGATGCTGCCCAGGTACTTATCCAATATATAGCAGACTAAATAAATGCTAGAGGCTTCTGTGAACATAAAAAAGAAAAATATGTTGCTCATTTTCGTTTCTATCATCTTTTGGGTTTTATGTTCTCAGGGCTGATATGAGATATGCCATGCAGGCACCAGAACTATTTACAACTGCTCCAGCCCTTGCAATACCAAAAGCTATTTCAAATGCTGGCTTGGAGGCTTCTCAAGTTGATTATTATGAAATTAATGAAGCCTTTGTAGTAAGCTTTCATGCCTAATTGATAATATGGACCTAGCAACTAATTTGTCAAATATGAGTTAATTAAAATCTTATTTATCATGTGGTCTGTGCAGGTTGTCTCCCTTTCAAATATGAAACTTCTGGGACTTAATCCAGTGAGTTTATTAATCTTTGGTCAATGATCTTGTTTGAACTTTTTGCTCAGAATTTGTTTTGTGTAGCTCTTCTTTCGTTATTAATTTTTAACACTACCCTTTGCCTTCAGAATTTCGTGGGCACGAGAGTTGGCCATATCCTGTTTTGTTAATCACCTTTTTAATGTTGATTGTAGGAAAAAAAATAAATGTACATGGTGGAGCTGTATCTTTGGGCCATCCTCTCAGTTGTAGTGGTGCCCGTATCTTGGTCACGCTTTTGGGGGTATATTTCTACTGTATTAGTGTTTTATGTTATGTAAATATATACTGCATAGCTATTCTTGCTGTGTGACTATTAATTCTTGGGATGAAGGGTTTTCCCTGTGGCTTTGCATTAATTCGAAGTGTAATGTTTTAGGTACTGAAGCCAAAGAATGGCAAATATGGAGTTGGCGGTGTTTGCAATGGAGGAGGAGGTGCATCAGGCCTGGTTATGGAGCTCCTGTAAATGTGGAACATGCTTGTTTATTTTCTACTCTTCCTGCTTTGACTGATGGAATTAAAATTTTAGTTTGCAACTATTTTTGAATTTTTTGGGAGTACATGATCACGTACTAAGAATATAAAATAAAATTTTTGATTAGAGAGCTTGCACGCAGAGAGGCAATCTCTGCAATCTAAAATATCAATCACCTTATTTGATTTGATTTTGATTGATTTTGTAATGATAGTTTAGACTCAAGGAATAACAGAATGTTGAGTATGGTGCGGTGCGATCGTTGAAGCACAGCAAGTGCAGTGGCCTTTGCTTTTCAGTTCTGACAATCTTCAGATTCTCTTTCACGGGTAAGCCAGCAGACATCTCCATTCTTCTTGTTCTTTTCTCAGGAACCCCTTGTTCGGATTTATTTTCACTTATTGTTGAGTTTCAGTTGATGGGTATGCATCATCATTTTGCATGACTCTTCCATTCTGGGTTTCTTCTGCTTCTAACTCTGCAATGGTTTCTTGTGCTGCTTTTGGGTTCAATTGGTTTTACATTCTCGTTTCGATATCAAACCAGATTCAAAAAAATGTCCCCTTTTGTTGCTCTGTTTCAATTTTCTTTCGCACTTGCATGATTTTAGTTCATAATCCTTGTTTTGTATATGTTTGGTTTCCATTTGTGTATTATTTTCTTTCCTTCTATAAGTGCCTTCATGTTGAGACTCTCTAATCGTTTAGTTTCTCAATTATTGCCTGTTCTCTTCTTTGGTGTATTGTAATATTCCTAATGTATTTTGGGACTTAATACGAAGATCTTGAATTGCTTTCTTCTGCTGTCCATTTATCGTTGTGTTTTCACGTGTGTTAGTGTTTGTTTCTCATTATCTTGGCCTCCCTAAACTTTCTGATCTTGAATTTCCTTATGATGGGCCATTAACAGCTTGCATATCATTTTTCCCCCAATTGAATTAGGCTAAACCTCATGCTATGACGATGAAATTGAATCCTCTGTTCTCTGCATCTGTTTCTTCTAAAGGTAAAAATTTCAATCTTTTTCATATATTTCCAGTTTTTCTCTACACAATGCATAGCCCTGATCATGCTGCAAACTGTTTCTTTCTTGACAGCATTGTGATTTTATGGAATGGTGGGGAAGGAAAGTTTGTACCGCCCTATTGTGGTTCTTGAGGACTACTTAAGGACCACAGAATCTGAAACAGTCTCTTCCAACCCGAGCACATCCGAATTTGAAGTTCAAGGAAACTCAAAGCTTGTATCGCTATGGCGTGGTTTGGTCCAACTACTGAAAAGCAGATCAAAAATACCATTACCCACCTTGCATCCTCTCAGCATCATGAAGCTCTCAAGGAGAATTAGCAGTAGCATAAGAGAAGACATCAGCACTGCGACAAATCCCCTTTTCGATGCTGATTTGCGCTATGTCATGCCTCGGTGGAAGAATTTTAGCCTCTCTGAACTCCAAATTGCAAGCAACTGTTTCAGCCATGGTATGTAGTTTGCTTCAAAATTTGAAATTTATAACCAATTTCCCAACATCATGACCCTTGTGGAATTGTGCTCATGTGCCAGTTATGCATAGAATTTGAGTTGTAGAGAACGTTGTGGGTGTGTCATATAATCATATTCTACCCAGTTTGTGCTTAAAACCCATTGGTGAACCGCATGACCTGATTCATTCGTTATGTCACCTGATTTTTGTTGTATTTGGATCCTACTATATATTATGGTTTATTTCAAGAATTAGTTTATGATATTATAATTCCTGTTACAGATGTCTTTGAGAGAGACAGATGCCCCTTATAATTTCTCCTCTTTTGATAGTGAAACCCTGTATTGTTATTCACTCATGGATTGGACAGTGGATTTGACTTGTTTTCTTGATGTTTGCCTATTACATGTTTGTATTGATAATTTAATTAAGTGCCAACAGGCACATGATCACTAGCTTAATACATAACTGAAGCACAAATTTCACTGGTTGGATTGTAGCCCAACTTTCTGAACTGGTTGGTCACTACAGATGACCAGAAAAAATGCAAAGAAATGGAAAATTTGGGATCCTAGTTGTTTATAAATCGAACAGTTTGGTTGCATAGAGCAAACATAAAACATGAGATCACAAATTATGAATACAGTTTACAACAATAGCAGCATAGAGAAAACAAAAAATGATATTTTATTTCTTGTTCTTGCATCAGCAGCCAATATATATTCAAAAAAAATAAAGAAAAAAAGTGGCGTTTTTTAAAAAATGCCACTTAATGATACACATTAGCTTCTTCCAGCAGAAGCAGGACAAACAAATAAAATTATTTATAAAAAAAAGTGGCGTTTTTTTAGAAACGCCACTAAATGACGTCATTGTAACATCACACGTTAATTTGGGACGGAAGGGGAGACCGCGTCAAATATTTTACGGCGTTTGTCTAATATTTTTAGCGACGTTTTTAAAACGTCGGAAAGCTATTGCGGCGCTATCAGCGACGAAAAAATTAAACGCCACCATAAGCTATTACGGCGTTTTTCATAATTTTTACGGCGTTTTACAAACGCCGCGAAAAAGCAAATTTCCTGTAGTGAAATAATGCGACTTGTGTGGAACAATTTACCACTAAAAAAATTTGAGGTAGAACTCTACAACTCTTTGATAATTTGCAACCGCAAATAGTGAGTTTGGATTGATTTTTTAAGTAATTTGTTCACTTTTTTTTTTTTTTGTCTTTTTTAGTATAAAAGATTTTTTTTTAAAATTTCAAGAGCCTTACATTTTTAGGTTTTACTCATCTAGATCTATCATAAAATAAAAGTTTTAACATTTTAAAAATTGGAAAAAAATTTATTAAAGACAAATAATTGACTTTTTTTTAAAAAAATTCTTTATTAAACTTATTTTTTATTTTTTACTTTTGTAGATCCTTATATATTAGACAAAACGACAAAGTAAAAATAAATAAAGAAATTGACAAAAATTTGAAAAGATAAAATAAAAATCATTAATGAAAAAAAGCTCGCAAAAAAATGTGACTGTTTTTGTTGGATGCTGAACCCATCCCTCGAAGGTTGTTTAGTCGGAGACACTCCAATATCTAAATTAATTCTGCAAGTTGTAAAGTTGAAGTGTAAGTAGGAATTCTATTCTTTATCTTGATTTGAGAATTAAGTGATCATTTTATGCCTTGTGATTTTACTGTCTAAAGTATCATGCGATTAGTTACACATATTGCTCCACCCTAAGCAAGATCGCGTTCCCTATCCAACGAATTTTTCTGAATGTGAGGAGCATTATCCCACTAATGTTAAACTTACATTCCTAACTTAGTCCTCCATTGCTCGTATTTTGCACATCCAAACATTATGCTTGACTATCAAAAGTTTGGTCAGACACTCAATTACATATCATGCTCGATCACCCATCTTCAAACTTGATTGAATAACATGGTCATATAAAATTTCCTCTCATATGATCTGTTGCAATTGTTTCATTTTAATTTTAAAAGAAAAGCATAATAATGATTCAAAATTATAAAATTATTAAGGTCATACCCTTTTATCTAAATTCTATAATTATATTTATAAATCATTTTTATTTTGTTAATATAAAGACAAGTGGGCTAACAAAAGTACCATCCAAAACCGACAGTGACTTGGCCCACCCAAATCACAACCTATCAATTAGGTAAGGAAACAAAGGTACCGTGATCTACTATAAAGAACAGCTCACACATTTAGTACAGCCGTTAGTGTTTAGTGTTAGATTTTTTTTTGTTTTTTATTTTTAGTGGGTTAATATTTTATTAAATAAATAAAACATTACATGAAGGGAAAAAAAGCATGATCATAAAAACTAAGCTCTCTCTCTTATACTAAAAAATTGTTCAGATTCTTTCATCCAAAACGTGTTTAAATTCTTCAAAACACTTTCACTTTGAGAGCATTGATCTTTTATTTTCCTTTGTTTCTTCAAACTTTTTTGTTTTAAATCCCTTCTCCAATAGCAGCTTTGTGCCCTTAATTTTCCTCAATATTATCCATTGAACTTGTATCATCATTAGCAACACTAAGCATCTCAACTTGAGTGCCTAGACTTTCTGATGAAATAGAAGGCCATTGCAACTGCCATATGACCATTGTCGTAATTGCTTTGTAAAGCATGTTGTTGGAGGTGCGAAAATGTGAAAGGGACTAATGTGACATTGGAAGTGCATATAGGTCTCTAGATATGCCTAATAACTAACTGCTTGGTTGGAAGCCGCCAAGTAAACTCCAAAATCATAATGAGTATATCACATGGACAGTTGAATTATTCTTATCCCCATTATAAAATGTTTATCCTGAATGTGATAACCCAATCTTTTTTTCTCTGTTTTTTTTTTTTTTTTTTTTTTTTTTTTTTTTTTTTTCCCTTCAAAACTGAATAGTTTCCTAGAAAAGGAATTATGGGATTGAGCCTACAATGGTGGGATTGAATTTGATTTTAGACAATGCAGGCATGTCAAATTTGAAAAAAGAAAAAGAAAAACATAATTTAGAAAAGTAAAACAACAAAATAAATCGATGAACTGTATCTAAGAGAAGCCATATCCATGTTTTATAGAATGGAAGTCATCTTTTATCTAAGAATAACTACTTAATTTTTTTGATTGATTACTTGATTGAATGAAACTATTAACACATCCAGAATATGCTCAAGACGTGCAACCAAAACTCTGTTATCAGAATAATCAAAAATTAAATAATAAAAAAAATATAGTGATTTTAAGGGTTGGTTTGGGATGTCCTAAAAAAATGCACTTTTTGACTTATTGGTGGGTTTGGGTTTGGGTTTGGGTTGGATTTGGGTTGGGTTTGATGTGATGTGTTAGAGAGGTGATGTGATTTAAATAAGATGATGTGACTTAAATAAGATAGTGATTTTTTGACTTTTTAACTTATTTAGTACATGCCAAACTAAATTTGAAATGCAAGTCAATTTACCAAAATCGAGCCAAAACTAACTAATGTGTTTAGCTATTACAAATTAACATTTTCCAATAAGAAATATTATTTATCACTAGATTTTTTTTACCAGAAGTTTTCACCTCATACATATATCTATGCAATAAATGTCATGTATATATGTATGACTCGTCATATTTAAAAAAGAGAAAAGTTAGCGATCATGAAATTTTTTTCATGAAAATGATCATGAAAGATTTATAATCCTTGGATTACCTTGATTAGTGTGTGGTACTTTATTCTAAGTGTAATCCAAGGGCCACAAAACTTTCATGATTATTTTCATGAAACATTTTTCATAATATCTAGCATTGTTGTTTAAAAAATAATGAGATTCACAATATCACATTAAAAATTCAGTAAAATATTTTGGTAACATAAAGCAGCATTCTTATCTACAATTTTTAATCATTCCATTCTTATCTAAAATCTTCAACCAGACCAATTACACCACCTAAGTATTAAAAAGACATCAAGATCAAGTTAAACTAAACTAGTACAAAGAATACGAAAAGACTATTATCAATGTGTCTTTTACTATCACCTTGGTAGAAGAAGAATTAGGTATTTTAAAGTATCCACTACTTGAAATGTGGGATACAGCAAAAGCACACACTAGTAGGGTATACAACTACTAGTGCAAGAGAATGAGCATACTTGAGGTGTATGTCATACTGTGGGGACTCCCAACTTCTCTATTCATGTGCTTCACCAACTCTCTCTCTCTCTCTCTCTCTCTCTCTCTCTCTCTCTCTCTCCACAATAGCACTTTTGGAGCCCTTCACATGCCTATAAATAGATACCACTTCATGCATTTCAGAGTCATAGTTGTGGGTTTTAAACACATTTTCTTCTATGGCTACCCACAAGGTTATGAGTATTGTTTTCTTTGTGTTATTGGGTTTAGGCATATGTTCTGCAACTAGAGCCCTCCTCACTCTTGAAGGAGGTGGCTACACTCTGGGGTCAGGCGGCACCATCAACTATGGTGGTGGTGGTGGTGGTGGTGGTGGTGGAGGCGGCTCTGGAGGTGGTGGTGGTGGCTATGGAGGTGTAGGTGAACATGGAAATGTTGGATATGGAGGTGGTGGAGGAACTGGAAGTGGTGGTGGTTATGGAGCTGGTGGAGAACATGGTGCAGGGTTTGGTGGAGGTGGTGGTGGAGGGAGTGGTGCTGGTGGTGGTGGAGGAGGAGGAGGCTATGGTCCTGGAGTAGAGCATGGTTCTTCTGGATATGGAACTGGGGGTGGTGAAGGAGGTGGTGCTGGCTATGGTGCTGGAGGAGAACATGGAAGTGGATATGGTGGTGGTGGAGGCGGAGGAAGTGGTGGTGGTGGTGGAGGCGGAGGAAGTGGTGGTGGTGCGGGCTATGGTGCGGGTGGAGCGCATGGAGGTGGTTATGGTGAAGGAGGTGGTAGCGGTGGTGGCTATGGAGCTGGTGGAGAGCACGGAGGTGGCTATGGTGGCGGTGGAGGGAGTGGCGGTGGTGGTGGAGGAGGTTATGGTGCAGGAGGAGCAGGAGGTGGTGGATATGGTAGTGGTGGTGGTACTGGCGGTGGTATAGGACACGGTGGTGGATATGGTGGTGGCGCTGGTGGTGGCGCTAGTGGTGGAGCAGGCTATGGTGGCGGAGGTGAACATGGTGGTGGATATGGAGGAGGTGGTGGGAGTGGTGAAGGTGGTGGGAGTGGTGGCTACGTCCCTTGAGAAAACATTCTCAATTCCTCACTCTCTTAAATGGAGAAATCTCCTAACTAGTACCAATAAGATTTAATTATGTGTTGAGAGGAAAATGTGTTGTATGAAATGTTAAAATTTAATGCCTTCAAATTTGCATTTGCATTTATGTGTCTTGTTCTTTTCTAATTTTTCAATCTAAGATGTGATGCACTTTGGTCACAAAAGTCTCACTAACCCAGATTATTTTATTTTATTTTTTTGGAGTTTGATAAATTGATAGGACAAGAAATTGAATTCAATAAAAATTACTTTAATGAGATTATTTGAGTGGAAGATATTTCTCACTAAAATGCATTCACAAAAAATATATTTTGAACCAAAATAAAAGAAGCCTAAAATTTGGCATTAGGTGCATGATAATTTGAACGAAACAGCCACCTTATTGTACTAAAACAATTTTAAAGAAAATCTGGAGGGCATTGATGAAGCCTAAAATTTGGCATTAGTCTTAATGCTTTCCCAGAAAATTATCACAAAATCGGATACAATTCTGTTACATGTGATGAATTCCACCAAATGTGTTGCTCCTATCCATGTAAAAGAGTTGTGTCTAATTTTGTGACAGTTTCTATACGCTAAGAAAAATTGATGTACTCTAGCCTTATGCTTTTTAGGATTTGACCCATTAATATGACAAGATATAATTATCACAAATTTAAAATTGATTTGTGACAATACCCTATTTAAATAAAAGAAATAATACATATCACCGATTATTTATTATCATTTTGTATCACTACTTTTTTTTTTTTTTTTTGATAACCGAGTGTCCGGGCCAGCACCCCTTCGGAGTGACGCACCTCGACTAATCTCGGGGCCCTGAGCCAATCGACCGGGCAAAGACACAGTGGCCCGCCAGTAGCCAGCTGGGGGTGGGATTCGAACCTGAGACCTAGAGAGGAGCATACTCCTAGGTCCCTGGTCCCTTGCCCTCAACCAACTGGGCTACCCTTACGGGTTATTTTGTATCACTACTTGCATGGATAATTATGATCAGTATTTTTGTTTCAAGATAATTACTAAGGAATTAGTACAAACAAATGATATTCCAATTGCTCAATTGGAATATAATTACAAATTGAATATTGTTTCAATTTTCAAAATGTAAGTGATGAAATTACTAATGTAGTGGTGTTATATTGAAGATATAAAATAAATTTTGTTTATTTATGTATTAGTATGGTGATATTAATTGGTGAGAATAAATTTATGAATTTATATAAAAAATTATTAATATATAAAAGATGAATTTATTATTTTTACCACCTCCCCAATTTTATGAGATTGTATTATGAAACCCAGCCCCCATGGGTTTGCCAATACCTTTAAGAGGATTCATAGTTTCACGGGTGGTATTGTTACAAAACAAATAATCCACTAGATGGTTAGTCCAATCTCACCTATGGATTAAAACAAAGAGAAATTATAAATTAGGGATTGTTTTGGGTGTTTTAAATAAGTGTAATTTTTGTTTTTTTAGACTAAAAATTTGAGGAAGAAAATATGGATGTTTGGGTTAACTTTTTGACTTTTTATAAAAAAATGTGTAATAAAAAATTGTAAAAATTGATTTGTAGGGAAAAATTAGAATTAGGAGTTGTACAGCCGTAATTGTTGACTTTTGGTGAATAGTGTTAACTTTTTAACTTTTTGAATAACTTTTTGACTTTTTGACTTTTTTGCAATATGTCAAACTTGGCGTTAGTATACTACTAAAAATCTAATTTCAGATTAGTAATAAATTTTACCAACATTAATAATTAAAGTCATAAAAAAACAAATGTTCGATAAATAATCACTGATCCGCTAATTAGGATGCTTGGCTCTCTTTAAAGGCAGAGTCCGGGGTTCGAGTCCCGGCTGCGGAACAATTTTTTTTGTTTTCCTTTAAAACTTTTAGGGTGTATTTGGTTTGTGTTTTGAGATAAATTTTTTTAAAAAAATTTGGAGAGAAAGTTTAAAAAAAAATTTGATTTGTTTGGTTGTATATTTTGAAAATAGTTTTGGAGTATAGGAGTATGGGATGATTTGATATTTTGTTGTAGTTTAATAGATATGTGTGGAAAAAAAAAATGATTGAGAATGAGACAGGAGAGAAAAAAAAGTGATTGATTGATGTGTAGGAAAAAAAAGTGATTTTGAAATTTTTTTTCAAAAAATTTTCAACCAAATAAAATTTTGAAATTTTTTTTCAGAAATTGTATTGGGAGAGTTAAACCAAACAAGGGCTTAATCTTTTAATAAATGTGGGGAAATTTATATTTATGGGGTATTTTCTAATTTATGTAATCCATGGTGTTACATGTAACAATTAATATATCAATATATGTTATGATATTGTCATTTTAAAACTAGAACCCCACCCATTATATAAATTACAAAGATCCAAACCGTCTAAAATTATGTCACATGCACTAATTGGTATATCAATTTATATAATAAACTAGGATAGTTTTTGAATCATTAAGATATTTTTGTCCAGCTAGGACATTTGGATAGCTAAGATCTGTTCAAATTATATAACAATGGCTGAGATATATTTTTCAAAAAATGTCTTACATATACATTTTCTACTTTTTCGCTTCTCTCACTTATTTTTTCCTTTTCTCACTCATCTTTCTATGATCCCATGATCCCACATTCCTTCCTCTTTTCTTTTTATTTTTTTTTCTCCCATTTTTATTTTTCTCTCTATTTGTTTATTTTTTTTATTTTCTCTTTTTTGTTCACTTATTTTTATTTATATTATATGGAAAAATCTGCAATCCCAGAATTAGGAGCCACATTTTACTATGTGTAGTAGAGATTAAATGAATTTTATAGTCCACAAATTAAATAAATTTGAATAATTAATAATTATTTTTAAATATATTGAATACCTAATAGACTTCATAAATTTAGATCTCATATGAATCTGCAACATCTATATAATAAAGCAGGACTGTTTTTGAATTTTCAACATATTTTTGTCCTATTAGGACATTTAGATGGCTCAAATCTGTTCAAATTATAAAACAATGGCTGAGATATATTTTTCAAAAAATGTCCTACATATGCATTTTTTAATTTCCCGCTTCTCTCTTTTACTTTTTCCTTTTCCCACCCATCCTTCCATGATTCCATGATCCCACATTCCTCTCACTTTTTCTTCTTTTTTTTTATTTGCTCCCGTTTTTATTTTTGGGGTACTTACCAATTAGTCCTATTAAGTAGACTTATTTACCTACAGGTCCTAACTAATAAATTTAACATTATAAAAATAAGAGAGTGATAAATTTATCACTAAAAATTTATTCATAAAAACAAAGAGACTGATAAATTTATCACTATAAATTTATTCATAAAAATAAAAGACTGATAAATTTATCTTTATTACTTAATAAATTTATCAAATAGGACTTAATGGGTAATAAGTCTCCAAAGTAGGACTTATTAGGTAATAAGTCTCCAAAGTAGGACCTATTGGTAGTTTACCCTTTATTTTTTTCTCTATTTTTTTTTCCTCCTTTTTGTACAATATATTTTACCCATATTTCCATATTTATTTTACAAATTTTTTTTTTTTTTTTTACGCATATTTCCATACATACAATTTTCATATAATTATATAAGCAAAAACAATATTGTATATGCCCGTGGAAATTGTATGTATGTCAGACACATCTATCTATATAGCTATATATTATATAAGCAAAAACGAGTTTTCGTGAGGAGTTTTGTGAAAACTCCAAAATTTTATAATAAATTTGTGATTTTATCAAATTAAAAAATAAATTTAAATAGTGTTGGGATTATAATTATATTATAATCCTAACATTATTTACACCGTGTCTTCAGGCACGAGCATACGCTAGTTAATACATATATCATTATTCTTATTTAATTTTAAGAGATTTAGATTAACAAAATGATGGTTTAAATGTGGGGAGAAAAAAATATAGAGTGAAATTATTTACCTTTTAGTATAGAATAATAATTTATTCTAAATGGATACATAATTTAACATAAAACTGTTTGTCATTTTAATTTTATCATTTTTTTTTTTCATTTACATTTCCTTAGTGTAAACCTTAAAATTAGGTCAACAACAATGGTAGAGGGCCCTAATTTCTGTGGCTCAAAAGGCTCGAATTTGTCAAAACGACGTCGTTTTGAGTACAAAACAACATCAAAATTGCCAAAACGACGTCGTTTTGGCAATTTTGAGCCATTTGAGCCACAGAAATTATGGCCCTCAAACATTTTTCTTAGGTCAATTAGAAAACACATGATATAAAATGATACCTTTTTTTTCCATATTTGAATCGGCTTTATTATGAAGTTCGAGGACTTAAATATAAAAATTAAAATTTTGAGATTATACTAGAAAATTCCAAGGTCACATTGAAAACTAAGACAAAGTTGGATGACTTAAACAAAGGTCACATTAAAAGCTAGATCAAACTTAGAGCAGTAATGCTACAGACCCTAAAAATTCTATCAAAAGTTTTACCAAATGTCTCACATGGGTGTGGGACCCACACAATGTGGGTCCCATGTGGGTCCCACATGAGACATTTAGTAAAACTTTTGGTAGAATTTTTGGGGTCTCTAGCATTTTTCAACTTAGAGGAATAATTCATAGTTTATCCTAGAAATAATGTAGTCAGTCAGTCACCAAGTAATGATCAATAAATTGGGTTAGGCTTCTCTCAAAAAAAAAATTTAAAATTAAATTAAATTAAATTGTATGTTGTTTAAAATAGACCAATCATTTTTTAAAAGATAAACACGATAAAATGAAAAAATTAGATCAAATTTATTTATTTATTTTTTTTGTAGATAATATGTACGGAAAATTTTATAAAATAAACAATTCAGATTATTAAAAAAAATTGAACAACTAAGAGAGTCATGGCTCTCTTAGGCTTTGTTTTGGGAGTAACTATTTTAGTCAAAAAGCTAAAAAGTCACTATAAATAGTCACATCACTTTTTCTATTTTTCTGTACATCTTTTTTATAAAAAGTTAAAAAATTACTAAAATAATATATTCTGAAACGAGGCATCAGTCTCTATTTGTGGTGATTATTCACAAATTATGGTGTGCTAATTGTTACTACTTAAACGTTTTTACATGATTGAAATTTAATTAAAAATAAAATAATTTTGAAAAAAAATGTTAGTATTGCCTATTTTGAGAAGTAGATTAAAAGTTAATTTTTTGAAGCAAAAAAAATGTATAAAAAAATAGAGATGTATTGTGTCCTAAAAAAGTCAAAAGTCAAAAAGTTGATTTTTAATCGTGTTAACAAAATAGGAAGAGGTTTTTTTTTTTCCTCTTTTTTGCTTCAAAAAAAAAGGATGCTGTGAGATGTCATCACGGCATTCGTGGGCCCGACCCTGAGGTAATCGGTTGTCAACCTGATTTAACCTAACCCAAAGGAAGTGACCCACAATCGAGACATCAGTGAAACTCATTAACCACCCCCAACAAGACCAAGCAAGGTTTAATCAAAGTACAGTGCGAGATCTCTGAAGAGAATCACTGAAAAATCTAACATTTCGCACCCTCCAAGAATCGAACTTGACTCACTGCTGTAAGAAGGCAATGTCTTTACTACTGAGTCACCAACTCCGGTGGTAAAATAAGAATAGTTGAGTCTTGTTTCTTATATATACAATTATTAAACTTAAATAAATAAATAAATAACCACAAGCAAACAAAATTGTGCAATAATTCGAGCAAAAGGTTTGTTAATCTGCACAGCCATCTCTCTCTTGAGAGCTCCGGTTCAAGTCCCGGCAGTGGAAATTGTTTTTTTGCTTTTTGTTTTTGAGGGGCTGCCTAATTCAATGTTGGAAAATGTTAGAGGGCCCGAAATCTGAGGCTCGAAGCCGGCTCGAAACCCAAAACGACGTCGTTTTGGGTTTCAAATTTTTTTTTTTCCCCTTTTCTTCCTCCTCTTTCTTTTCTTCTTCTTCTCCGTTTTGAACACAGGAGAAGCAGAGGCGAGAGAGAGAACCAGAGGCGAGAGGCGGGAGCTCGTCGTCGCAGGTCGTCGTCGTCGCAGGTCGTCGCTCGTCGGCCTATCGTCGCAGCTCGTCGCTCGTCGGAAGACTTCGCCTCTGCCTCCGCCCGCCTCCGCCTCCAGCCCCATTTTTATGGCCCCCTCCAGTTCCATTCTTCTCCTTCCTCTTCTCCTTCTTCTTCCTCCTCTTCTTCTTCTTCTTCTTCTTCTTCTTCCTTCGTTCTCAAATTTGAGCCATTCGAGCCTGAGCCTTTTCGGGCCCTGTAGCGCTACTGTTCAATGTTTTTGAGTCCCATGCTTTTAGGTTTTTGGGCTTGGGCTCTGTAATGTGGGCCGAAGCCTAACCAAGCGACAGAGTAATGTTGTGGTCTCTATCATGGGCTTGAACTCTACTCAAAAAAGGTAGTTCTTGGGTCCAAGTTGCTGGGTTGATTAGGAGAAACCCGACCCGATCTCAACTTTTCTTGGGGCTTGAACAAGTTGAGTAATATTGTAGTGATTATATTTAAATACCACATGTAGGCACTATGTGATGCAATTAATAGTTTATAAAGTATATTAGTATTAGTAATTTGTAAAATATATTTTTTATTAGAAGTTTTATCATGTTGCTTATAAATTGGTGTATTTTTTAGACTTACTTTTGTCTTTAGTAAAAAAAATTCACATTAGATGAAATTATTCTACTTTTTAGCTTTGTTTAAATTAGATGATCTCAAAAAAAAAAATAGTGAAAACAAAAATAAGCCTAACATATTTAGTGAATTTCTAAACTTTGTGATTGGTTAATCTGAACGAATTATTGCATTCAAAATAAATTTGATTCACACTTTATTTTCGAATTACTTCTCGAGTTTCATTTTAGTGATGATCTAAAATGATGCGATTTCACAGTAAATCAAATTTTGCACCATATGCTGCTTTTCTAAATGTAAATCTAATTTATTATTGAATTCCATTACACATAATGGATATGTTACTCAAAGAGATATATAAAACAAGAACTAAAGCATATGACTACAGGTTTGAGTATGAGAGCAAATACTTTGCAATCTCTTCTCAACACCTTTGATTATTAAGGAACCAATACTGGGTAATGTTCTTCAAACATAAAACATGAGACATTGTGTTCATATTATTTCCAAATAGAGTACTTTGCCATTCATATTTGGCATTCAGTCAATCAAGTAGACTTTGTAGAGCGGATTTTTAAGCATGATTTTCTTGAGCTCTTGGCCAGAAAATTTTTCCTCAAACGTTCTGCAATCATCAATTTCGTAGTAAGTGCTGACGAAATTGGAGATTCTTCCGATATGTTCTCTAGATTTTCAACATGGGATCTACCCCTGATCATGTCAACCTCTCCTTCTCCATTCATCATAACCATACTACATGGAATTTTCTCTGCCATAGTATTCTCTATATTTCTGATGATGCCTGTTATCACATATCATAGACCAACTATTAGCACTCTATTTATTTTCAACTTTTGAGTATTTAAAGTTTTTTTAAAAAAATAAATGTTTGGTTATGGTTATTTAACTTCCAATTGTGAAATTTTTGACTTTTTTAACAAGACTCATCTCTGTTTGGCAATTGTTAAAAAAGATTAATTTTTTCCAGAACTTGTTTGTCTTTAATGAAATTTTTGAAATTTTGTATTACAATTTTTACTTTTTTCTCATGTCTCTTCTCAAAGGATCTAAAATGTGAAGAATCTATTAGGGAAAAAAAATAGCATTTTCTAAATGCATCAACCCTTTTTAGTAACAACTCTATTGTAAAAATAAAATAAAAAAACAAAAACAAAAACAAAAACAAAAAAGCCCACTAAGAAAGCAATTGTCAAACTCAACCTAAGATTGTTGACAATCAACAATATCGTGTATTCAGAGATAATATTTAAAATTTAAAATATTTGTATCAAATTTATTTTGAATATGACTCACACCACTCCAAATTTAAATCTACATTATAAATCCAAATTTAAATCTACATTATAAATTCAAATTTTACACTCTTTTTAGTATTTTTTTCATATTGCATACCATTTTTGACGATTTTAATATATGTATGTAGGCATTAATGTACCTATCAAACACTACCAGAGTTGCATGAAGGCTTATGATTTGTTCAACCACAAGTAGTTGCAAAGGGTACCCCATTTCTAATCTCATCTGTGGTTTTACCTACACTCGATTCACCAAAAAAAAAAAAAATTTAATAATATGTTAGTTCAATAGCAACACAATGATAGGACAATTTGTTGCAACTTAAATGAGTTAATCATAATTTATTTTAGTTTAAGAGTTTATGTCACATTTTTTAATATAGTTTATGTTTACCATTTATTAGACAAAAATAATTGAAATAAGTTATAAAAAAAATTAATTATCTAAAAGCCGAAAGAGAGGTGATTATCAATCTTTTACTTACAATAAGTTGGACCAAATAAAACTAAACCATCTACGGGGATTAACAAAATAATAATAAATTATAGAATAAAATAAATTTGCTAGTAGGACCTCTAAACTAACAGCCAAAAATATTGTATTAATATGTATATAAGAATTTTACAATATATTAATTCAATCTCAACCGTATATTCACAATTTGAATAAAATTTACACATTGTTGGAGTACCTAAATTTTCTAATAAATTAAAGTTTAGCATACCCCGTATTGTTGGCAAAGATTAATTAGTTGTGGTGACCTCACTCAAGAGCATGGTCTTGCGGAGGGAGACGATGTTGTACGCCGCCGGCATTCCGGTACTTTTCAATTTCCTTGTATTTATCATACTTCTGATGACATACTGAAACTGAATATTTCACTACATTGATTCATTGCATGTGGAGAGCACATCTGACACATCACATTCACATACTATATCTGCATGCACACACTCCATGCATCATACTTGCACTTGCATTTGATATACATACTCTGGCTGATGTATTCAAACTGCCCTTTTCAGGTTCCACTGTCACGGCCCGAGCCATCCAAGCCTTCTCGAGCAGCTAGGAGAGGGGACTCGACTCGCAGCCAAGGTAGATGTATAGCACCTGTCAGATATGACAAGGAGTCCAACGAGGAGGAGGAGTCAGCACATCCACAGTCAGAGACATCTGCAGGCAGGATGATGACTCTGGTTCTGGTTCTGAGGACGGAGGTGGTGCCGAGGAGGATTCCGAGGACAATGAATCTGATTCAAATAGGGGTGCTGGCGGTGGTGGTGCAGAGGCTACTCAGCCGAAGAGGGTGAAGAGGGCCTTTCGGTCTTGAGCTTGATAGCACTGATCCAGATGTTCCTACTTTATTTTTCTTTTTACATGTAGTTGTAGCACATTGTACAGCTTAGGCAGTTTTATTTTCCTTAAAACTTGTACCCTGTTGTAAAATGTTGTAAAAAAGAAGCTATGATGGAATGAAACAGCTTTTTGTTCAAAAAGTGTTGTATTCTGTATTCTAAGCATCGCATCGCACCATTTTGCACAAAAATGAGATTGAATGGAAATTGAACATCGTGTATTGTCAAGTCAGGTAGTGAACCGACACAACAAACAAAACAACTTAACTCACTAAGCAACAACAAGACCTTAACAAGTTTACAACTCGATAAGTAAAGAGTAACAACTCGATAAACAAAGAGCAATAACTCGATAAACAAATGAGCGACAACTCAATAAACAAATGAGCAACAACTCGATAAGCAAATGCATTTCGGGCTAAGCAAAGCAGCAGAACGCACCCGAAACAAAGGTAAGCTCGGACCTTCAGCACTCCTAGCATAGAGGAAAGCTAGAGACTCTCTTCTGGAGACAAGGAAAAGCTGTAGACCACTTTTTTTATCATGGCCGACCACCATAGGAGCCTGCTAACCAGTTTTTTGTTCTACAGGCCAAACAAGCAGCTGGCCGACCAGAAAAAGTGGTCAGCCGATCACTTGACCTGGGGACCTCCAGCTTTCTGACACTTGTCCTCCAAACAGTGCCTTATCCTTCATAAAGGCTCCAGCTTCGTGGTTCCCTCATTCTAACTCAGCTTTGCATCAAAATGGAGGCGTTTCTTGTCCAAAATCTCACAAATTGGATTGCTACCTTGGATGGCTCGGAAAAGGTGAATTTCTGGGGCTTCAGCCTAAATGCACTATTCACGCTGAGTCGCACCCTGCTGCGTCTTCTATTTCTTCATGTCGCGGCAAAGTTTTGGAATCCGGTAACACACGTCTTTAGCTTTGGTGAACAAGAGATATGTCCCACTTTCAAAGACTTCCAAGCTTTGATGGAGTCTGAACGCGAGGAAGAGATTTTGCCACAATTCCGCTTCGGTCACGTCCAAGACTTAGGACGGATGTGTGGGCTTACTTTGCATGACGCTCGGTCATTGATTTGTGACGGAGTGCTGGACATTCCGAGCTTGGTTCATCGGTTTTCTGATGCCGGCGACCGTGGCGACCATGACTGGCAAGGTTTCTGACGACATGCACTTTGCTTGTGTATGTTGTCACATTTCTTGCTTGCGCCAGGCTCTGGTGGGTTTAGCACCCGTTTGATTGAGGTTACCGAGGGCTTGAAAAAGGGCAAGAGCTGTATCACCATGACACTAGCTGAGACGTTGATGGGTTTGGACGCTTTCCATCGCCGAGAGACGACTAGATTCGCGGGGAGTCCACTACTGCTGCAGGTAATGTTTCCCCACCCCATCTCACATATATTTCTCACATCACTCGGCCCTCAGACTCGATTTTTCTCTCAAAACCCTTTTCTCGTTTTTCTCTCAACGTACGCCTCTCTATTCTTTAATCTCTCATTTTTCATCCCTCCCCAGATATGGTTGATGGATGAGTTGAAGATTCTGGACTCATGCCCAGCATATTCAGCTCGCGGCTATTTCTTCTGGCGACGTCTAGTCGATGCCCCTAATGAGAGATGGTGGTACGAATGGATGTGCAGTTTGACTACTCTTGACATTGCTTGGCGCCGCCCCTGGCTTAATCTACTGGCGATGAGCTACAGCATGACTCGCCAACCCGGGATTCAGTTGATCGGGCTGACACAGTGTGTACTTTACTTCCCGTTCCAGTTCCGACGCTAGTTCGGACATGATCAGACTTGCCCAGAGGAAGGGATAGAGTACTCTGCTGCATTTCCAGTCCGAGGCGCACAGCTAGCTCGGTATGCCGCAGCATGGAGGACGAGAGAGCTTTTAGCCCCCGCTCTCACTTTTAGTTGCAGTCTCTCTGATGAGTGCATAGCTTGGCTTGATGAAGAGGCACAGATCGGGCCTACTTCGGCATCAGAGGCTTCCACAAGCTCTGGGATGGGACGCAAGAACACCTGACTATGCCCCGAATTTATTTGTTTTAATCAGTACTTTCAAGTTTTCTTTATGAATGTAATAAAAAGCAACTTCAATTTGTATTCAAGAATAGGAGAACTCTGTATTGAAATCAATGTAATTGAAGGTTGTGGGTAATGTAAATTTCCCGTTTGGTCCAAAAATGGTCTAAGTTGTAAAAAGATTAATTTGAGCAAAATCAACTTTTATTGAAACTTTTCAAAACCATTTTCGATATGGATCACAACTGGACACGCCTGAAATCTATCACTGAGATGTACAACCCCGGATCCAGCAACTGGAAAGTTGCCCCTAGTTTGAATAGCACTGCGTCTGGAGATCACAACCAAGCTCTTTAATGCAGAATAGACGAAGATGACTAAACACAATCACACGGACAAAGTTGATTTGGAAGTGTTTACGGCTGGACTTCAGAATGAAGTTGCCTACGTATCCCAAAGACAGGAATCAAGCCTTACGTAGTTCGACTCAGGTTCACTCGTGTATTAACACTCTCCTTTTGCGCTCTAACTTTTGCCAAGGCCGCCCTTTCTGGGTTTTCAACCTTGCGAGCTCAGTTTTTATTATTTCAAATTTTCTATACTCTAACTTTTGCCTAGGTCGCCCTTTCGGGTTTTCGGCCTAGCGAGCCACTTAGGGATAGTATTTCTTCAACTTGTCCATGTTGATCGGCTGGGAGAACTCTAGGCCACCTAGGTCCATCAAAACGACAACTCCACCCGACCAGATAGACTTGATGATGTAAGTGCCAGTCCAATTGGGTCTAAACTTGCCCCTAGGGTCGTGGATGGGAGCTCGGTTGTCTTTAAGCATAAGATCCACTTCTTTCAAATTTCTGGACTTAACCTTCTTGTTGAAAGCCCTGGCAATCCTCCGTTGATAACCTTGAACGTGATACAGTGCTTTCAGCCTTCTCTCGTCAAACAGCATGAGTTCTTCAAACCTGCTTTGCTGCCAATCTGCCTCAGCTATCTGACACTCAGCCAATACCCGTAATGACAGAACCTCAACTTTGATAGGCAGAACAGCCTCTATCCCATAAACCAAAGAATACGAAGTTGCTCCAGTAGAAGTTCGAATTGAAGTCCGGTAGCCCCACAGAGCAAATGGTAGCTTATCTGGCCAGTCTCGGTAGGTTTCCACCATCTTCTGCAGAATGTGCTTGACGTTCTTGTTGGCGGCCTCAATTGCTCCGTTGGTCTGCGGCCGATATGTAGATGACTTATGAAAAGCCACGTTGTATTTCTCCAACAAGTCGGTCACCTCCTTCTTGAAGTGAGAACCATTATTCGAAATAATCTCGTTGGGGACCCCGTAGCGACATATGATATTGTTCCTGATAAACTTAGCAACATGCGATGCCTTCAACATCGTGTAAGATTGGGCCTCAACCCACTTCGTAAAGTATTCTATCGCTACCAAAATGTACTCATGCCTGTTGGACCCCTTCGGAGTTCTCTGGGTTGGTCCAGAGAAATTCTTTGGTTTGCATTAGCACATATAGAGCTTTAACTGGTTCTTATCTGGGTTTTAGTTGTCACTAATCAGGTTGGAGAGTCTCTTCTTATCTAGTTCTATACATATGGGTGATTTTTCAGCCCACGGTTTTGTTCAAAACCAGCTTTTGGTATCTTCAGAGCTGTGTGCTATAAACACCATCTCTTTGCGAATTTCTCTGGGTTTGGGAAATTTATCTGGTTTGAGTGAATTTCTTTGGGTTTGGAGAAGGGAAATTTCTCTGGAGAGAAGGGAAGGCTAGGAAGGCCAAAGAAATTTTCTCTGGAGAGGGAAATTTCTCTGAAGGCCAGAGAAGGAAAATTTCTCTGGAAAGAAGGGAAGACTAGAGAAATTTTCAAATTTTCTCTGAAGAGTTGAGTCTAGGAGAGGCAGGGAGAGCAGAGAAATTTGTTTAATGTTCTCTGCCTTTAACTGAGTAAAATTGGTGAAGTCAATTTTCTCTGGGCTTGGGAAGTCCAGAATTTATCAATTTTCTCTGGTTTGAAAATTGGTCAAACTGAACCTAGAGAAATTTGAATTTTCTCTGGGTTGAACCCAGAGAAATTCTTTGGAAATTTAGAATTTCTCTGGACAAAATTTCTCTGGACTAATTTTTTCTGGAACAATTTTCTCTGGACCAATTTTCTCTGGATCAACTTGAGGGACCTTAGACATTATAAAAATATTAGATGTCCTTTATGTTATAAAATCTTAATTCGAGAGACCTTAAAAAAAACCCCCAATAATAATTTATTCTAAATGGATACATAATTCAACATAAAACTGTTTGTCATTTTAATTTTATCACTTTTTTCTTTTTCATTTACATTTCCTTAATGTAAACCTTAAAATTAGGTCAATTAGAAAACACATGATATAAAATGATACTTTCTTTTTTTTTTCATATTTGAGTTGGCTTTATTATGAAGTTTGAGGACTTAAATATAAAAATTAAAATTTTGAGATTTATACTAGAAAATTCCAAGGTCACATTGAAAACTAAGATAAAGTTGGATGACTTAAACAGAGGTCACATTAAAAGCTAGATCAAACTGAGAGGGATAATTCATAGTTTATCCTAGAAATAATGTAGTCAGTCAGTCACCACGTAATGATCAATTAATTGGGTTAGGCTTCTCTCAAAAAAAAAAAAAAAAAGACAATTAAATTGTATGTTGTTTAAAATAGACCACTCATTTTTTAAAAAATAAATACGATAAAATGAAAAAATTAGATCACATTTATTTTTTATTTTTTTTGGTAGATAATATGTACGGAAAATTTTATAAAATAAACAATTCAAATTATTAAAAAAAATTGAACAACTAAGGGAGTCATGGCTCTCTTAGGCTTGTTTTGGGAGTAACTATTTTAGTCAAAAAGTTAAAAAGTCACTATAAGTAGTCACATCACTTTCTCTATTTTTCTGTACATCTTTTTTTTTATAAAAAGTCAAAAAATTACTAAAATAACATATTCTCAAGCGAGGCCTCAGTCTCTATTTGTGGTGATTATTCACAAATTATGGTGTGCTAATTGTTGTTACTAGTTAAACGTTTTTACATGATTGAAATTTAATTAAAAATAAAATATTTTTGAAAAAAATGTTAGTATTACCTATTTTGAGAAGTAGATTAAAAGTTAATTTTTTGAAATAAAAATGTACAAAAAAATTGAGATGTATTGTGTCCTAAAAAAGTCAAAAGTCAAAAGTCAAAAAATTGATTTTTAATCATGTTAACAAAATAGGAAGAGTTTTTTTTTTTTCCCTCTTTTTTGCTCCAAAAAAAAAAAAGGATGCTCTGAGATGTCATCACGGCATTCGTGGGCCCAAACCCTGAGGTAATCGATTGTCAGCCTGATTTAACCTAACCTAAAGGAAGGGACCCACCATCGAGATACCAGTGAAGCTCATCAACCACCCTCAACAGGACCAAGCAAGGTTTAATCAAAGTACAGTGCGAGATCTCTAAACAGAATCACTGAAAAATCCAACATTTCACACCTTCCAAGAATTGAACTTAACTCACTGTTGTAAGAAGGCAATGCGAGTCACCAACTCCAGTGGTAAAATAAGAATAGTTGAGTCTTGTTTTTTATATATACAATTATTAAACTTAAATAAATAAATAAATAACAACAAGCATTCGAGCAAAAGGTTTGTTAATCTGCACAGCCGTCTCTTTCTTGAGAGCTCCAGTTCGAGTCCCGGCAGTGGAAATATTTTTTTTTACTTTTTGTTTTTGAGTCCCATGCTTTCAGGTTTTTGGGCTTGGGCTCTGTAATGTGGGCCGAAGCCCAACCAAGTGGCAGAGTAATGTTGTGATCTCTATGATGGGCCTGGACTCTACTCAAAAAAGGTCGTCTTGATGGGTTGATTAGGAGAAACCCGACCCGATCTCAACTTTTCTTGGGGCTTGAACAAGTTGAGAAATATTGTAGTGATTATATTTAAATACACATGTAGGCACTATGTGACGCAATTAATAGTTTACAAAGTATATTAGTATTAGTAATTTGTAAATTATATTTTTTATTAGAAGTTTTATCATGTTGCTTATAAATTGGTGTATATTTTAGACTTACTTTTGTCTTTAATAAAAAAAATTCACATTAGATGAAATTATTCTACTTTTTAGCTTTGTTTAAATTAGATGATCTCAAAAAAAAAATAATGAAAACAAAAATAAGCCAAACATATTATTTTTAAACTTTGTGATTGGTTAATCTGAACGAATTATTGCATTCAAAATAAATTTAATTCACACTTTATTTTCGAATTACTTCTCAAGTTTCATTTTAGTGATGATCTAAAATGATGTGATTTCACAGTAAATCAAATTTTGCACCATATGCTGCTTTTCTAAATGTAAATCTAATTTATTATTAAATTCCATTACACATAATGGATATGTTACTCAAAGAGATATATAAAACAAGAACTAAAGCATAAGACTACAGGTTTGAGTATGAGAGCAAATACTTTGCAATCTCTTCTCAACACCTTTGATTATTAAGGAACCAATACTGGGTAATGTCCTTTAAACATAAAACATGAGACATTGTCTTCATATTATTTCCAAATAGAGTACTTTGCCATTCATATTTGGCATTCAGTCAATCAAGCAGACCTTGTAGAGCGGATTTTTAAGCATGATTTTCTTGAGCTCTTGGCCAGAAAAATTTTCCTCAAACGTTCTGCAATCATCAATTTCGTAGTAGGTGCTGACGAAATTGGAGATTCTTCCGATATGTTCTCTAGATTTTTAACATGGGATCTACCCCTGATCATGTCAACCTCTCCTTCTTCATTCATCATAACCATACTGCATGGAATTTTCTCTGCATAATATTCTCTATATTTCTGATGATGCCTGTTATCACATATCATAGACCAACTATTAGCACTCTATTTATTTTCAACTTTTGAGTATTTAAAGTATTTTTAAAAAAATAAATGTTTGGCTTTGGTTATGGTTATTTAACTTGCAATTGTGAAAATTTTAACTTTTTTAACAAGATTCATCTCTGTTTGGCAATTGTTAAAAAAGATTAATTTTTTCCAGAACTTGTTTGTCTTTAATGAAATTTTTCAAATTTTGTATTACATTTTTTACTTTTTTTCATGTCTCTCTCTTCTCAAAGGATCTAAAATGTGAAGAATCTATTAGGGAAAAAAAAAATAGCATTTTCTAAATGCATCAACTTTTTTAGTAACAACTCTTTTGTGAAAAAAAAAAAAAAAAAAAAAAAACGAAAAGGCCCACTAAGAAAGCAATTGTCAAACTCAACCTACGATTCCCCTCTAAAAAAAAAAAAAACTCAACCTACGATTATTGACAATAAGCAATATCGTGTATTCAAAGATAATATTTAAAATTTAAAATATTTGTATCAAATTTATTTTGAAGATGACTCACACCACTCCAAATTTAAATCTACATTATAAATTCAAATTTTACACTCCTTTTAGTATTTTTTTCATATTGCATACCATTTTTGACGATTTTAGTATATGTATGTAGGCATTAATGTACCTATCAAACACTACCAGAGTTGCATGAAGGCTTATGATTTGTTCAACCACAAGTAGTTGCAAAGGGTACCCCATCTCTGATCTCATCTGTGGTTTTACCTATACACTCGATTCACCAAAAAAAATTAATAGTATGTTAGTTCAATAGCAACACAATGATTGGACAGTTTGTTACAACTTAAATGAGTTAATTATAATTTATTTTAATTTAAGAGTTTGTCACATTGTTTGATATAGTTTATGTTTACCATTTATTAGACAAAAATAATTTAAATAAGTTAATAAAAAAATTAATTATCTAAAAGCTGAAAGAGAGGTGATTATCAATCTTTTACTTACAATAAGCTGGACCAAATAAAACTAAACCATCTACGGGGATTAACAAAATAATAATAAATTATAGAATAAAATAAATTTGCTAGTAGGACCTCTAAATTAACATCCAAAAATATTGTATTAATATGTATATAAGAATTTTACAATTAACAATGATTTAGACCACTAAAAAATACATCACTAATAGCACTAATACATTGGGAATGATAAAAAAAAATTAAAGAAAAAAAAAAGGAAAATGAGTGGGAGCACTAATTAGTGCTCCCACTAATTAGGTGGCAGTGGGTCCCACCAGTAATGATGTGATGTTTTGGTCTTGGAGTTGTATTTTTTTTTTTTTTTACTTTTTTAATGCATTAGTGCTATTAGTGGTGGTGTTTTTAGTGGGATGAATCATTGTTGAAAAAAAAACAAGGCATAGAAAGTGGGCGGAGCCCACTGCCATATCATTAGTGCTCAATTTTTAGTGCTCCTTCTAGTGCTCAATTTTTAGTGCTCCCAAGCATTTTTCTTTTACAATATATTAATTCAATCTCAACTGTATATTCACAATTTGAATAAAATTTACACATTTTTAGAGTAACTAAATTTTCTAATAAATTAAAGTTTAGCATACCCCATATTGTTCGCAAAGATTAATTAGTTGTTCAATTTTTTGGTACTTGGCATCACTCTTCCACTTGGTTTTCTTCTTTATGGCTGATAAATCCTCCAGGTCCATTGTCCAAATGTCTGACCACGTCTTAGAAAACACTAAACACACATCAAGAAAATAACATCAATTATCAACCATAACTAAAATTTTAATTAATTACCTCAAAAAGTATTCCCAAAAATAGAATATATAGATTACATTTATACACTATACCAAATTTAAATTTATATCATATAGAGAGAGAGAGAGAGTTACGTGGAATATTAAGCCAGGGCATGACCCCAAGGAGAGTAATAGTGCAATGAGCCTCATGAGCAATGCTCTCGAGAGCCCACATGAGAGGGTCCATTGTGAACTCCTTGAGCCCATCCATCACCACCACCACATTTTTTGTACTTTCTAATATTGTATGTATGCCAGTGGAAATTGTATGTTAGGCACATCTATCTATCTAGCTATATATTATATAAGCAAAAACGAATTTTCGTGAGGAGTTTTGTGAGAACTCTAAAATTTTATAATAAAATTGTGATTTTATCAAATTAAAAAATAAATTTAAATGGTGTTGGGATTATAATTTTATTATAATCCTAACATTATTTATACCGTGCCTTCAGGCACGGGTATACGCTAGTTAATACATATAACATTATTCTTATTTAATTTTAAGAGATTTAGATTAACAAAATGATGGTTTAAATGTGGGGAGAAAAAAATATAGAGTGAAATTATTTACCTTTTAGTATAGAATAATAATTTATTCTAAATGGATACATAATTCAACATAAAACTGTTTGTTATTTTAATTTTATCACTTTTTTCTTTTTCATTTACATTTCCTTAATGTAAACCTTAAAATTAGGTCAATTAGAAAACACATGATATAAAATGATACTTTCTTTTTTTTTTTCATATTTGAGTTGGCTTGATTATGAAGTTCGAGGACTTAAATATAAAAATTAAAATTTTGAGATTTATACTAGAAAATTCCAAGGTCACATTGAAAACTAAGATAAAGTTGGATGACTTAAACAAACGTCACATTAAAAGCTAGATCAAACTTAGAGGGATAATTCATAGTTTATCGTAGAAATAATGTAGTCGGTCAATCACCAAGTAATGATCAATAAATTGGGGTTAGGCTTCTCTCCGCACCAAAAAAAAAAAAAAGACTATTAATTGTACGTTGTTTAAAATAGACCATCCGTTTTTTAAAAAATAAACACGATAAAATGAAAATATTAGATCAAATTTTTTTTTTTTGTAGATAATATGTACAGAAAATTTTATAAAATAAACAATTCAGATTATTAAAAAAAAAATTGAACTACTAAGGGAGTCATGGCTCTCTTAGGCCTTGTTTTGGGAGTAGCTATTTTAGCCAAAAAGTTAAAAAATCAATATAAGTAGTCACATTACTCTTTCTACTTTTCTATACATTTTTTTATAAAAAATTAAAAAATTACTAAAATAATATATTTTCAAACGAGGCCTTAGTCTCTATTTGTGGTGATTATTCACAAATTATTGTGTGCTAATTGTTGTTCCTAGTTAAACGTTTTTACATGATTGAAATTTAATTAAAAATAAAATATTTTTGAAAAAAAAATGTTAGTACTACCTATTTTAAGACGTAAATTAAAAGTTAATTTTTTTACTTATTTTGAAGGGAAAAAAAAAAGGTAAAAAAAAAAAAAGAAATGTATTGTGACCTAAAAAAGTCAAAAGTCAAAAAGTTGATTTTTAATCATCTTACCAAAATATGAAAACGTTTACGTTTTCAGTTTATATTTACAAAAATTTTATAAACTGGTTTTTATTTATTTTTTGTTTATTTTTAGAAAAACATAAACTACAAACGCGTTTGGTAATTGACAAAATGTTTAAAAAAAATTTAAAATATAAAAAATAGTGAGAAATGGCAAGTGGTGGCAAGTGGCGGCAGAAAACGGTGGTAGAAAGTGGCGACGGTGGGTAGCTAGTGGTGGCGGGTGGTGGCGGGTAGGTGGTGGTGGCGGGTGGGTAGGTGACGGTGGCGGGTGGTGGTGGTGGTGGGTGGGTGGGTGACGGTGGTCGGTGGTAGCGAGTAGGTGGTGGTGGTGGTGGTGGTGGCAGGTGATGGGTGGTGGTGGTAGGTGGGTGGCTGATGGCGAGTGGTGGCGGGTGGGTGGTGGTGGCGGATAGGTGGCGGGTGGTGGTGGCGGATAGGTGGCGAGTGGTGGTGGTGGGTGGGTGGGTGACAGTGGTGGGTTGTGGGTGGTAGCGAGTGGGTGGTGGTGGTGGTGGTGGTGGTGGCAGATGGGTAGCGGATGGCGGGTGGTGGCAGGTGGGTGGTGGGTGGTGATCGTGGGCGGGTGGGTGACGGTGCCGGGTGGTAGCGAGGGGGTGGTGATGGGTAGGTGGCGAGTGGTGGTGGTGGTAGGTGGGTGGGTGACAGTGGCCGGTGGTAGGTGGTAGTGAATGGGTGGTGGTGGTGGTGGTGGTGGTGGTGGCAGGTGGTAGTGGTGGTGGCAGATGGTGGTGGCAAGTGGGTAGCGGATGACGGGTGGTGGTGGGTGGTGGCGGGTGGTGGTGGTGGTGGTGGGTGGGTGGGTGACAGTGGCGGGTGGTAAGTGGTAGCGAATGGGTGGTGGCAGGTGGGTGGTGGGTGATGGCGGTGGATGGTGGGTGGTGGTGGCGGGTGGGTGGCAGGTGGTTAGTGGTGATGGGTGGCTGGTAGTGGTAGGTGGTAGATGGTGGTAACAGGTAGGTGGTGAGTAGTGGTGGCAAGTAGGTGGCGGGTGGTGGTGGCGGGCGGTGGATGGTAGTGGCAGGTGGTGGGTGGTAGCGGGTGGATGGCAGGTGGGTGGTGGTAGCGAGGGATGGGTGGTGGCGGCGAGTGGGTGGCAAGTGGGTGGTGGCTGGTGGCTGGTGGTGGCGGGCGATGGGTGGTAGGTGGTGGTGGTAGGTGAATGGTGAGTGGTGGTGGTAGGTGGTGGTGGGGGGCGGGTAGTGGTAGCGGAAGATGGTAGTGGAAAATGGTAGCAGGTGGTGGCTAGTGTTGGGTGGTAAAAAAAACTCAAAATTCAAAACGAAAACACATTTTTTGTGCTTTCATTTTTTGGCCAAATTTATAAACTGAGACCACTGATTTATAAATCAAAAATTTTACCAAACAAGTTTTTATTTGAGTTTTTAAAATTTTTGTAAATATAAACTGAAAACTGAAAACGTAAGTGTTACCAAACAGCACCGAAGTGTTTTTTTTTTTTTTTCTCTTTTTTACTTCAAAAAAAAAGATGCTTTGAGGTGTCATAAATCCGTGGGCCCAGACCCTGAGATAATCGGTTGTCAGCCTGATTTAACCTAACCCAAAAGAAGGGACCTATCACTGAGATACTAGTGGAGCTCATCAACTACCCCCAACAGGACCAAGCAAGTTTAATCAGAGTACAGTGCAAGATATCTGAAGAGAATCACTGAAAAATCCAACATTTCGCGTCCTCTAATAATCGAACTTGACTCACTGATGTTTGAAGGCAATGTCTTTACCACTGAGTCACCAACTCCAGTGGTAAAATAAGAATAGTTGAGTCTTGTTTCTTATGTATACAATTATTGAACTTAAATAAATAAATAAATAAAAACCACAAACAAACTAAATTGTGCAATAATTCGAGCAAAAGGTTTGTTAATCCATACAGCCGTCTCTCTCTTGAGAGCTCCGGTTCGAGTCCCGACAGTGGAAATTTTTTTTTTTTGCTTTTTGTTTTTGAGGGGCTACCTAATTCAATGTTTTTGAGTCCCATGCTTTCAGGTTTTTGGGCTTGGGCTCTGTAATGTGGGCCGAAGCCTAACCAAGCGACAGAGTAATGCTGTGGTCTCTATGATGGGCTTGGACTCTACTCAAAAAAGGTTGTCTTGATGGGTTGATTAGGAGAAACCCGACCCGATCTCAACTTTTCTTGGGGCTTGAACAAGTTGAGTAATATTGTAGTGATTATATTTAAATACCACATGTAGGCACTATGTGACGCAATTAATAGTTTACAAAGTATATTAGTATTAGTAATTTGTCAAATATATTTTTTATTAGAAGTTTTATCATGTTGCTTATAAATTGGTGTATTTTTTAGACTTTTTGTCTTTAGTAAAAAAAAATTCACATTAGATGAAATTATTCTACTTTTTAGCTTTGTTTAAATTAGATGATCTCAAAAAAAAAAAAAAAAAAAAATAGTGAAACAAAAATAAGCCTAACATATTTAGTGAATTTTTAAATTTTGTGATTGATTGGTTAATCTGAACGAATTATTGCATTCAAAATAAATTTGATTCACACTTTATTTTCGAATTACTTCTTGAGTTTCTTTTTAGTGATGATCTAAGATGATGCGATTTCACAGTAAATCAAATTTTGCACCATATGCTGCTTTTCTAAATGTAAATCTAATTTATTATTAAATTCCATTACACATAATGGATATGTTACTCAAAGAGATATATAAAACAAGAACTAAAGCATAAGACTACAGGTTTGAGTATGAGAGCAAATACTTTGCAATCTCTTCTCAACACCTTTGATTATTAAGGAACCAATACTGGGTAATGTCCTTTAAACATAAAACATGAGACATTGTCTTCATATTATTTCCAAATAGAGTACTTTGCCATTCATATTTGGCATTCAGTCAATCAAGCAGACCTTGTAGAGCGGATTTTTAAGCATGATTTTCTTGAGCTCTTGGCCAGAAAAATTTTCCTCAAACGTTTTGCAATCATCAATTTCGTAGTAGGTGTTGACGAAATTGGAGATTCTTCCGATATGTTCTCTAAATTTTTAACATGGGATCTACCCCTGATCATGTCAACCTCTCATTCTTCATTCATCATAACCATACTGCATGGAATTTTCTCTGCATAGTATTCTCTATATTTCTGATGATGCCTGTTATCACATAGACCAACTATTAGCACTCTATTTATTTTCAACGTTTGAGTATTTAAAGTATTTTTTTAAAAAATAAATGTTTGGTTATGGTTATTTAACTTCCAATTGTGAAAAATATAACTTTTTTAACAACATTCATCTTTGTTTGGCAATTATTAAAAAAATTAATTTTTTTCTGAACTTGTTTGTCTTTAATCAAATTTTTGAAATTTTGTATTACATTTTTTACTTTTCATGTCTTTCCCTTCTGAAAGGATTTAAAATGTGAAGACTAATTTTTAGCATTTTCTAAATGCATCAATTTTTTTAGTAACAACTCTATTGTAAAAAAAAAAAAAAAAAAAAATACTAAGAAAGCAATTGTCAAACTCAATCTAAGATTATTGATAATCAACAATATCGTGTATTCAACGATAATATTTAAAATTTAAAATATTTGTATCAAATTTATTTTGAAGATGACTCACACCACTCCAAATTTAAATCTACATTATAAATTCAAATTTTACACTCCTTTTAGTATTTTTTTTCATATTGCATACCATTTTTGACGACTTTAGTATATGTATGTAGGCATTAATGTACCTATCAAACACTACCAGAGTTGCATGAAGGCTTATGATTTGTTCAACCACAAGTAGTTGCAAAGGGTACCCCATTTCTGATCTCATCTGTGGTTTTACCTATACACTCGATTCACCAAAAAAAATTAATAATATGTTAGTTCAATAGCAACACAATGATTGGACAGTTTGTTACAACTTAAATGAGTTAATTATAATTTATTTTAATTTAAGAGTTTATGTCACATTGTTTAATATAGTTTATGTTTACCATTTATTAGACAAAAATAATTTAAATAAGTTATAAAAAAATTAATTATCTAAAAGCTGAAAGAGAGGTGATTCTCAATCTTTTACTTACAATAAGCAGGACCAAATAAAACTAAACCATCTACGGGGATTAACAAAATAATAATAAATTATAGAATAAAATAAATTTGCTAGTAGGACCTCTAAATTAACAGCCAAAAAAATTGTATTAATATGTATATAAGAATTTTACAATATATTAATTCAATCTCAACTGTATATTCACAATTTGAATAAAATTTACACATTTTTAGAGTAAGTAAATTTTCTAATAAATTAAAGTTTAGCATACCCCATATTGTTGGCAAAGATTAATTAGTTGTTCAATTTTTTGGTACTTGGCATCGCTCTTCCACTTGGTTTTCTTCTTTATGGCTGATAAATCCTCCAGGTCCATTGTCCAAATGTCTGACCACGTCTTAGAAAACACTAAATACACATCAAGAAAATAACATCAATTATCAACCATAACTAAAATTTTAATTAATTACCTCAAAAAGTATTCCCAAAAATAGAATATATAGATTACATTTATACACTATACCAAATTTAAAATTTATATCGCATAGAGAGAGAGAGAGAGAGTTACGTGGAATATTAAGCCAGGGCATGACTCCAAGGAGAGTAATAGTGCAATGAGTCTCATGAACAATGTTCTCGAGAACCCACATGAGAGGGTCCATTGTGAACTCCTTGAGCCCATCCATCACCACCACCACATTTTTTGTACTTTCTAACCCATCTGGTGACTCCCCTACTGCTATCAGATCTTGTGCTAATGTTCTCTTCCCACCACCACCACTACTACTACTACTTCCCATTTCATTCCTTCTTTTTCTTGCCTCTTTCTCCAGCAAATGTGGTCTTCTGTTCATGCTTAGGCTGAGTGAGGAAGAAAGGGTCTTGTTGGAGGTCCTCTTAATCCTTGTATAGGAGTATTGGTTTATTCTTTAATCTTCTTGTTACATCAAACAAGGTCTTCGACACAACTAAGAGTGAACTTAGTATGCTTTTATGTAAACTATGTCTATGCTATTCAAGCATAATGCCAAAGTCCAGAGACCTAGGTTTTTCAGATTGGTTGACTTGTCTTAATTTAAAATTCTGTATGTGAGTTTCATGCTACATCATATGGGATTTGAAATTAAAAAAAAAAAATTAAAAAAATTTAGTCTAGTAATGCGATAAAAAAAAAATTAAAATTAAAAATTACATTTAAAAAAATTTACACACAAAGTTTAAAGTGGAAGCCACTCATTTGTGTACATGAAAATATTCTTTTATCTTTTAAGAGTTGAAAATAATCCATACAAGTCGAATCAAAGTGAAAAGCACATGTCACTACTAATATGGAGAAACCAACTAGGAATATAGGAGGGCTTTTTCGTTACACACTTGTAAATACCCAAGGCTTGTGGGCTGGCCCAATCTCAGCACGGCCCAACTGGCCTAGTAGCTTGGGAATACAAACACCAGGAAAAATAAAATAAAATTAATACAATAATAATACCATATCATCACTAACGCGTGATAATACTATGTAAACCACCAAACAACAATAGAAACAAATAGAATTTGCCACACCCATCCATCTTTGTCTAAACCCAGTTTCCTCATAGAGCCACTCGGCCACAAGTCAATGCAAATAGAGGGGATTCCAATTTGCTTCATAATCTAAACACATCTCTGTTCACTAAAACATTTAAACTAGAACAGAGCCCAGAAGAAACTTCAATTGAACTTTACATCAGACAATATAAACAAACCTAGGAAACAAAATCAATCTACTTTAATTTCCGACCATGGGATAATACAAAACGCTAGATAACTTATGTTTGAAAGATCAAATATTCCCCAGATTTTTCATGTTAACCTCAGGAGAACATCTATGTTTGGCCAAATTAAGCAGACCAAGTAGATTCTCATCAATTTTTCACAACTGATTACCGTAAACTTCCAGCAGACACAGGACGGGTAAAAGAGCTGAGGTTGGGATTATGGCGAGCACTTGAAGGTCTTTCATTTCTATTTGAAGATGATTCAATTCTCCTGGTCCTCCGACCTTCACTGTGGGACCCATTCATGGCAGGCCAAAGTTTCGCACTCCTGTCATTGGGCATGCCTTTCAATAGTTTACGAGCCTACTTTCTCTCTGAATCCTCCAAACCGTTGTCCAATAGTTTCGTACTCCTGTCATTGGGCATGATTTTCAATAGTTTATGAGCCTGCTTTCTCTCTGAATCCTCCAAATCCTTGTCCAATTGTCTTTTGCAAGGCACTTGTTTCTCTGATATCAGATGATTCCTCGGGATGGAATAAGTCACTGCTGAAAATCCCAAAACACAGTTCATAGTGTTAGTTCTTCTGACCCATGTTAAAGAAATTAGATATGGAAATGAATAAATATACAAATAAAACTAAACAAATGGATTTACTTGGAGGCTCTTCTGCATATATATCTGGGCTAGGAGATCTCGGGGGAGTTAAAGGAATGATATTGACATTCTTTGCAACTTTATTTAACTCCCGATTGGAATTATTATCTCTAAGAGCAGATGGAGAGAATTTTCTCTCGACTTTATATGCCGTTTCACTTGAAGAATTACTCATCACTGGTGGCCCTGGAGTAAATAACCTGTGAGAATCATCTTTAGCCTCATCAACTTCAACACTATTGTGTGTACGTTTATCAAAAGAATCTACAGAAATTCCAACAGCAACTTCTCCAGCTTCATTGACTTCACCACTACAATTATCTGCCACATCAGGGGAAGAAGTACCAATGCGATCAACGTTATCTAAAACAGACTAGGGTGAATTGCTGAATAGATTTGGATCAATGGATGACTTTTCTGTTTCCATGAAACTTGAAAACCATGGAGTGCCCTCCTTTGCATAGAATAGAATGTAGGCTTCTTGAGAAAGCACAAAATCTTCTCGAACCCTAGTAACCTAAAAAAATAAAACTCAGATGTTAATTTATACCTTCAAATTTGCAAGAAATAATAACAGATCAATCATTACTAAATGGAATTCTCAATCAGTATTGCATCCCGATGCTGACAAATAGAGTTACAAGCAATTTAAACAGATCAGACTCAACTAGCAATCACATTTAAATAGTTACAGTCCACAACATAGTAAGGGAAAGTGAAAAATTGTAATTCAGCAACGATATGGACATTCTCAAAAAATTCAGCCATTGCACTTTGTGGCTTAACTATCACTAGTTAACTATGATCCAAAATAATCAAATTGTTATCCATCATCATATTTTGCCACTAGACTGTTGCAAATGCCAAAACTAGGAAAGTAGGTCATATCCAACAAACATAATGCAACCTTAAGGCCATGTTTGGCTGGCAGGAGTGGCAAGGAAAATGAGAATCTCATTCCATGTCTCTTTCATTCCTTTGTTTGGATGCATCTAAGAATGAGAATGTGATTCTTACAATAGTTCCCAAGGCAAAATGAAATTACCACACTAGTAAGAATCCCATTCCCACACCCCCCCCCCAATCGAAATCTCACATTCCTGGAGGAACATAACTCATTTCAGAATAAAATAAATTCATGGTCCCATAAAATTTAAAATTAAATCATATTCCTTTAGAGGATTTATAGAGGATTCCTAACCAAACCAATCACTTAAATTACATTGAGACAGAAATATATTATTACTAGTAATGGAATCACTGGTAAAAAGATTCTCATTCTCACTCTTTGATTCCTCCTATCATCCAAACATAACCTAAATGTAAGAAGGTGAATCTCAATTGCCAACATATGATATCCATAAAATACCAATCTTACTAACCCAAAATATACATGTAACTACAGCAAGTATTACCTTTGAGTCATCCAACCTGTACCATGCATCTGGGGCAGAACAACTGAAGCAATAGTAATGACCCGAAGTGGATGAGAACCCGATATGCACAACAACTGCATACAGATTGTACTTCAATTCCACCTATATGGTATAGAGAAAACAGAGTTTAGTACCTGTCCACATAACAAAAACCCAAACAAAGATAATTGAAATATGCATTTTCTTTTCAAGTTTAAAGTAATACTTAAACCCCACTAACCCCACCCTAAAAGTATCTTTACCACTGGATTACCAAAAGAAAATTTACTAAAAACTCATGCAAAGGTATGATCACTCAATTAGTAAAAATATTTGAGGCAGCTAAGTTTTCTAAAGCCATTCACCATCAGCACCCAACAGAAAATGCAAATTACTCAACCATCATAATTTTTCAGATTATGATCATGAGACAGTTGCATTAGGACTTCTATTTATGAAGTTCATTTTCCTAACAGATCTTTCAACCAATGGCTTTGACATCAGTAACAAACTTACTATTTGATTATTTGTTGATAGAAATTCTCTAGCAAAACCGGAGACCATATACTCACATCATTATTCTGATCGCCACCAGTGTATGGCAGCAAGTCTAGCTATAGTGGGAACTCCACATGCTTGTCAATCTTCTCAACATAGGAGCCATCATTCTTGAATCTTTTCAAGTGGAACGCAGCAACAGAAGGAGCCTGGTTCAATATAAGCTGCTTTTCTACTGACACTTTTTCTTTACATTGTTCACAAGTGAACTTTGTCTCTGGATCTTCAATCTTTTCCACCTTGGTGAAAGATTCCAATGCACTAGGAAGAGTACCCACATTCTCAATCTCCAAACTCAAGTCAATCAAGGGCTCATAGGTGTCAGAAGAGTGACCACAATTGCAGCATTGAAGCTGGAATTCAAACACAAAAGCATTCAACAATTAAGAAACAATTCCAAATCCTAAATCCTACCCATATATGTATGTCTGTGTGCATATGATGTTAGCTTTAATAGAAAACTTTTTTCTATTAAATAATAGCTAACCTTGTTATTCAAAATAATCAATATAAAAGGTGAATCAGAAATAAATTTAAAATTCATACTTTGCTAATTAGACAGCCACCAAAAACTTGCTTGACCAAGCTCTCATCAGCTGAAGGCAAAGAAGTATCCTTCGTCTGTGAATAAATACAACAGCTGTCAAGTCTATCCAACAAGCATTGCAGGAACTCATGTGCATCTTCCTGCTGAAATCTCTGAAAGTTGGATGAAATATCTGGAATTTCTTAGGTCAAGAATCACAATGACATAAACTTTTAAGAAGTTAATATTTGAAGAAGCAATAGTTAGCTAAACAAGTTAACACGAGACCATAAACACATAGAAATAAATCAATCAGAAATACTGATTAGTTCAATTTTTTGATCAGTGAAAAAAAACTTTATTGATATGAAGCATAAACATGCATACATTACATCAACAAAGCGCGGGAGTGCACTAAGCATCATAGCTAACCTTAACGATCCCAACTAGGTTGGCACCGCAAAGGAAGCACAATCATATGCTAGCACTAGCCCAAGATTGGAGAGAAACCAATCAGAAGCAAGCAAAAAAGATAAGGGAAAAACAACCAAAGCAGACCAGACTACCAGAGCAGCCTTCTACCAGCAGGACAGAAATCATGCATTAGACCTCTGGGCATTCCTAATTCAGAATTACACATGATGCTAAGTAGCCACAAACTCCATAACAGAGAAACCAGGGTCATTAGACTTGAAGGCTCTGAGGAAGGACCACATGACGCCAATGAGAGGCCACCCCATATCACCTGGTGGCAGAGAGTACCTCTTCTCACCCAGCTTGGCTTCATACAGCCACCAATTCACACTCCTAAGCAACCTCTTCAGACCAGCCACCACCACTCCACCCCCACAAACAGACCAAAAACAGAACAAGCATACTCCAACTTCAGTAAATTGCAGCAGACCACCAATTCAAACAACCAAGAGCCAACTTGAACAGGTTTGTAGATAAAAATATGTAATAGCCATCAGGTTTGTAGATACACACACAGCAGGTTATAGCATAAATCAGCAGTAGTGCAAACCAGAATAAATATATAAAAAGCTTGTATATCACAACCCACTAGCAGATAGCAATCACACAATATCAGCTACCCAGCAGCACACCACAAGCAACCACAGATCATAGATCCATCAAGCAGCCATCAAGCAGCCACAGACTTCAACAGCAGAAAGCCAGATGGCTAATAAAAGCACCTAAAAAAGCACCCTTTGAAGACCATACATCCACAAAACAGAACATCAATTCAGATCATAAAGCATACAGCATTATTCCACAGATCATAAAACAGGACAGATCAAAAAGCACCCTGCAACAGATCATAAAGCTACCATGAGGGTGTCCCAGCCTCTTGCAGATGCAAAGGTTGAAAAAGCTTGTCAAAACCTAGCAGTTGACACATCAGCAGACAACAGCCATCAGTTTAGGTCCCATTCCTCCAGCCATGGCATAGCAGTACAGGTCATCCAGCAAAATAGGTCCTGATTCAAATTCAGATTTAGCTTCTACACCTCAAAACTATTGATATGTGGCTAAACTCTGCATCAACAAGGCACATTCCAGCAGGGACTGAGTCTGATGTATACTCCAGTAGACACACACTCCAGGATCAATACTCAACTCCTATGACGAATACAATATTGGACCTGCTGCAAGTTAAGGACTATATCATTGACAGAGAACTCCAGTTTGACTGGGGAGGATTTAACCCACACAGCTATTCTTACTTTGACCAGCTCACAGAGATCTTCAACATTTGGCTGCAACCCATTAAACACACAGTCATTTCTATACTTCCATAAGGACCAAAGGACAGCCATAGGGACAACCTTCCATAGCTGCTTCTCAATCTTTTTCATCTTACAAAAAGACCACCAATCCAACAATCTTTCCACTGAATTTGGTATAACCCACTGAACACCCCACCATTTCATAATATGGGACCACAGCAGCCAAGCAAAAGGACAAAATAGCAAGATATGATAGACTGTTTCCACCTCGTCATGACAGAAGACACAACCCACATTAGCATTCGCATCTAAGATCCCTATTCTTTGCAGGAAACTTGATGTTTTCACCTTACCTTGCCATGCCAACCACCCAAAGAATTTAACTTTAGGTGGAGCACAGTTATGCCAAACTGCCACTGTCATATTCCTAACAAGCCCCAAGAACAATTCACATCTATTGTACACTGATGCAACAGAGAACAACCCAGCTGGATCAGCCTTCCATTTCCAAATATCTGGGCTTGAGGCCTGAAGAGCTGGTACAGTACTGATTAAGATATATAACCTACGAACCTCCTCCTCCTCCCAGGCCAACAAAGGCCTCCTAAAATCCAAATTCCAATCCTGCAGCCTTCTTCTTCTGGAATAAAATTCAGAAACTGTTCCATACTTATCGGTGGACAAAGAGAATAACCTGGGAAACTCAGTCTTAAGACACAATTCCCCGGACCATTTATCTAACCAAAAATGAGCTCTCCTACCATTTCCTACCTGAATGGCTGCATTCTCAAGATAGAAATTTAACAATTCAGGCTGAGATCTAACTGCATTAATTATATCAGACCTGAGATCTAACTGCATTAAACTTTGATGTAGTGACAAAAACTATATTATTAATACATCCTAAAAATATGTAGATAAATCAACACCAATCAATTAAACCCAATTTTATTAAAATTATAATGTCGTATCAATAAATATCACTGTAGAAGAGGATACAGTTCAAATTGTCAACAAGTTTCCAAGGGGAGACAACCCTGTCCATAGAAGTTATGGAGTATTCAATGTGGTCACGAAGAGTGCAAATTACACAGAACCCTTCATTATCACCTGCAAATTCCAATTCCAAAACAAAACTCAACACATAAATATAACAAATGAAATATATGAACAATCAATAATATAAACTAAAGCAAAATGAGACGAAGTACGTATAATCGGGGCATAGAATCTTACGGTCACAAGGCCTTGGGTGATTGTATGACCTAAGACCCTGAACGAGTGGCACTATGTGCGTAAAACATTGTAAGATTGCATTAAGAAAACAAGTGTTGCCTAGATTTGCAAGCCCTGCACCCTACAAATTCACAAAATAAAGAAAATTCAAATACCCAAATCCCTAAAAACAAAAATTAACAGAAGTAAACTAAAAATTGAGTGTGGCATGGAGATTTAGCATAACAACACACCACCATAGCCGGCTTAGCTTCACTTGACCAATCCGAAGAGACCGAATCAGAAACCTTGGCTACAGTTTCTTCCTGCAAAGGCATTGAATCAGACCAATCCAAGCTAGAGGGCTTGGTGTCTTCTACCGAAGGCCAATCGGACCAGGAATGTGAAAACAACTTTCCTTTCGTAGGAGTAGAGTGGTCGATCTGGAGGTTAGCAACCCAAAAAAAAAAGTACGGCTAAGCAAATAAGTACTTAAGAATAAAATACATGAACTTGTTCCATGTCACAAGGGACTGAAAAATTGATCGAACACCGATGTTCTGGCAATCTGTCCTAGCACCAGGAATGTTCTGAAAAGGTATTAAATGTCTAGAAACTTTGTTATATAGATCAAGGTCAAGCCTTAAAGGTGGAATATGCGAATAAAGTTTGTTTTGAGAGGCTGACTGAAGTGGCCACAGAAAATTTACACCAGGTGCTTCTGAGTAAAGAGACTAGTCCTGACACTTGGATATAACTAATATTGAAAAGAAAGAGAGTAAGTAAGATACAGCGGAAAGCCAATACAACCCCCATCCAAGAAGAAACAATATAACATTGAGTAGGAATAAATTGTTCTGACCTGCATGTTTTGTTAATTCAACTTGAATACCCAAATTCTTGCTTACATAACTTCCCAGACGTTTGAAGTTATTGGATGCTGGGTCTGGAGGTTAGCAGGGTCAACATGGAAGGAAGGGTTTGGCTTGCCCACTCTTCCGGTATCCCAATATAACTTATAACTATATTAAGCCCCACAGTTTGATAATATAGATTAGCAATGACAACGAATGAACCTAAGAGAGCAGCACTTGTTCAATGAAGTTCTCATGTTCAGTTAAGGTCTCACAGCATTCATCAAACATTCTTCATTCTTTTGTGAGCCAGTTTCCCAGATTCTTTTGCTCATAAACTAAAATTTATTGCTTCATTGACCACAAAAGGAATGGGAACCCGAGGAAAAACAAAAGCATCTCTCACAATCATCTAAAAAGTATTAAAAAGTGATCATTAAACTCAAAAGTTTGTTACAATTTTGAAGTGTCTAAAGCCGAAGTTCAAAAGAAGACCTTATGAGGGCATAACAATATGACAACAATAAAAAGGAAAAATAAGAAAAATGCTACATCCACTAGAAGCAAACATTAATGGGTTCTTTACCAACCCCGTTAGAGTGATTAAGTCAGATAATTTTCAATGAATAAGCAACAACTTAAAAATGAAAAGTTCACTTAAAAAGGGTCTGAATTTGAATTAGGAAAGTCTTGACTTATTATTTAATTCTTAACACATGAGATGGGATTAAATGGTAGGACCTGCAAAAGGATGCTATGATAGGTACTGAAGAGCTCTAAGAGAACAGCATAACCTATGTAAGAAGTAGGAATGTATTTTCAGCAGTAAGAAAAACATTGACTGGGCAATCTCCAATGACACATTCAGAAGGAAGGGAACAATATTCAGAAGGCATTTTGACACTACTAATGAAGTAATTTAAAAAACAACTGAGTAGAGAAGAAACTAGTTGCTTACAGCAAAACAAGATCAAATATGCAGCTCACAAGTGTCAAGAAAACTATATGATGCAGGCTACCAGAAATGCACATTCGTACCCATATATAACGAAATACTCAGGAGAATGACAAACCTTAAAAGCTTTCAAAAAGCCATCATCTTCTTCGTCATCCATTGTTGCATCTTCATCTCCAAGTTGATCACGATTAAGTAACCTAACAAAAATCAACCATTAAATTTGTGGAAAATTCATTTGGATATCATGGACAATAAACATCAGCATAGAAAACATAATTTTACCTATCGATTGCAGCATCATCATAATGAATTTGCCGGGATTTCCCAGCTTCATCATTCTCATCAGCAAAAAGTTCCTTTGAGCCGTCATTTAATTCTTCCTAAAATCATGGAGGTACAATGATTTATGCATTAGATAATGCAATACCATCATTTAAAAAATTATTATTTTTTACCTTGATTAGCGAATCTTTGCAATAGATTATGGCGTTTTGAATCATTTCGCTATACCCTTCATCACCGCAGCTAATTGTCTCCGACAAGTTACACGATCTTTCTTTGCTTCCTGATGCTGACTCCGTCGACTTGTAACCCGTGAAACAGTTCTTCACCTTCCGGATCAATGACCTCCCCAACCTCAGAGAGCGAGAGATTGAAGTTGAGGGCTTCATGTTTTTCTCTAATTCCTAATCTAACAGAGAGCAACCCATTACAAGAACGCCATAACAGAGAGCAACCCATTAGGAATTAGCGTATTTTTTTATGGAAGTGAGAGCAGAGAAGACTAGATTTGGGGGGGGGGAGGATTTTTTTATGGAAGTGAGAGCAGAGAAGATTATATTTTTATGGAAGTGAGAGCAGAGAAGATTATATAAGCGTGTTAATATTGTAGTGCATGTAAGCACTATGTGACGTAATTAATAGTTTACAAAGTATATTAGTATTAGTAATTTGTAAAATATATTTTTTATTAGAAATTTTATCATGTTGCTTATAACTTGGTGTATTTTTTAGACTTACTTTTGTCTTTAATAAAAAAAATTCACATTAAATGAAATTATTCTACTTTTTAGCTTTGTTTAAAATTAGATGATCTCAAAAAAAAAAAATTAATTAAAAAAAAATAGTGAAAACAAAAATAAGCCTAACATATTTAGTGAATTTTTAAATTTTGTGATTGGTTAATCTAAACGAATTATCGCATTCAAATAAATTTGATTCACACATTATTTTCGAATCGCTTCTTGAGTTTCTTTTTAGTGATGATCTAAAATGATGCGATTTCACAGTAAATCAAATTTTGCACCATATGCTGCTTTTGTAAATATAAATCTAATTTATTATTAAATTCCATTACACATAATGGATATGTTATTCAAAGGGATATATAAAACAAGAACTAAAGCATAACACCACTACAGGTTTGAGTATGAGAGCAAATACTTTGCAATCTCTTCTCAACACCTTTGATTATTAAGGAACCAATACTGGGTAATGTCCTTTAAACATAAAACATGAGACATTGTTTTCATATTATTTCCAAATAGAGTACTTTGCCATTCATATTTGGTATTCAGTCAATCAAGCAGACTTTGTAAAGCGGATTTTTAAGCATGATTTTCTTGAGCTCTTGGCCAGAAAAATTTTCCTCAAACGTTCTGCAATCATCAATTTCGTAGTAGGTGCTGACGAAATTGGAGATTCTTCCGATATATTCTCTAGATTTTTAACATGGGATCTACCCCTAATCATGTCAACCTCTCCTTCTTCATTCATCATAACCATACTGTATGGAATTTTATCTGCATAGTATTCTCTATATTTCTGATGATGCCTGTTATCACATATCATAGACCAACTATTAGCACTCTTTTATTTTCAACTTTTGAGTATTTAAAGTTTTTTTTAAAAAATAAATGTTTGGTTATGGTTATTTAACTTCCAATTGTGAAAATTTTAACTTTTTAAACAAGATTCATCTCTGTTTGGCAATTGCTAAAAAAGAAATTTTTTTCCAGAACTTGTTTGTTTTAAATGAAATTTTCGAAATTTTGTATTTGATTTTTTTACTTTTTTTCATGTTTTTCTCTTCTCAAAAGATCTAAAATGTGAAGAATCTATTAGGGGAAAAAAAATAGCATTCTCTAAATGCATCAACTTTTTTAGTAACAACTCTTTTGTAAAAAACAAAAAAAACAAAAAGGCCCACTAAGAAAGCAATTGTCAAACTCAACCTAAGATTATTGACAATAAGCAATATCGTGTATTCAAAGATAATATTTAAAATTTAAAATATTTGTATCAAATTTATTTTGAATATGTGTCACGACCCAAACCCGGCCCTATGGGTTTAGCACCGTAACTGGCCAGTAATCCGTGATTACCAAAGGCCTGCTTAGCAATCATACAATATAACAGAGTTCAGGGCCTGGCGGAAGCCAAAACAATAAATGAATAGTGTCCAATGAGCTGTGACAATCTGTATGCCAAAAAGTTTTTCATTCACATGTACATAAAACAGTACAGTACAAAACGGCATACATTTATATACATATCCATAACAGTCGGTGAAAACAGGGACTTAACCCCTAGGACAGTACAGTAAACAGTAACAGTCTATACAATAGTCCCACAACAGTACAAAACAGTGAGACAGTCAGGGGAAATACAAAAGACCCCAAAGCCATAGCATGGCAACACGGAACCTCGCAGTGAGGCACATAGGCTGGCTTGACAAAACTGGGGACCAATCCCACGCTCCTAGCTCCGGTCGGGCTGCTGAGAACCTACATATGTATATAAACAGTGAGCTAAAACCCAGTGAATAACATAATGTGTAAAGAGGTTATGAATGAATGTCCTTACAGTAATGAAATCAATTCATTAAACAGTATTTCAATCTTTCAATATTTCAATCAATCAGTATTTCGATCAATCAGTATTTCAATCAATCAGTCATATGTGGTACATCCATTAGCCTATAAACAATAGGTCCAAAAGGACCGGGCCTTAACAGACCCAACAATAGTGATGGCCATCAATCAATAACAATATGGTTCCACAAGGAAACCGACAGAGCTCTGTATCAATCAATAACAATGGGTGCTAAGGATGCCACAATACAGTTCGAAATACAGGACATACATTCATTCAATAAACAATATCAGTTCAATAAACATTTCAGTTCAGTATTCAAAAGATAACCATTTTGAACATATCTTTACACAGTCTGTTACTCACAGAGATTGGGCTATTAGCAGCTAGAGCGTGTCCCCGAGAGCCAACCCTAAACAATTAACAGAATAGAACACACACTAAGTTTACAGTTGGAAAGGATGTTAATTAAATCCCTACATTTTCTCGGTGTGGTTCTATGTCTAAATCCTCAATAAGATGCCTTAAACTAGGCCTAAGAATGCCTAGGATGGGATGAGGATGCAAAATTACACTTGGAAGGCATTTTTCAAAAGTTGCTGAAAATAGGCACCTCGCTCGAGCGAGCCTTCCTTCGCTCGAGCGAGCTTCCAAAATCAAAGGCTTCGCTCGAGCGAGAAATCCTTCGCTCGAGCGATCTGTATGAACAGTAAAAGTACTGGATGCTCGATTTTTACGCGCGATACCACGCTCGATGCTCGCTCGAGCGGAGCCCTGAACAAAGGTGCTCGCTCGAGCGAGGAATCCTTCGCTCGAGCGAGGAAGCAAAATCTGGAATTTCCAGATTTGTCTCCCAAGTTCGAACCAAGCATTCAACCATCCAAAACTCAACCTCTTGGGCCCAAATTCTGGGGAATACATCCCAACTCAATATATAACAAGTTTTGAAAGCCAATTTGAGAATTCAAGCCCCAAAGGTGAGTCAATTAAATACAATTTCAAACCTATTTTTAAGAACATTTTCAAAACATGCAATGCATGAGTTTTTAAACCAAATCAATCTTCAAATCTTGCTCCAAGGAGCTCAATAGTTGGCAAATGAAATGAAAACATGGGCTTAATATGAATATGAGCTTGCATGTACCAATGGACCATGAATTCAACCTCAAGAATCAACAAATTCAACATGCATGCAACCATTCTAACATAATCCAACCTCTATGCACTATTTCATGGCTTGGTGCTACAATGGAGCCTAGAGCATGCAAAATGCAGCTCAAAACAACAAGAAGAACATGGATTTTCTTACCTAGAGTTTTGATTTCAAGCCTAGCAAGCCCAATTTATGCACATATACTTCAATCTCCAAGTTCTTCTAGCAATCCTAATGATTTGAGCCTAATTTCCTTCAAGATGAACTCTCCCTCTATCTATTCTCTTCTTGGTCGGTTATGAGGCAAAAGAATGGCTGATGAAATGTTTGTTTTAAGTGTATAAGGTGTAAAGGCTCAATCAACAATAATAAATAAAATGGCCACTAACTATGGCAATTTCGTAAATAAGCTAAACTAGGCAATTAACTCATTTTAATCTAGTTTAATCATTCTTAATCAATTTTCAGATAATTATATCATTAAATCACATAAATCATGCTGATTACAAAACACTAAACGATTCCTAATTCGGCCGCCGATAAGGCCTTCAATTAGCAATTTAAACACACAAATTCAAACAGGCAATCAATCAGATGCAATGTGCAATTCAATAATTAAACTTATTCAATTTCAATTCCAATTTCAATCGGTCTATTCAGTACTTCAATTAATTCAATGATCAATCGTTATCAATTCAATTTAGCGATAATCAGTATATTATTCGGTAATCAATAACGAGGGTCGTTACAATATGACTCACACCACTCCAAATTTAAATCTACATTATAAATTCAAATTTTACACTCCTTTTAGTATTTTTTTCATATTGCATACCATTTTGACCATTTTAGTATATGTATGTAGGCATAAATGTACCTATCAAACACTACCAGAGTTGCATGAAGGCTTATGATTTGTTCAACCACAAGTAGTTGCAAAGGGTACCCCATTTCTGATCTCATCTGTGGTTTTACCTATACACTCGATTCACCAAAAAAAATTAATAATATGTTAGTTCAGTAGCAACACAATGATAGGACAATTTGTTGCAACTTAAATGAGTTAATCATAATTTATTTAGTTTAAGAGTTTATGTCACATTGTTTAATATAGTTTATGTTTACCATTTATTAGACAAAAATAATTTAAATAAGTTATAAAAAAAATTAATTATCTAAAAGCTGAAAGAGAGGTGATTATCACTCTTTTACTTACAATAAGTTGGACCAAATAAAACTAAACCATCTACGGGGATTAACAAAATAATAATAAATTATAGAATAAAATAAATTTACTAGTAGGACCTCTAAATTAACAGCCAAAAATATTGTATTAATATGTATATAAGAATTTTACAATATATTAATTCAATCTCAACCGTATATTCACAATTTGAATAAAATTTACACATTTTTGGAGTACCTAAATTTTCTAATAAATTAAAGTTTAGCATACCCCGTATTGTTGGCAAAGATTAATTAGTTGTTCAATTTTTTGGTACTTGGCATCGCTCTTCCACTTGATTTTCTTCTTTATGGCTGACAAATCCTCCAGGTCCATTGTCCAAATGTCTGACCACGTCTTAGAAAACACTAAACACACATCATGAAAATAACATCAATTATCAACCATACCTAAAATTTTAATTAATTACCTCAAAAAGTATTCCCAAAAAATAGAATATATAGATTACATTTATACACTATACCAAATTTAAATTTATATCGTATAGAGAGAGAGAGAGTGTTCCGTGGAATATTAAGCCAGGGTATGACTCCAAGGAGAGTAATAGTGCAATGAATCTCATGAACAATGTTATCGAGAACCCACATGAGAGTGTCCATTGTGAACTCCTTGAGCCCATCCATCACCACCACCACATTTTTTGTACTTTCTAATATTGTATGTATGTCCGTAGAAATTATATGTATGTCAGGCACATCTATATCTATCTATCTAGCTATATATTATATAAGTAAAAGTGAGTTTTCGTGAGGAGTTTTGTGAGAACTCCAAAATTTTATAATAAATTTGTGATTTTATCAAATTAAAAAATAAATTTAAATAGTGTTGGGATTATAATTTTATTATAATCCTAACATTATTTATAATGTGCCTTCAGGCACGGACATACGCTAGTTAATACATATAACATTATTCTTATTTAATTTTAAGAGATTTAGATTAACAAAATGATGGTTTACATGTGGGGAGAAAAAAATATAGAGTGAAATTATTTACCTTTTAGTATAGAATAATAATTTATTCTAAATGGATACATAATTTAACATAAAACTGTTTGTCAATTTAATTTTGTCAATTTTTTTTTTCATTTAGATTTCCTTAATGTAAACCTTAAAATTAGGTCAATTAGAAAACACATGACATAAAATGATACTTTCTTTTTTTTTTCATATTTGAGTTGGCTTTATTATGAAGTTCGAGGACTTAAATATAAAAATTAAAATTTTGAGATTTGTACTAGAAAATTCCAAGGTCACATTGAAAACTAAGATAAAGTTGGATGACTTAAACAAAGGTCACATTAAAAGCTAGATCAAACTTAGAGGGATAATTCATAGTTTATCCTAAAAATAATGTAGTCAGTCAGTCACCAAGTAATGATCAATAAATTGGGGTTAGGCTTCTCTCCACACCACTCAAAAAAAAAAAAAAAAAAAGAGACTATTAATTGTACGTTGTTTAAAATAGATCATCCATTTTTTAAAAAATAAACACAATAAAATGAAAAAATTAGATCAAATTTATTTTATTTTTTATTTTTTTTTTGTAGATAATATGTACAGAAAATTTTATAAAACAAACAATTCAGATTATTTAAAAAAATTGAACTACTAAGGGAGTCATGGCTCTCTTAGGCCTTGTTTTGGGAGTAGCTATGGTAGCCAAAAAATTAAAAAATCACTATAATTAGTCACATCACTCTTTCTATTTTTCTGTAATTTTTTTATAAAAAGTTAAAAAATTAATAAAATAATATGTTTTCAAACGAGGCCTTAGTCTCTATTTGTGGTGATTATTCACAAATTATGGTGTGCTAATTGTTGTTACTAGTTAAACGTTTTTACATGATTGAAATTTAATTAAAAATAAAATATTTTTGGAAAAAAAAAATGTTAGTACTACCTATTTTGAGACGTAAATTAAAAGTTAATTTTTTTACTTATTTTGAAGGAAAAAAAAAACGTAAAAAAAAAATAGAAATGTATTGCGACTTAAAAAAGTCAAAAGTCAAAAAGTTGATTTTTTATCATCTCACCAAAATAGGAAGTGTTTTTTTTTTTTTTCTCTTTTTTGCTCCAAAAAAAAAGATGCTTTGAGGTGTCATAAGTCCGTGGGCCCAGACCCTGAGGTAATCGGTTGTCAGCCTGATTTAACCTAGCCCAAAAGAAGGGACCTACCACTAAGATACTAGTGGAGCTCATCAACCACCCCCAACAGAACCAAGCAAGGTTTAATCAGAGTACAGTGCGAGATATCTGAAGAGAATCACGGAAAAATCCAACATTTTGCGTCCTCTAAGAATTGAAGTTGACTCACTAGCGTAAGAAGGCAATGTCTTTACCACTGAATTACCAACTCCGGTAGTAAAATAAGAATAGTTGAGTCTTGTTTGTTATATATACAATTATTAAACTTAAATAAATAAATAAATAAAACCACAAGCATACAGAGTTGTGCAATAATTCGAGCAAAAGGTTTGTTAATCTACACAGCCGTCTCTCTCTTGAGAGTCCCGGCAGTGGAAATTTTTTTTTTTGCTTTTGTGTTTTTGAGGGGCTGCCTAATTCAATGCTTTTAAGTCCCATGCTTTCAGGTTTTTGGGCTTGGGCTCTGTAATGTGGGCCGAAGCCTAACCAAGACAGATTAATGTTATGGTCTCTATGATGGGCTTGGACTCTTCTCAAAAAAGGTAGTTCTTGGGTCCAAGTTGATGGGTTGATTAGGAGAAACCCGATCCGATCTCAACTTTTCTTGGGGCTTGAACAAGTTGAGTAATATTGTAGTGATTATATTTAAATACCACATGTAGGCACTATGTGACTCAATTAGTAGTTTACAAAGTATACTAGTAGTAATTTGTAAATTATATTTTTTATTAGAAGTTTTATCATGTTGCATATAAATTGGTGTATTTTTTAGACTTACTTTTGTCTTTAGTAAAAAAAAAATTCACATTAGATGAAATTATTCTACTTTTTAGCTTTGTTTAAATTAGATGATCTCAAAAAAAAAAAAAAAAAAAAAAAATAGTGAAACAAAAATAAGCCTAACGTATTTAGTGAATTTTTAAATTTTGTGATTGGTTAATCAAAACGAACTATTGCATTCAAAATAAATTTGATTCACACTTTATTTTCGAATTACTTCTTGAGTTTCTTTTTAGTGATGATCTAAAATGATACCATTTCACAGTAAATCAAATTTTGCACTATATGTTGCTTTTCTAAATGTAAATCTAATTTATTATTAAATTCCATTACACATAATGGATATGTTATTCAAAGGGATATATAAAACAAGAACTAAAGCATAACACCACTACAGGTTTGAGTATGAGAGCAAATACTTTGCAATCTCTTCTCAACACCTTTGATTATTAAGGAACCAATACTGGGTAATGTCCTTTAAACATAAAACATGAAACATTGTCTTCATATTATTTCCAAATAGAGTACTTCGCCATTCATATTTGGCATTCAGTCAATCAAGCAGACCTTGTGGAGCGGATTTTTAAGCATGATTTTCTTGAGCTCTTGGTTAGAAAAATTTTCCTCAAATGTTCTGCAATAATCAATTTCGTAGTAGGTGCTGACGAAATTGGAGATTCTTCCGATATGTTCTCTAGATTTTCAACATGGGATCTACCCCTGATCATGTCAACCTCTCCTTCTTCATTCATCATAACCATACTGCATGGAATTTTCTCTGCATAGTATTCTCTATATTTGTGATGATGCCTGTTATCACATGTCATAGACCAACTATTAGCACTCTATTTATTTTCAACTTTTGAGTATTTAAAGTTTTTTTAAAAAAAATAAATGTTTGGTTATGGTTATTTAACTTTCAATTGTGAAAAATTTAACTTTTTTAACAACATTCATCTTTGTCTGGCAATTATTAAAAAAATTAATTTTTTTCCGAACTTGTTTGTCTTTAATCAAAATTTTGAAATTTTGTGTTACATTTTTAACTTTTCATGTCTTTCCCTTCTGAAAGGATTTAAAATGTGAAGACTAATTTTTAGCATTTTCTAAATGCATCAATTTTTTTAGTAACAACTCTATTGTAAAAATTAAAAAAAAATACTAAGAAAGCAATTATCAAACTCAATCTAAGATTACTGACAATCAGCAATATCGTATATTCAAAGATAATATTAAAATTTAAAATATTTGTATCAAATTTATTTTGAATATGACTCACACCACTCCAAATTTAAATCTACATTATAAATTCAAATTTTACACTCCTTTTAGTATTTTTTTTCAGATTGCATACCATTTTTGACCATTTTAGTATATGTATGTAGGCATTAATGTACCTATCAAACACTACCAGAGTTGCATGAAGGCTTATGATTTGTTCAACCACAAGTAGTTGCAAAGGGTACCCCATCTGCGATCTCATCTGTGGTTTTACCTATACACTCGATTCACCAAAAAAAATTAATAATATGTTAGTTCAATACCAACACAATGATTGGACAGTTTGTTACAACTTAAATGAGTTAATTATAATTTATTTTAATTTAAGAGTTTATGTCACATTGTTTTATATAATTTATGTCTACCATTTATTAGACAAAAATAATTTAAATAAGTTATAAAAAAATTAATTGTCTAAAAGCTGAAAGAGAGGTGATTATCAATCTTTTACTTACAATAAGCTGGACCAAATAAAACCAAACCATCTACGGGATTAACAAAATAATAATAAATTATAGAATAAAATAAATTTGCTAGTAGGACCTCTAAATTAACAGCCAAAAATATTGTATTATGTATATAAGAATTTTACAATATATTAATTCAATCTCAACTGTATATTCACAATTTGAATAAAATTTACACATTTTTAGAGCAACTAAATTTTCTAATAAATTAAAGTTTAGCATACCCCATATTGTTGGCAAAGATTAATTAGTTGTTCAATTTTTTGGTACTTGGCATCGCTCTTCCACTTGGTTTTCTTCTTTATGGCTGACAAATCCTCCAGGTCCATTGTCCAAATGTCTGACCACGTCTTAGAAAACACTAAACACACATCAAGAAAATAACATCAATTATCAACCATAACTAAAATTTTAATTAATTACCTCAAAAAGTATTCCCAAAAATAGAATATATAGATTACATTTATGCACTATACCAAATTTAAATTTATATCATATTTATATATATAGAGAGAGAGAAAGAGAGAGTTACGTGAAATATTAAGCCAGGACATGACCCCAAGGAGAGTAATAGTGCAATGAACCTCATGAGCAATGTTCTCGAGAACCCACATGAGGGGTCCACTGTGAACTCCTTGAGCCCATCCATCACCACCACCACATTTTTTGTACTTTCTATTATTATATGTATGTCCGTGGAAATTGTATGTTAGGCACATCTATCTATCTAGTTATATATTATATAAGCAAAAACGAATTTTCGTGAGGAGTTTTGTGAAAACTCCAAAATTTTATAATAAATTTGTGATTTTATCAAATTAAAAAATAAATTTAAATGGTGTTGGGATTATAATTTTATTATAATCCTAACATTATTTATACCGTACCTTCAGACACGGGTATACGCTAGTTAATACTTATAACATTATTCTTATTTAATTTTAAGAGATTTAGATTAACAAAATGATGGTTTAAATGTGGGGAGAAAAAAATATAGAGTGAAATTATTTACCTTTTAGTATAGAATAATAATTTATTCTAAATGGATACATAATTCAACATAAAACTGTTTGTCATTTTAATTTTATCACTTTTTTTTTTCATTTACATTTCCTTAATGTAAACCTTAAAATTAGGTCAATTAGAAAACACATGATATAAAATGATACTTTCTTTTTTTTTTCATATTTGAGTTGGCTTGATTATGAAGTTCGAGGACTTAAATATAAAAATTAAAATTTTGAGATTTATACTAGAAAATTCCAAGGTCACATTGAAAACTAAGATAAAGTTGGATGACTTAAACAAAGGTCACATTAAAAGCTAGATCAAACTTAGAGGGATAAGTCATAGTTTATCCTAGAAATAATGTAGTCAGTCAGTCACCAAGTAATGATCAATAAATTGGGGTTAGGCTTCTCTCCACACCCAAAAAAAAAAAAAAAGGACTATTAATTGTACGTTGTTTAAAATAGACCATCCATTTTTTTTAAAATAAACACGATAAAATGAAAAAATTAGATCAAATTTTTTTTTTTTTTTTTGTAGATAATATGTACAGAAAATTTTATAAAATAAACAATTCAGATTATTAATAAAAATTGAACTACTAAGAGAGTCATGGCTCTCTTAGGCCTTGTTTTGGGAGTAGCAATTTTAGCCAAAAAGTTAAAAAATCAATATAAGTAGTCATATCACTCTTTCTATTTTTCTATACATTTTTTTATAAAAAGTTAAAAAATTACTAAAATAATATATTTTCAAACGAGGCCTTAGTCTCTATTTGTGGTGATTATTCACAAATTATTGTGTGCTAATTGTTGTTACTAGTTAAACGTTTTTACATGATTGAAATTTAATTAAAAATAAAATATTTTTTGAAAAAAAAAATGTTAGTACTACCTATTTTAAGACGTAAATTAAAAGTTAATTTTTTTACTTATTTTGAAGGGAAAAAAAAGGTAAAAAAAAAATAGAAATGTATTGTGACCTAAAAAAGTCAAAAGTCAAAAAGTTGATTTTTAATCATCTTACCAAAATATGAAAACGTTTACGTTTTCAGTTTATATTTACAAAAATTTTATAAATTGGTTTTTATTTATTTTTTGTTTATTTTTAGAAAATATAAACTACAAACGCATTTGGTAATTGACAAAATGTTTAAAAAAAATTTAAAATATAAAAAATAGTGAGAAATGGCAAGTGGTGGCAAGTGGCGGCAGAAGACGGTGGTGGAAAGTGGCAACGGTGGGTAGCTAGTGGTGGTGGTGGGTGGGTAGGTGACGGTGGGTGGTGGTGGGTGGTGGTGGTGGTGGTGGTGGTGGCGGCGGGTGATGGGTGGTGGTGGTAGGTGGGTGGCGGATGGCGAGTGGTGGCGGGTGGGTGGTGGTGGCGGACAGGTGGTGGTGGTGGGTGGGTGGGTGACAGTGGCGGGTGGTGGGTGGTAGCGAGTGGTGGTGGTGGTGGTGGCAGATGGGTAGCGGATGGCGGGTGGTGGCAGGTGGGTGGTGATGGTGGGCGGGTGGGTGACGGTGGCGGGTGATAGCGAGGGGGTGGTGGTAGGTTGTGGCAGGTAGGTAGCGAGTGGTGGTGGTGGTGGGTGAGTGGGTGACAGTGGCGGGTGGTAGGTGGTAGCGAATGGGTGGTGGTGGTGGTGGTGGCAAGTGGGTAGCGGATGGCGGGTGATGGTGGGTGGTGGCGGGTGGTGGTGGTGGTGGTGGTGGTGGTGGGCGGGTGGGTGACAGTGGCGGGTGGTAAGTGGTAGTGAGTGGGTGGTGGGTGGTGGTGGCAGGTGGGTGGCGGATGGGTGGTGGGTGATGGCGGTGATGGCGGTGAGTGGTGGGTGGTGGTGGCGGGTGGGTGGCAGGTGGTTGGTAGTGATAGGTGGCTGGTGGTGGTAGGTGGTAGATGGTGGTAACAGGTGGGTGGTGAGTGGTGGTGGCAAGTAAGTGGCGGGTGGTGGTGGCGGGCGGTGGATGGTAGTGGCAGGTGGTGGGTGGTGGCGGGTGGATGGCAGGTGGGTGGTGGGTGGTGGTGGTGGTGGTGGTGGTGGCGGCGAGGGATGGGTGGTGGCGGCGAGTGGGTGGCAGGTGGGTGGTGGCTGGTGGGTGGTGGTGGCGGGTGGTGGCTGGTGGTGGTGGCAGGTGAATGGTGAGTGGTGAGTGGTAGTGGGGGGGTAGGTGGTGGTGGCGGAAGATGGTAGTGGAAAATGGTAACGGGTGGTGGCTAGTGTTAGGTGGTTAAAAAAAAAAAATTTCAAAACTCAAAACGGAAACACATTTTTTGTATTTTTATTTTTTGGCCAAATTTATAAACTGAGACCACTGATTTATAAATCAAAAATTTTACCAAACAAGTTTTTATTTGAGTTTTTTAAATTTTTGTAAATATAAATAGAAAACTGAAAACGTAAGTGTTACCAAACAGCACCGAAGTGTTTTTTTTTTTTTCTCTTTTTTACTTCAAAAAAAAAAGATGCTTTGAGGTGTCATAAATCTGTGGGCCAGACCCTGAGGTAATCGGTTGTCAGCCTGATTTAACCTAACCCAAAAGAAAGAATCTACCACTGAGATACTAATGGAGCTCATCAACCACCCCCAACAAGACCAAACAAGTTTAATCAGAGTACAGTGCAAGATATCTGAAGAGAATCACTGAAAAATCCAACATTTCACGTCCTCTAATAATCGAACTTGACTCACTGATGTTTGAAGGCAATGTCTTTACCACTGAGTCACCAACTCCGGTGGTAAAATAAGAATAGTTAGTCTTGTTTCTTATGTATACAATTATTAAACTTAAATAAATAAATAAAAACCACAAGCAAACAAAATTGTGCAATAATTCGAGCAAAAGGTTTGTTAATCCATACAGCCGTCTCTCTCTTGAGAGTCCCGGCAGTGGAAATTTTTTTTTTTGCTTTTTGTTTTTGAGGGGCTGCCTAATTCAATGTTTTTGAGTCCCATGCTTTCAGGTTTTGGGGCTTGGGCTCTGTAATGTGGGCCGAAGCCTAACCAAGCGACAGAGTAATGTTGTGGTCTCTATGATGGGGTTGGACTCTACTCAAAAAAGGTTGTCTTGATGGGTTGATTAGGAGAAACCCGACCCGATCTCAACTTTTCTTGGGGCTTGAACAAGTTGAGTAATATTGTAGTGATTATATTTAAACACCACATGTAGGCACTATGTGACGCAATTAATAGTTTACAAAGTATATTAGTATTAGTAATTTGTAAAATATATTTTTTATTAGAAGTTTTATCATGTTACTTATAAATTGGTGTATTTTTTAGACTTTTTGTCTTTAGTAAAAAAAATTCACATTAGATGAAATTATTCTACTTTTTAGCTTTGTTTAAATTAGATGATCTCAAAAAAAAAAAAAAAATAGTGAAACAAAAATAAGCCTAACATATTTAGTGAATTTTTAAATTTTGTGATTGATTGGTTAATCTGAACGAATTATTGCATTCAAAATAAATTTGATTCACACTTTATTTTTGAATTATTTCTCGAGTTTCTTTTTAGTGATGATCTAAAATGATGCGATTTCACAGTAAATCAAATTTTGCACCATATGCTGATTTTCTAAATGTAAATCGAATTTATTATTAAATTCCATTACACATAATGGATATGTTACTCAAAGAGATATATAAAACAAGAACTAAAGCATAAGACTACAGGTTTGAGTATAAGAGCAAATACTTTGCAATCTCTTCTCAACATCTTTGATTATTAAGGAACCAATACTGGGTAATGTCCTTTAAACATAAAACATGAGACATTGTCTTCATATTATTTCCAAATAGAGTACTTTGCCATTCATATTTGGCATTCAGTCAATCAAGCAGACCTTGTAGAGCGGATTTTTAAGCATGATTTTCTTGGGCTCTTGGCCAGAAAAATTTTCCTCAAACGTTCTGCAATCATCAATTTCGCAGTAGGTGCTGACGAAATTGGAGATTCTTCCGATATGTTCTCTAGATTTTTAACATGGGATCTACCCCTGATCATGTCAACCTCTCCTTCTTCATTTATCATAACCATACTGCATGGAATTTTCTCTGCATAGTATTCTCTATATTTCTGATGATGCCTGTTATCACATAGACCAACTATTAGCACTCTATTTATTTCCAACTTTTGAGTATTTAAAGTTTTTTTTAAAAAATAAATGTTTGGTAATGGTTACTTAACTTCCAATTGTGAAAAATTTAACTTTTTTAACAACATTCATCTTTGTTTGGCAATTATTAAAAAAAATAATTTTTTTCCCAACTTGTTTGTCTTTAATCAAATTTTTGAAATTTTGTATTACATTTTTTACTTTTCATGTCTTTCCCTTCTGAAAGGATTTAAAATGTGAAGACTAATTTTTAGCATTTTCTAAATGCATCAATTTTCTTAAAACGATAGTTCAGTTTTGCAATACATGTCTCGCTTGAGGCGAGTCGTCACACGGTGGAATTCCAAGCGCGCGTCCCATTCGGCAAGGAATACTAATTGGTGTCATAGACAGAACTTTCGGAGATAGATAGCTCCCGCTCTGAATACGGATCATACGGAGAGAGATCTTCATTCATGCATTCAGGGATGCTATTTCCATTCCTATTACTATACCACTAAACAACTAAGATCGAAACAACTCTATTGTAAAAAAAAAAAAATACTAAGAAAGCAATTGTCAAACTCAATCTAAGATTATTGACAATCAGCAATATCGTGTATTCAAAGATAATATTTAAAATTTAAAATATTTGTATCAAATTCATTTTAAAGATGACTCACACCACTCCAAATTTAAATCTACATTATAAATTCAAATTTTACACTCCTTTTAGTATTTTTTTCATATTGCATACCATTTTTGACGATTTTAGTATATGTATGTAGGCATTAATGTACCTGTCAAACACTACCAGAGTTGCATGAAGGCTTATGATTTGTTCAACCACAAGTAGTTGCAAAGGGTACCCCATCTCTGATCTCATCTGTGGTTTTACCTATACACTCGATTCACCAAAAAAAATTAATAATATGTTAGTTCAATAGCAACACAATGATTGGACAGTTTTTTACAACTTAAATGAGTTAATTATAATTTATTTTAATTTAAGAGTTTATGTCACATTGTTTAATATAGTTTATGCTTACCGTTTATTAGACAAAAATAATTTAAGCAAGTTATAAAAAAAAATTTAATTATCTGAAAGCTGAAAGAGAGGTGATTATCAATCTTTTACTTATAATAAGTTGGACCAAATAAAACTAAACCATCTATGGGGATTAACAAAATAATAATAAATTATAGAATAAAATAAATTTGCTAGTAGGACCTCTAAATTAACAGCCAAAAATATTGTATTAATATGTATATAAGAATTTTACAATATATTAATTCAATCTCAACTGTATATTCACAATTTGAATAAAATTTACACATTTTTAGAGTAAGTAAATTTTCTAATAAATTAAAGTTTAGCATACCCCATATTGTTGGCAAAGATTAATTAGTTGTTCAATTTTTTGGTACTTGGCATCGCTCTTCCACTTGGTTTTCTTCTTTATAGCTGACAAATCCTCCAGGTCCATTGTCCAAATGTCTGACCACGTCTTAGAAAACACTAAACACACATCAAGAAAATAACATCAATTATCAACCATAACTAAAATTTTAATTAATTACCTCAAAAAGTATTCCCAAAAATAGAATATATAGATTACATTTATACACTATATCAAATTTAAATTTATATCGTATAGAGAGAGAGAGACAGTTACGTGGAATGTTAAGCCAGGGCATGACCCCCAGAAGAGTAATAGTGCAATGAGCCTCACGAGCAATGTTCTCGAGAACCCACATGAAAGGGTCCATTGTGAACTCCTTGAGCCCATCCATCACCACCACCACATTTTTTGTACTTTCTAACCCATCTGGTGATTGCCCTACTGCTATCAGATCTTGTGCTAATGTTCTCTTCCCACCACCACCACTGCTACTACTACTTCCCATTTCATTCTTTCTTTTTCTTGCCTCTTTCTCCAGCAAATGTGGTCTTCTGTTCATGCTTAGGCTGAGTGAGGAAGAAAGGGTCTTGTTGGAGGTCCTCTTAATCCTTGTATAGGAGTATTGGTTTATTCTTTAATCTTCTTGTTACATCAAACAAGGTCTTCGACACAACCAAGAGTGAATTTAGTATGCTTTTTATGTAAACTATGTCTATGCTATTCAAGCATAATGCCCAAGTCCAGAGACTTAGGTTTTTCAGGTTGGTTGACTTATCTTAATTTAAAATTCTTTATGTGAATTTCATGCTGCATCATATGGGATTTGATACTTAAATTTAGTCTAGTAATGCGATAAATATAATTAAAAATAAATAAAAATTACATTTAGTCTAATGGGTAAAAAAATTTACCACTTAAATTTAGTCTAGTAATGCGATAAATATAAAATTTAAAAATATAAAAAAAAAAAAATTAAAAATTGCATGTAGTGTAATGGGTTAAAAAATTTACCCACAAAGTTTAAAGTGGAAGCCACTCATTTGTGTACATGAAAATATTCTTTTATCTTTTAAGAGTTGAAAATAATCCATACAAGTCGAATCAAAGTGAAAAGCACATATGTCACTGCTAATATGGAGAAACCAACTAGGATTATAGGAGGGCTTTTTCGTTACACACTTGTAAATACCCAAGGCTTGTGGGCTGGCCCAATCTCAGCACGGCCCAACTGGCCTAGTAGCTTGGGAATACAAACACCAGAAAAAAAAAAAAAAAAAAAAATTTAATACAATAATAATACCATATCATCACTAACACGTGATAATACTATGTAAACCACCATATAGTTGTATTATTAATTAGTAATATCACATGTTAATAATAACAAAACATCACCATTATATAAAAAATTTACTACAACACCAAACAACAATAGAAACAAATAGAATTTGCCACACCCATCCATCTTTGTCTAAACCCAGTTTCCTCATAGAGCCACTCAGCCACAAGTCAATGCAAATAGAGGGGATTCCAATTTGCTTCATAATCTAAACACATCTCTGTTCACTAAAACATTTAAACTAGAACAGAGCCCAGAAGAAACTTCAATTGAACTTTACATCAGACAATATAAACAAACCTAGGAAACAAAATCAATCTACTTTAATTACCGACCATGGGATAATACAAAACGCTAGATAACTCATGTTTGAAGGATCAAATATTCCCCAGATTTTTCATGTTAACCTCAGGAGAACATCTATGTTTGGCAAAATTAAGCAGACCAAGTAGATTCTCATCAAATTTTCACGACTGATTACCGTAAACTTCCAGCAGACACAGGACGTGTAAAAGAGCTGAGGTTGGGATTATGGCGAGCACTTGAAGGTCTTTCATTTCTATTTGAAGATGATTCAATTCTCCTGCTCCTCCGACCTTCATTGTGGGACCCATTCATGGCAGCCAAAAGTTTTGCACTCCTGTCATTGGGCATGCCTTTCAATAGTTTACGAGCCTGCTTTCTCTCTGAATCCTCCAAACCGTTGTCCGATAGTTTCGCACTTCTGTCACTGGGCATGATTTTCAATAGTTTATGAGCTTGGTTTCTCTCTGAATCCTCCAAATCCTTGTCCAATTGTCTTTTGCAAGGCACTTGTTTCTCTGATATCAGATGATTCCTTGGGATGGAATAAGTCACTGCTGAAAATCCCAAAACACAGTTCATAGTGTTAGTTCTTCTGACCCATGTTAAGGAAATTAGATATGGAAATGAATAAATATACAAATGAAACTAAACAAATGGATTTACTTGGAGGCTCTTCTGCATATATATCTGGGCTAGGAGATCTCAGGGGAGTTGAAGGAATGATATTGACATTCTTTGCAACTTTATTGAACTCCCGATTGGAATTATTATCTCTAAGAGCAGATGGAGAGAATTTTCTCTCGACTATATGTGCCGTTTCACTTGAAGAATTACTCATCACCAGTGGCACTGGAGTAAATAACCTGTGAGAATCATCTTTAGCCTCATCAACTTCAACACTATTGTGTGTACGTTTATTAAAAGAATCTACAGAAATTCCAACAGCAACTTCTCCAACTTCATTGACTTCACCACTACAATTATCTGCCACATTAGGGGAAGAAGTACCAATGCGATCAACGTTATCTAAAACAGACTGGGGTGAATTGCTGAATAGATTTGGATCGATGGATGACTTTTCTGTTTCCATGAAACTTGAAAACCATGGAGTGCCCTCCTTTGCATAGAATAGAATGTAGGCTTCTTGAGAAAGCACAAAATCTTCTCGAACCCTAGTAACCTAAAAAAATAAAACTCAGATGTTAATTTATACCTTCAAATTTGCAAGAAATAATAACAGATGAATCATTACTAAATGGAATTCTCAATCAGTATTGCATCCCAATGCTGACAAATAGAGTTACAAGCAATTTAAGGCAATTCAAACAGATCAGACTCAACTAGCAATCACATTTAAATAGTTACAGTCCACAACATAGTAAGGGAAAGTGAAAAATTGTACTTCAGCAACGATATGGACATTCTCAAAAAATTCAGCCATTGCACTTTGTGGCTTAACTATCACTAGTTAACTATGATCCAGAATAATCAAATTGTTATCCATCGTCATATTTTGCCACTAGACTGTTGCAAATGCCAAAACTAGGAAAGTAGGTCATATCCAACAAACATAATGCAACCTTAAGGCCATGTTTGGCTGGCAGGAGTGGCAAGGAAAATGAGAATCTCATTCTATGTCTCTTTCATTCCTTTGTTTGGATGCATCTAAGAATGAGAATGTGATTCTTACAATAGTTCCCAAGGCAAAATGAATTTACCACACTAGTAAGAATCCCATTCCCACATTCCCCATCGAAATCTCACATTCCTGGAGGTACATAACTCATTTCAGAATAAAATAAATTGATGGTCCCATAAAATTTAAAATTAAATCGTATTCCTTTAGAGGATTTATAGAGGATTCCTAACCAAACCAAACAATTACATTGACACAGAAATATATTATTACTAGTAATGGAATCACTGGTAAAAAGATTCTCATTCTCACTCTTTGATTCCTCCTATCATCCAAACAAAACCTAAATGTAAGAAGGTGAATCTCAATTGCCAACATATGATATCCATAAAATACTAATCTTACTAATCCAAAAAATACATGTAACTACAGCAAGTATTACCTTTGAGTCATCCAACCTGTACCATGCATCTGCGGCAGAACGAATGAAGCAATAGTAATGACCCGAAGTGGATGAGAATCCGATATGCACAACAACTGCATACAGATTGTACTTCAATTCCACCTATATGGTATAGAGAAAACAGAGTTTAGTACCAGTCCATATAACAAAAACCCAAACAAAGATAATTGAAATATGCATTTTCTTTTCAAGTTTAAAGTAATACTTAAACCCCACTAATCCCACCCTGTAAGTATCTTTACCACTGGATTACCAAAAGAAAATTTACTAAAAACTCATGCAAAGGTATGATCACTCAATTAGTAAAAATATTTGAAGCAGCTAAGTTTTCTAAAGCCATTCACCATCAGCACCCAACAGAAAATGCAAATTACTCAACCATCATAATTTTTCAGATTAGATCATGAGACAGTTGCATTAGGACTTCTATTTATGAAGTTCATTTTCCTAACAGATCTTTCAACCAATGGCTTTGACATCAGTAACAAACTTACTATTTGATTATTTGTTGATAGAAATTCTCTAGCAAAACCGGAGCCCATATACTCACATCATTATTCTGATCGCCACCAGTGTATGGCAGCAAGTCTAGCTCTAGTGGGAACTCCACGTGCTTGTCAATCTTCTCAACATAGGAGCCATCATTCTTGAATCTTTTCAAGTGGAACGCAGCAACAGAAGGAGCCTGGTTCAATATAAGCTGCTTTTCTACTGACACTTTTTCTTTACATTGTTCACAAGTGAACTTTGTCTCTGGATCTTCAATCTTTTCCACCTTGGTGAAAGATTCCAATGCACTAGGAAGAGTACCCACATTCTCAATCTCCAAACTCAGGTCAATCAAGGGCTCATAGGTGTCAGAAGAGTGACCACAATTGCAGCATTGAAGCTGGAATTCAAACACAAAAGCATTCAACAATTAAGAAACAATTCCAAATCCTAAATCCTACCCATATATGTATGTCTGTGTGCGTATGATGTTAGCTTTAATAGCAAACTTTTTCTAATAAATAATAGCTAACCTCGTTATCAAAATAATCAATATAAAAGGTGAATCAGAAATAAATTTAAAATTCATACTTTGCTAATCAGACGGCCACCAAAAACTTGCTTGACCAAGCTCTCATCAGCTGAAGGCAAAGAAGTATCCTTTGTCTGTGAATAAATACAACAGCTGTCAAGTCTATCCAACAAGCATTGCAGGAACTCATGTGCATCTTCCTGCTGGAATCTCCGAAAGTTGGATGAAATATCTGGAATTTCCTAGGTCAAGAATCACAATGACATAAACTTCTAAGAAGTTAATATTTGAAGAAGCAATAGTTAGCTAAACGAGATAACACGAGACCACAAACACAAAGAAATAAATCAATCAGAAATGCTGATTAGTTCAATTTGCTTTGATGTAGTGACAAAAACTATATTATTAATACATCCTAAAAAAATGCAGATAAATCAACACCAATCAATTAAACCTGATTTCATTAAAATTATAGTGTCGTATCAATAAATATCACTGTAGAAGAGGATACAGTTCAAATTGTCAACAAGCTTCCAAGGGGAGACAACCCTGTCCATCGAAGCTATGGAGTATTCAATGTGGTCACGAAGAGTGCAAATTACACAGAACCCTTCATTATCACCTGCAAATTCCAATTCCAAATCAAAACTCAACACATAAATATAACAAATGAAATATATGAACAAATCAATAATGTAAACTAAAGCAAAATGAGACGAAGTATGCATAATCGGGGTATAGAATCTTACGGTCACAAGGCCTCGGGTGATTGTATGACCTAAGACCCTGAACGAGTGGCACTATGTGCGTAAAACATTGTAAGATTGCATTAAGAAAACAAGTGTTGCCTAGATTTGCAAGCCCTGCACCCTACAAATTCACAAAATAAAGAAAATTCAAATACCCAAATTCCTAGAAACAAAAATTAACAGAAGTAAACTAAAAATTGAGTGTGACATGGAGATTTAGCATAACAACACACCACCATAGCCGGCTTAGCTTCACTTGACCAATCCGGAGAGACCGAATCAGAAACCTTGGCTACAGTTTCTTCCTGCAAAGGCATTGAATCAGACCAATCCAAGCTAGAGGGCTTGGTGTCTTCTACCGAAGGCCAATCGGACCAACCCGAGGCCGAGGCCGAGGTCTTGGTGCCTCCCCGGGAGTCCCACCCCATGGACGACCAGTGCGAAGGATTGAATGCATCGTTTTCTTCGTTCTTTTGAGAATCAACACCACCAAACAAAGCCGAATCAGAGTGATCATTGGGATTCGAGTCGGGCGGAGCTGCTGACGAGTTGAGCAGACAATCTAGGGTTTGCGGCGGAGGTGAATTGTGTGAAGACCCATCCAAGGTTTGCTTCGAATCAACTGAATCGGGAGGTGGGTATTCAAATTGGAGTGTTTCTGTGAGATGGGTATCCATTGAAATGCAGAGAAAGAGAGGGGAAAGTTTGGGAATGTGGAGTTAGGGAAAGGAAAACGAAAATTAGGGTTTTGAAGGTTCGATTTTGGGAAGTTTTTTGGGTTTGGGAATGAGGGCGGAGGGAAAAGAGAAGAAATTTGAAAATTAAAGCTTTGTGTTTTGATTTTTGAGGGATGAAGAAGAATATGAAAGAAGAGGGAAACAGAAAATTTTCACTTCGAAATGGTTCAACTCGCTTTCAGACTCTGTTTTGAAAAAGGAGGGAAAATGGAGAGAGAGAGACAGAGAGAGAGAGGTTTTTGCCCTATTTTACTAATAAAAACTTGTTCAAATTTCTTTCTAAAAATTGATAAATATAAATATTATATAAATTATAGTTTTTACCAAAAAAATACTCCTATAATTATTTAATATGGTACTTGCATATTATTGTTTCGGCACTGCTACGTAGCTCGAATATCACGGCTCGAATGGCTCAAAAATAATCTCTTACCGGTAAGAGATTATTTTCATAGGCAAAAAAATAATCTCTTACCGGTAAGAGATTATTTTCGAGCCATTCGTGCCACACTTTTTCGAGCTACGAGGAATTTCCCTTATTGTTTATAAATTCATTTTAAATTTTATTAACTGCATACCACTATTGGTGAGTATAAATATTTTGTAAGAAACGAAAAATATACATTTCTACCGACTTTAATATTTTATGGAAATTAATATTGTGATCTCATTTTTATAAGATTGAATAAGTCAATGAGAAACAAGAAAATAATTATAAATCAATAAAGTTTAGATGAAGTAGGTGGCCAATACAAGTGAAAAGATGTATAAAAATACAATAATGTTAGGTATCATGAAAGAAGTATCATGAAAAGTCTTTATAAAAATTCTCTATCCTTGTATTAGTTTATAATATTTATAGTGTTTTATTATAGGTTATGCAATCCCCCTTAGATTAGCTTCATGAACCTTTTCATGATATTTATTTCATAATGCGTATCATTACTCACACAATTTTCACTTGTACTCATTTTTACCTACAAAATTTCTTCCTTTTTTTCACTCATTTGATATTTCTCTTTGTATAGATGGATGAAAAAGGCTGCAGTGAAACACAATTGCAAAAATGATTGTCCATACTTCGAGTGGTCATCTATAACAGCAAGTAATTTACTCTTGTTTTATTCGTATAATTACTAAAGATTTATTAGTGATAAATAGGCAAAAACAAAAACACCATGATACCTTTAAATAATTTCAAAAAAAATTAGTCTAATGTTCATTTTCCATTTTTAGTAATGAAAGAAATTTACAATATTATTTTATGTTGTGTAAGATTCCTCAACCCCACACCCATTATCACAAAAAAATTTGACTCTCTACTCAAAAAATTCCCCTTTCTCTCTTTTTCTCCAGTACACACAATACTACAACCCAATCGTTCCTCCCTTTCCCCACGCCACCATTGTCTGTTCTCTATCGCCGGCCCCTTGTTGCACTACTATTGGCATCTCGATGTTGCCTCCACTCTCACTCACTCTGCCACACCCACTACCCTCACTAAGCACTCCCTGTCAACGCCCCTGCTACTGTCACCGAAGCGTTACCGCTTGACCGCCACTTGCGCCCTATCTCGCTCTGCTGCTATATTACTGCCACCGTCACAGTCTTCAAAATGGGTCAACAAATCCAAATCCCCTCTCTCTCTCTACACACTTTTATAGTTGCAGAGTTAGTTTTGTCAATTGATCTTCGTTGCTGCTGTTACTACTATGGCGGCAAAGAGTTCTAGATCTAGTTCATCTGTCGATTCCTACATCAGTAGCTTGATTAGTTGACATCCAAGAGCGTAATGAGATATGAGGGCATTTGTACACCATCAACATTGAAGAGTCTAGTATCGGATTACGAAACGGTACTGTACTTTTATGTTTTTTTTTTATAAAAAAATAAATAATAATTAGTTCTCTGTTTTGTTTAATTAGTTCTCTGGGATGAAGATGATGAAGAAGATGAAGTGAGTTTGAGAGATAAGTAGAGATCTGTTATTGGAAATCACAGAAAATGAAATTTCTCTGGGTTGGAGAGAATAGTTTTTTTAGGAATTTCTTTGATTTTGAGAGAATTTCTCTGGGTCGAAGTGAATTTCTCTGGAAAGTCTAAAGAAATTATTTGGTGATCCAGATAAATTCTCTGGATCGAATTTTTTTTGGATCAATTTGAGGAACTTTAGACATTATTAAAATATTTGATGTTTTTTATGCTATAAATTCTTAATATCAGATACCCTAAAAAAAAATCCCCAATTATTAAACAACTATAAATTTATCAGTGTAATGTTTGATTAGTGGGTATTTTTAAAAAATGGAAGAAAAAAAAAATTTATAACCTAAACATAAAACACATTCAACAATTAATAACGTGTAGATTTTTTATCATACATTGATATGTGTATGCAATTGAAACAAATTAATTACACAAACATATCAAACGCTTTGAATTCGATTTGCTTACTCATGCAACATTATTATTAATAGCATCTGCAAGGTTTTTTGGAGAATCTTTATCTGAATATTCTCTTGGATACTGAATATTTATTTTCCTTATTTTAGGTTATAAAATCGTTGACAAATTTATGTAATTAATTCAATATGCTTATGTAATTAATTATTTTAGGCTATGTTTGATTCATAAATTCAAAGAATGATTTGGAAAGAAAAAAAAAAAAATGTGTAAAATTAAGTAAAATATAGATATATTTTATTCGCATTTTACTTATATTTTTCATTTTCCTTTCCAAATCTTTTATCAAATCAAATCTATGAAGCAAACACAACCTTAAAGATTTTATAAAATTTAAAGATTCACATCAAAATGCATGAAAAATAGGTGAATATATAATCAACAAACATTGACATTCCTTCAAATAAAATATAAAAAACAAAAGCATACATAAGCAATCTAAAATAACAATCCCTCTGCTACAAAATAAAATAACAACAGCTTATCATAAGCATGGTGAGTGTTAAAATCTTATATTTGTCTTTTCGAATAAATTTTTGATTTTTTTTTTTTTTTTTACATCCACTAGATAAATATTGTGGTAACAATTGTAACAAGCTAATCTTCATGAATTCGAACACAAAACATAGCATTGTCAGAGAACCCTATCCTGGAGATCTGTCATTAAAGTGGACGCCAGGGAACTCAGCTTCTTCCCCGTCTCTCCCGCTATATTTTTAAGAGAAGAAATATCTTGTTGTGCCTGCCGAGGAAAAAAAAAAGAAAAGTTCAGATACAGTACTACTCATATGTTGAAGATATGGAAATAATAGAAAGTACATATTTTTTTTAATAAAAGTTATTTTCTTGTAAGACTTCGATAGAAAAAAAGTTGTGAAGCAAACCTGGAAAGATAGTCGGTTAAGGAAGTCGCTTGCGGCGACATCAAGACTGGAATTATCCATATCGTCACCAAAGAGATCTGCACTAGAGATGGCTGTTGAACCCTGCAAACGAGAAAAAGGAGAAATATTATCCCAATGAGTTGGAAATCAGTAGCAAATTCAATCTATCTAATAAAATAGATCCACTTCAGAGTGGTAGAGCAAATTTTCAGGGAGACAATTGATTTGAGAATCACTAGGATAACACTAAGGTTCCTAGATAATGTCCAACCAGGTTAATTTGAGCAATTTCAAATGAAATGATTCTTGAGAGTAGCAAGAAGACGGCTACAAGTTCATTTGTAAGTACTTCTACTTCAATATTATCCATCAAAAGGTGAAAAGTAGAGTAAAAAATAAATAAATAAAAACACTGAGAGAGAGAGAGAGAGAGAGAGAGTCATATAAATAAACATATCTGGACATAAGTAATCCGTTGATTGTGTTGACTTATATTTGCTATCATATCCAATAATTGCTAATCACGTAACTCTTAGAAGTTATTCCTTGTTGAAGTTCTTAAGTTCCAACCAACCAACCATTCATAAGTGATATTTGCTGCAACCATTTCCCAGAATAAATTATAAAATAAAAGTTTAAAAGGGAAAACAAAGAAGAAATAAAATGTTACTTTAACTAATTTAAAACACGCTAGTCCACCAAATTTTCAGGTAGCCACGGACAGTTATTCCTCATTAAAGTTGTTTGCTAAACCCTACATCCTGTTAGTTAGCGATCAGCTTTGGCAGAATGAAAAAATAAATAAATAAATAAATTATAGGATTCAACTTAAGAGTGCTCATTCATATGTGTGACAAATTCAAGAATCTCAAGTGCAGGGAAATGGTTATGGTTTATGCTTTTACAAGTCATGGAAAGAGCACATACTGAATACTTTTGCAAGGAAACATGAGCATCTGCAGTGGCTTTGCTTTGATCCCCATAAAATTGGGCGGATGAAATAGACTTTGCATTGGAGAACTTCTTCCTCGCTTCATCCGTTTCCTCAATCTGAGAATTATAATACGTATCAATAAATACAGAAAGACAGGCATTACAAATGCAAACCAACTGCCAAAACCAAATTGGACCAAAGTATCAGGGTTAGATTATGAAGGCAATGTTCAAAGCTGTTCAATCAATTAAGAATGGTTCTAAAATGACCAGTTGAAAGCATCAGAAATATAACCAATGCTTTGAGCTAATAAATGCTTGTAGGTATGAACTAGTAACTTCCTATAACTCATTTAGGCAAGAGATTCACAGGCAAGGAAGACATCTATGTAAACGACATTGAATATGTTATACATGGACTCAAGTACGAGTATCAGGTGCTAGTGCGGGTGTGTGGCCAAGCATCAAACTTTCATAAACCTAAATCTTGGGATATTAAAATATGTATTTAAAAATTGGATATGAGTAAGGGGACTTTGTCCGTGTGTCAGACACATATCCAATATATGGGTGTCAGACATATATCACACACTCTTACCCTTATCATATACAGTGGATACGGGTACATTGGGAGAAAGAAAAGATTCACCCATTGAATTTATTGAAAATCGCAAAGACAAACTATTCCATCAATATTTAACAAAATTTTGGCTTACTAACCTTCCCCCTTTCAAATTATATGGTCAAACTCATAGCATGAGTAAAAATTCACACTAGTTACTTACAAGGCACATATATTATTTATTTTTTGCATGCGACTATTGGAGGAAAAGAGAGTTACTACTTTTTTTTTTTTTCAATGAATTTAAAACCCAAACATGTGATGTCTACCAACACAAACTAAGATCCAAGAAAGCCCCAATTTATTTAAGGAAAAATACATGTATCACCAATGAAAGCCTTGCTGGATTATTGTGTAGAGTTATAGCAAATGACGAGTGGACATCAAACTGTACTTTTTAAGCAACAGAGAAAGAGCCAGTCAATGACACAGTGAAGAAAAAACTAAAAGGAATTTAAAGAAAAATGAACCAAATTAGGTGGCAATATATTATTTCAAAATTTACCAAAAATATATTCAGTCTTGGGTAGAGATCCTTAAAATGCTTCTCCATATTGGTATAATCACATTTATCTGGTTGTGCTACTGCCATCACTTGAAAACAAAATCATAAATCGTATATCAGCTTACTTGAATCTTAGATGAATTGGAGCCTGATTTCTTCGTGAAACCACTGTCCATCCCAAAATCTGAAAAGAAACTTGACTTTTTTGGCGGGGCTACATGGCTCAACACATGCGTGCCTCCAGAACTCATCGGAGCATCTTGAAAATTATCTACGTACTCGAAACGTGATGTAAAAGATGAGCTGTCCGTCGGGGTGCTATTAGTTGAGGTGGAAACTTGTACAGAAGGTTCTTCAGGCTTCTGATCATAGAGATTCTCACTTGGCTGCATGGAAGTGTTTGGTGTAACCAAAGGAAGTTAAATTCATTATGCAAAATCAAGCAATAACAAATGAACTTCAAAAAATAGAATTTCTTAAACAGAAAAGCAACTTTCAACCCATCATTTTATGATATAAAATTTTCTGAGTAACCAATTTGTTCATTGAGGTAAATCAAGGATTCACCTTAGTAGTAAGCTTTCGAGCACCAAGTCCCCCAGTCTTTCCAGTTTTCTTTGCACCAAGAGGCTTTTTAACAGTAACTGTATGAGAAGCTTTAGGTGAAGCAGAGACATTAGGAACTTCTTGCTTTCCTGAGGAAATTTCTTTAGAAGCTTCACTGATCTTGACATCAGGAAGTCTATTAGAGACATATGCTGACTGAGAAGCAACTGGAGATGATGGCAAGCCTGCGTCTTCTGCAGCACTTTTAGCAACTTCTTTTGTAAGTATCTGTCTATATAATTCAGCCGCTCTTGAGGTATACTTGGCCTCAATCTTGCCTCCACCAGTCCATCCATGCTGCTTGAAGAAAGCTTGAGCACGGTTGTTTCCCCCAAAAACTCATCATCTTTAGCTGCTCTGGAGTCCATGAATCTAAATTGGTAGACCTGCAATAATAAACACAATAATTCATGGAGAAAAAATGAGTTTCTTCTGATTTTTCTGAATACAGTGCATTGCATTTGTCAAAGTAACTTGAGATAAACAATGGCCAAAAACAAATTTGTTAATCAAGAGGTGGTCATAATGTCATGGAAAAGAAACCAAACCCATTCCAACAGTTAATATAAAGAAATGGCAAAGTAATTATATTTCTGCTTTTACAATGTCAAATGGATAAACATAAGAAGCAGTAGAAGAGGACAATGATCAACCTCTGCAGCCATACGAACAAGGAGATTTTTTAGACATTTACTAACAGTATTTTACGCAACACATTGCAAATTTGCAACAAAAGACAGATCCTTAAAACTGATGTATACTTTGGGAATATGACTTGGAAACGCCAATCATCTTGAAATGTATGGGTGAACGAAAGTTGATGTACATACATTTGAACTACATGAAATCTATATCGAAACAGAACTAGCAAGACAGCTAGAAGACCAACCATGTTCTACAGAATGAAAAACTAGATAGCTAAGAGACAATATGGTGATGAATGCACAGGATTGCAATGCAGATGACAAGGTGGATTTGAGCAATATGAGAAAAATAAAATATAGAATAAATGAATCCTGAGCTCCCATTAGATACCCATTGAAATCTGATGATATGGTGCAAAGCCAGAATTTGCAGCCAAATCCCCCCAATGAAAGAGCATTCAAGAAATAGATACTCATGGCCTTCTACAGATTGTCCAGACATAACACAATTAGTGTGTTGTGTCAAACCCCATTTATGTACTCTATCAAGAGCGGATAACCTTCCCATAGCACACAAGCAGAAAGAAAATGACCATCTTGGCACATTACTAAGCAATATTGCAGTAGAAAACTTTTGACTTTTGTAGCCTGATAGTCTTCCAAGCTGAGCCAACAATAAATTATCCATTAGAAGCAGGTAACCATCTTACCTCATAGTCCCTATCATCTAAGGGGGTAAGGGTGATAGGAATTTGATCAGTAATGCCCTGCAATACCCTAGCTCCCCTTTAAGGCCAACACCATTTTGCATCGTTCTTGTTGTTTATGTTATCTATGGAATATGGAGTAAAAGCACCACAACAATGCTCTATATGTACAGTAATTTCTTAATACTTCTCCTATCACTCACACACCAAAAGACAACTAGAAAAATATTTCACAAAAGCATTCCTATACTAGTTATGGTACTTTGCAAGTGAAATCAACAAGGCCAAGGCTAGGTTCTCAAGATCCTAAGAGTTGGGTGGAAATAGATTGAGAATCCAACCCAGCAACCTGAACCACTTGCCCAAGAGAGAACCACCAAATGCCCGCAACCACTAAGTCTAGAGTCTACATCCTCGTTATCAATCTTCTTTCCTTGATTCAGATTATTCAAATAAATCATTCAGCCCTATGTTCCATGTATTTTCTTAAGTCTATATCGGTGGTCCAAGGACTGCAAGAAAGCTTGAACTTTCATGTTCCTCGACCCCAAACCCCAACCAAACATTTCCACTCAAATCAATATTAAACAAGAGTAGGGCCACAGACACACAAATTTGACCCCTAAATTTACCCACGGTGATGGGGCAAGTGAGATAAGCCTCACACAATTGAACATGTAATAAATCAAAAGTTGACATGTATCATGCCACATCATTACATCATTGTGGTTCAAATTGCGGAAGGGTTTTTGTGGGTCTTAAACATTTTCATACGAGACATTTTGTGTGTGTATAACAGTCAGTAAATTTAGCAATAACAATATGTACTAAAAAAAAAGAGAAAATTACAGATTCATGAAAAAGTTTATAATTTTAATTATTAATATTTATAAAATTTATCAATGCTTGTAATTATTTTTTTTAAATGTCCACTGATTTGATATTTCCCACACACACACAAAAAAAAAAAAAAAAAAAAAAAGGCAAAATTAACCAACAAAGTGACTGAAAGATTGAATAGCGAATTTCACAAGCACAATGTTGCATAAAACAAGCGAATTGAAAAAATAAAAATAAAATTTGAATGTTAGAAAGAAACAAAGAATTGAAAATAGAAATCACCTAACGAAGCTGACGTGAACACCTAGACTGCGATGAGAGGCCGAACAATCGATGCACAAGAAGATCCCGTACGTAACAGAAGCCCATGTTGGATTCTTAGCATTGCAATCAAAACACATCTGATTCAACCCAAATCCCCCCCCCCCCCCCAAAAAAAAAACAAATTCAGAATCTCAATTTAGACTTGGAAATGCCAGATCTGAATCAGATCTCACAATTACAACCAAATTCACCTAAAAAACAACAACAACAAATTTCACGTAACAACTATAAAATGAAAGCCCAGACACACACACACACACAGACCTTGTTGTCGGACTTGGCTTTGAGCTTTCTGAAAAAAGCGTTCTTGTCGGTGAAGCTCTCGGTGGACGCCATGGTAGAGAGAGAGAGAGAGGGAGAGGGAGAGAGAGAGAGGGGCTCCTCAGGGAAGAAGAAGAGGAAGAAGAAGAAGAAGAAGAAGGGGAAGGAGGACAACGCAACGCAGAAACGAGAGAGTGAGAGAAATATATGTAAAACCGCTTAATAAAATTGTTCTGTTTTTTGCCTTTGGTTTCAAATGCTTTTGGGATCAATATTTGTAATGACAAATATATACAAATATAAAATGTAGCCAAGTAATGATGTGACGTTGACACAACAAATGACACTGTTTTATAATGTAGGGGTGGCATTTTAGATGGTTTAGGATAATCTAAATAACGTGTATTTTTTTGACTTTTTAAGAAAAAATGTGAAATATGGATTAGGTTTGAAGTATTGTAGTAGAGAGATGATGTGATTTAAATAAGATGATATGACTTAAATAAGATAGTGATCTTTAACTTTTTAACTTTTTTAGATTATGCCAAACTAGGCTTTAGCCTAATTTTGAGATGTGAGTTGGCTTTTTCAATTTTATATTTTTTGGATATTTTAGTTCGGAGGTAAAAAGTTTCGTTTCGAATAAATTTTTTGATTTTTTTTTAATTTCTGTGAGAGAAAAAATAAAATGATTATAATTTGAAAGCGACATTTTATTTTATTAATTTTTAGTCTATTTTGTTTTTTTTGACTATTTTAGCCGAAAAAATTCATGCCAAACATAGTCTGAGTTTATCTGTTATGCTCCTACTCTACAGTGGTTTTATTTTTTTAAAGATTAATGATTTATCTACTGAATTTGTTCAGTTTTAATTCGGGCAATGAGACTCTTTTTTAGAAGAATCTCTTGTGAGTTTTCAAAACGAGAAACTCTTACCAGTCTCATTCGATCAAATTTGAACAGAACAAATTTGGTAGATATAACTATGTTGTTTAAATTATTATACCATTGTTGAAAAATTCTAACCTACACCCTATTCACAGGGTTACACTTTTAGTTATGTATTTTTTTTTCCCCCTCCCCCCGTTATAATCAATTCTATTATTTAGTTATAACATTATTTTAATCATACCTCATAAATTCTTTAGTTATGTCTCATGTTGTATTTAGGTATCGTTTGGGAAGTGGGTTGGTTTTTTGACTTTTTGGTTTTTTTGGTTATTTTAGCATGGGCTAAAAAGCTTGGTTTGGGAAGGACTTTTTGAATTTTTGGCTTTTTTTGTGAGAGAATAATATAATGATTATGGGTTGGATGTGATATTTTGTTTGTTATGGCTAAAATAGCTTATTTTGTCTTTTGAGGCTAAAATAGCCAAAAAAAACTTCCAACCCACCTTCCCAAACGGGCTCTTAGTTATGACTTTTTTTAATTTTTTTAGTTATGACTCAAAAAATATAAAGTTATACTATCTTCTTTTTTTATTTATAAGATACATATGATACACACCTTTTAAGGAATATAAACCATATTATTTCCCTAACTTGTTTTGTTTAGTTTATTTATTTTTTTCATTTATATATTTTTTAATTAGTAAAAGTCAACCAATTAATTTTTGTAACACACTTATCGAGTGTGCATAAATAATGGTACTGCTGCGACCCCAGTGGGGTGACTTCCAGCACCTCCACCTTCCTCCACCTTCACGTGGGGGGCTATGAGGGCAAAACTTAAAAAAAATAAAATAAAATAAAATAAAATAAAATTTCACCAATCAGAAAACAGTGGGGGTGGTGAGGGTATGGGGCATTTTCCTATAAATAATAAGTAAAACTTCTGCAATTTTCATGTGTGAGGTCATGTGTTTTGAATTTTTAAAATTTCGGTTAATAATCACTTTAGAATTGGTTTGGTAATAATTCCTTTAGTATATTTTTTTTAGAATAAAGTTGCTAAAAAAAACTTATGTGTTGGTAAATTTAAAAACAAATATTTTTAATTAGTGAAAAAGTTGGGTGGGTTCTTAGTTTTTAGTTTTTTCAGTTTTTTCAGTTTTTTTTTTGAGGGGGGGGGGGGGTTAGAATTTTTTTTACTTAATTAATCAAAAAATAACTAAAAAAATAAACCAAACGAATTATTAATATTAATACATGCGGAATATAAAATTATATATATTTGAGAGAATAATTAGAGCACCCTCTTAAGAAATAATATATATCATTTTAAGTTTGATTTGATTTAATACCAAGTCTAATTTCTTTCTAAATTTGGCTATAAAAACAAATTTTAATAATTATTTGAATTTGGATCATTAACGAAATCCAGTTGTAAATCAGTTTTAGCATTTTAACAAATGTTTAAATTTAAACATATCATAAAAAAAGTTAATTTAACAAACATATAGTTTTTTATTAAAATATAAAATGAAATAGATTACGAATTGACTGCCAAACCCAACTTCTTCATATTTGACCCAGCCCAAAAAGGGCAACAGATATGGGCTGGGCTCTGGTAGCAAGAACTATTTTTGGTGAAAAAGAATAATTGGGCCATGAATTCTCATCCTTGCCTAGTGGAGAGGCCTACAAGTGAAGCCGAACTCTAGTATTGCCCATGAAAGCAATCGATAATGATTAAAAATAGCCTATTTGGTTATTCCAAAATTGTGAAATACAAATCAGAATAATTAGACTTAATAAAAAAACATATGAATTTACTTTCTTCATCCAAATTAATTTTTTTTTTAAATATAGAATTACATAAATTTATAATTTAAACATTTTGCATTATTTAATTATCTGAATGGATGGTGGTGTTGCGTTATGGAGAAAAACAGATAAATAATTGCACTGATTGGGCTACTTTCTAGGATGGTTTGGGAAAATTTAGGACAGTAAGATGGGTTGAGGCCCAATGGTTAGTTGGACTGGGCTGATTTAGTTGAATTCGATCAAACAAAAGCGGATTCTATTTACCCAAAAAAATCATTAATGCTGTGTTTGGTTGGGGGATTTGGGGAGGGAAAAGGAAAGGGAAATGGAAAAGGTAGGTGAAATGTGAATAAAATATGTATATATTTCACATAGTTTCACACACCTTTTCCCTTTCCCTTTCCAAATCCCTCCCCAAATCCCTCAACCAAACACACCATAAGTATTCTCAATTTCTATATACACCTTATTTAATTATTTAAAATTTTATTTTACTTTCATTACATTGTATTATTTTGCTTATATTACCTTCAAGGTAAACCCAAATAATAAATAATAAATAATAAACAATAAACAATAAACAAACTTTAAAAAAAAAAAAATCTCAAATACATAAAATATAAAATTTAAAAAAAAAAAAAACACTTATAAGCACATATGCATTATAAATACAGAAAAAATCAAACTTTTACATAAGCATTATAAAACTTTTCAATACAGGAAAAAAAACTTTTACATTATAAATTATCTACAAGAATGCTCGTGAAAAAGTCAAAACCAAACTTATAAGCACATAAGCATCAGGCACTAATAAAAAAGAGTAGTTCTCAAATAATGTATTATTTAAATGACAAAATAAAAACAATTCGAATAATATGTTATTATTAATCTAACTACTGAGCCTTTAATTTTTGTCAAAAAAATGATATAGAAAATAATTGATAGTGCTCTACAAAAATTGTGAAACCTCTTTATATGAATACTTACCTCATTTTTTATGGATTATTTCAAAAAATTATTTTGATTATTACTTTCATCAATTATTTGATTTTGTTTAAACTTTCTTATAGGGTGTAGGGTTTCAAAATAATAAAAAAAACAATGATGTTGATGATGATGATGGTGAGTTTGGGAGGGTGGATTGGAGTTTTGGATAGAAAAAGAAGAAGAAGAAATAACTTTGATCTTTTAAGGAAGAAGATATAGAGATTTGAATAGGAATAAATAATTAGGGTGTACCAAGAGAAGAAAAAATTTATTTTAGAATTTAATATGTGTTGTTCTTATTAATAAATTCATATTAAGATATAATAAGAATTTAAATTAGGCATATTAAAACATATTTTGAATTTGAATAGAATCCCCCAACATAAGGTAATGGTTTTGGATTCTCCTTGGAAGCTTGGAACACTTTGTAGCGAACTAAATCCAATTACTGTTGTTAGCTAAGGAGCATTTTGGCAACAAGTTAAAAAAGTTAATTTTTTTACTTTTTAATTTTTTTTAACCAAAAAAGTCAATCAGCTTTTTTACCCAAAAGCACCTAACTTTTTGTAAAAAAATCACTAAAAAAGTCAAAAAATTAAAAAGTCAACCTTTTACTAATTTCCCAAAATACTCCTCAGTAATGTTACAAACCTTTAAAATATCATCCCTAAATTTATGACCGCATAAATGTGTGCAATTCTATTGCTTAAATGATAAAAAGGAGATTCTAAAATTATGGAATTGGAATTTGTAAAAGCCCCTACTGTAAGGCCCGCTACGTAGAGGTACTACTAACACAGGCCCATGGGTCCTGTTGTGTTATTCCTCTTTACGTTGGGTTTAGTTAGGAGATTTAAGGAGGAATTTGAAAAGGAAAAGAGAAAAGTTAGGTGAAATGTGAATAAAATATACTTACATTTCACCTAATTTCACACACCTTTTCCCTTTCCCTTTCCATTTCTAAATCCCTCCCTAAATCTCCCAACCAAACATAGCATTAGGATGTTTACGACATGAGATTAGACTTATGTATAATAGATTTATCAGTCTATCATTTGATTAAGACTTTGTTTGGGGTACCCTATTTTAGTCCATCTTTTTATCTTTTTTAGGTCATATCAATTAACATCTCCTCTCTACTTTTTTACACATCTTTTTTATAAAAAGTCAAAAAGTGTACTTATTTAGAGCATCCCAAACCACCCCTAAAAAAGTGAAGGTCAAATATACATAATTTTTAATCAAATAATTCAGAAATTATTTATCTCAAAATTAACCATCCATTACATTACAATTTATTTTTATTTAATTCATCCAAATAAACATCCCTTTAATTTCAGTGAACCAAACAACATTATTTGCTCTCCAACCAAAAAGGTCATTTCTCTTCACCATTTGAATCAACCTTTCTTTTCCCTCTACATATTGCTTTGCTAGTAGCGTCAAACTCCATTTAAATGATCCTTTCTTTTCCCTCTACATCTTGCTTTGCTACTATTGTTAACTCCTTTTGCTTATTCTTTCTAGAAGCAAATCAAACCTTTTGCGCTTATTGTTTGTTCTTTACATTGCATTTTTTAAAACAGAGAATCACACTTTGCTAGAAGGACTACAAGAGTTTTCAACCATGCAATTTGGTTGCCCATTAGGAGTGTGATTTGGGCGGGCTTAACCTGAGCAATCTAAACGTAATCTGAATTTTTTTAGGACTTAGATAAGATATTTTTAAATTCAGTATGAGCTTGGGCAAAAATTCAAAAGTTTGAATTAAATTTGGACGGATTTGGGCAAATACGTCAAACAAACCGATCAACCCGAAACCCGAATTATACATATATAGATATATAAAAATATTAAGGCCAAGTTTAGGAAATTGCCAAAAAGTCAAAAAGTCAAAAAATTACTAAAAAAGTTAAAAAGTTATCACTATTCACCAAAAGTCAAAAATTACGGCTGCACAACTCTCAATCCTAATTTTCCCCTACACACTAATTTATACAATTTTTTAATACATATTTTTCCATAAAAGTCAAAAAATTAACCCAAACAATCATATTTTTTTCCTCAAGTTCAAAAAGACAAAAAGTGCACTTATTTAAGACACCCCAAACAACCCCTAAATATACATATAAATTATTAGCCATTACGTGATATTAAAGTAATTTAGATTATTAAATCATATTAAATATATATTATATATACAAATAACATAAAATTTTACCCTTTTTTTTTTAATTTTCGCTCATAAATTATAAGTACTATTATAGCGGCATCTCTCTTATATTATATAAATTATTTGTTTCAATGTTATTAATGGTTTTCTATATAATAAAAAAAATGTAAATATAGTCAAATTTTAATAATTTAATAATGTAGCAGCAAAAAATCAAAAAAAAATTGAAATTCATTTACAATTCGGGCAATTCAGATTTAACTCGGGTCGGGCTTGGACAGTAAACCTCAGATTACAATTCAGGCCTAGGCAGGCCTAAATAGGTCTCAACACAACTTGAACTGAACTTGAACGACCTCCCAATTCGACCAAACCCATCCGAATTGCACCCCTATATTGCCCACCATTAAACTGGTTTTACATTTTTAAATAGCCAAATTGCCCAAGATATTTATAATTTTAATGACAATTTTGAATAGTCAAGTTCCATCAACTTTCATCTAGAAGAAGGTATGGTTCTCATAAAAGGAAAATGAACTTTCATTTTCTTCTTTTGTTCTTTATTTTTCTCACATCAATTCTTTAGAGAGAGAGAGAGAGAGAGAGAGAGAGAGAGAGAGGGCCATGATACATGTGATGGATCCCACAAAAATCGAGCATGCTGGACACACACAGTACACCTATTTTGTCTTCAGTGAGAAGGCAGCATATACATTGCATCTTACATTCATTTGTCAATCATGAATAGTGGGTTTTATTTATTTATTTATTTTTATCGACGAAAGGTAATGATATAGTGTGTGATTATTGTCTAATTTTACAATATAATTTCATGATATAATAATTTTACATATATTTACCATTTTGTATACTATAACGTGGGATGTCTTTGTTTACGTGCTTCCCTAATGCTGTGTTTGGTTGGGAGATTTGAGGAGGGATTTGGAAAGGGAAATGGAAATAGTAGGTGAAATGTGAATAAAACATACCTACATTTCACCTAGTTTCACACACCTTTTCCATTTCCCTTTCCGAATCCCTCCCCAAATCCCTCAACCAAACACAGCGTAAGAGATTTTTAACATATTTGGTACAACAGAACTGAACAGACAACAACATAAACCCAACAAAATTTCATGCTCTACAAAATACAATCTGAAAATAGCCCATAGAAAATGGCTCTTCTTTTGCCCTAGATAAAAACCTTTCTGAATCTTCACAGAAAATGTTTTTTTGTTTCTTATTGGAGTAATTTCCTACTGTAGAAGATCGTGCTTGCCCTCATCTAATCTAAAAAAAATTGTTGTGTTTTTTTTTTTTTTTGGTTCCATACTCAAAAAATGTATTTTTAATTTTTTTTTTTGTTCTAAAGCATTTCACCATGGCTAAATGCAATATTAAGGTTAAAAAAATAACGTCCAATTAATACATATTAATGTATGTTTAGAAGGTGTTTGGGAGAAGAAGGATTAATTAATACACATTAATATATGTTTGAGAGGAAAAAGATTAAGTATACACCTAATCTTTAACATAATGCACAAAGTGGTGATCCCAAGATTTGAGCCCATAACCTCAAAGTTGTTAGAGCATCCCTACCAGATTACTTATATTTTATCTTAAAATATTATTAAAAAATTCATTTCTTATTTTATGAATCATTTTTTCATCTACTTCCTCCAACAGATTCCCTATTCTTTCTCTATTCTATTAACAAATTCTTTATTTTTTCTCTATTCTATTAAAATATAAATTTTCATTATAAATTTAAAAAAAATAAAAATTGTAAATGTGTACTGCAGTCTCTAAACAAAACAAATCACAAAATAAATATATATATATATAAGGGTGTTACAGTGACTCCTTACAAATATGGAGACACTGTAGCAATTCCTATCTAAGAGCATCCCCACCAAAGCCCTAAACCCCCTCTTTACCTATTTTAAGGGGTAAATGACTCCTTATCCACCTGCATCAGATCCTCTAAATGATCCCTTAAATTAGTTTTTGCTACAGTGACACCCTATTTCTAGAGAGTCACTGTAGCTCCCTTATATATATATATATTTTTGCTTTGCTTTATTTAGGGACTACAGTACACATTTATGATTTTTATTTTTTTAAAATTTATAATTAAAAATTATATTTTAATAAAATAAATAAAAAATAAAGAGTTTGCTAATAGAATAGAGAAAGAATAGGGAGTCTGTTGGGAGAAGTAAATGAAAAAGTGATTCCTAAAATAGGGAATGAATTTTTTAATAATATTTTAAGATAAAATTTAGGTAAATTGGTGGGAATGCTCTTAGGGGAGTGTTTAAGGGAGCTGTTGAAAGTGTATAGGGGCCATCAAACCCCTTAAAATAGGTAAGGAGGGGATATAAGGGTTCTATTAGAGCATCCGCATTGGAACCCTTAAACCTCTTCCTTACCTATTTTAAGGGATAAATGGCTCCCTATACACTTGTATCAGCTCCCCTAAATAATCCCTTAAATTAGTTTTTACTACAGTGACTCCCTATTTGTAAGGAGTCACTATAGCTCCCCTTATATATTTTTTTAATTTTTTATATACATATATTTTTTACTTTGTTTTGTTTAGGGACTGCGGTACACATTTATGGTTTTTATTTTTTTTTTTAAATTTATAATTTAAAATTATATTTTAATAAAATAAAGAAAAAATAGGGAGTTTGTTAATAGAATAGAGAAAAAATATAGAGTTTGTTGGAGGAAGTAAATGAAAAAGTGATTCATAAAATAAGGAATGAATTTTTTAATAATATTGTAGGGTAAAATGTAGGTAAACTGGTGGGGATGCTCTTAGGGATACTCTTAGGTTAAGTCTTAACCATTAAATCAATGATTGTATTTGAATTATAAATTTTGGTATAAAATTTAAGAAAAATTTTATAATACAAGCTAGTTTTTTTTCTTCTATTTTTCCTTTTAAATTCATGATTCAAATAAAATATAATAGTTGTCCACTTCAAAAAAATTCACCAATATAGTATTTTTGTCAATAAACAAGATAATATTCGTCAAGATGTTGTTTTGGAAAGTTGGTAAAAAGCTGACTTTTGACTTTTTATCAAGCTTTTTGGCTTTTTTGGAAGTGATTTGGAAAGTTGGTAAAAAGCTGGCTTTTTGCTTTTTAGTTTAATATTTATTTATAGTGTCAAATCAAATTAAAATGACCAAAATACCCTTACCCAACATAAGAGATTTATTTTTTTATTTTTTTTTTCATAGGCCCTAATTTGTAATTTTACGGCTGCGTTTTTGGCACTTGCCAAATGGCTTTTTTGGCGTTTTTGACAGCCACGTTTTTGGATATTTTGTCCAAAAACGTGGCTTTTTACCATGTTCCCAAAATGGCAAAATGTAGGTGTATATAAAATGTTTAAAATGTCGATTTTGGTTAAGATTAATGACTAAAATACTCTTTATTCTGTCAACTTTACTTAATGAAAATAAATAGATAGTTTCAATTGAAAATAACCTAAAATTTAGAATTTAAATTGACAAAATTAAAAAATTATTTTATTACAAAAATCAAACTCTAGAGTTTATATATATATAATTTTTACCATAAAAAATTAAGTACTTACCCATTTTCCCACAAACTTTTTTTTTTTTGTTGTTGTTGGTTATAATTATATTTAAATGCCACATAAAAACTGTGAAATGATACTCTAAAAATATATACTAATTTTTCATGAAGAATAAGTTAACTCGAAACTCAATCACCAAACTCACGATTCACCTCTTTTTTTTTTTCTTTTTTTTTTTTTTGGTATTCTAGACGGACTTATAAAATACACACTAAATGATTATTTTTATTGATGTAATTGTGTAAAAAATAAATAAAAATACACATTAAATAAGTCATATTTTCACTCACAACTATCTAATAAAAATGAATCAAAATTTTAGAAAAATCATTAATTTGAAGTTCTATGTAGAGATTAGTCGAGAGTTGCATAAATTTTAGAAGGCCTGGCTTTTTTTCAGTCTCAGATCAGATTGGAGGGTGCTGTTAGACCCATGGGAGCCTACTATTGGACCCGTTTCAATAATTCGAACCGTTCAATGTGTAAAAATCGTCGAGTAATATATGCTTGTAAAAAATCACGTTGATCGGATATTGATAGTTATGTGATCAAATCAGTTTTGTATAATAAAAAGGACAGTGAAAAAATAAACGGTTGATAGAAAACTGATCCGATGAGATAGCTATTGATATCCAATCAACATAATTTTTTATAGACATATAGTACTCGACGAGTTCTATACATTGAACGGTTCGAATTATCGAAACGGAACCCGTAATGGAAACAATACCTTTCAATCTGATTTGAGATTGGAGGGAAGCTGTGCCATTTTAGAATCAAAAACACGTGATACTCGTGGCTTGCGTATGATCTGAACTTTATTACTAAAATTTAAGCTAAAACTGGAGCCGATTGAATTGAAAGGATTATAAATTGGCTCATGCTTGTCTCTAATTTAAATTTGGATTGGAGCATGTTGTTGCACTCTGTGGCTCATTATAGAACTCATATCGATGATCTAAATCGATTATATGTAATAAAAAATCACATTAATCAGATATCGATAACTATTTGATCAATTAAGTTTGTGTTAATGATAATTATGATTTTTAAAAAAATTTGTTGATACAAATGTGTTCTAATCAAGTGGCTATTAATATCTGATTAATATGATTTTTCACAAGAATAAAATATTCAACGAATCCTATATACGGTTTAGATCACCGATATAAATTCCGTACTGAGACCACGAGACTCAATAGTACATTCTAATTGAGAAATCCAACTAAAAAAAAAGCTTATCCTTATAAATTATTAGATCTCCTTGACTTGTGAACTCTACTCCCTAATGTATACTTCCATTTTATTTTTTTATGTTTTGGTTAACTAGAACTTATAAATATCTAAAATTAAGGTGACAAAGTCCTTAGCGTGTTTCACCCGCGTCCATTAACTTTTCGACAAATATGATAAATTATTGATATTTTAAAATAATTTATGAAACACCTGCAAATTAAAAATAATTTTTTTTAAAATGGTGCGATCACCAAATATCCGTCTTATCAACAATTGTAATTAGGGTTATGAATGAATTAAGTCTAGTTAAATTTTATTTATTGATCTTGAAAATTCAACTTGAACTCGATAATAAATATTTCTTACTATTATTTATATTATTTAAGGCTTGTTTTGACAAGTCATTATACAAAAAAAATAATTTTTTTCTTTATTTTTTACACATTTTTTATGAAAAAAATATAAAAAAAATCATTTAAAATAACTAATTTTCAAAACAATCCTAAAAATATAAGTAATACACTTGTTTTATTATTTAAATAAAAATAAACGAGCCTAATTTGTTCAAATTCGAACTCAACTTATTAATTAAACGAACTTAAAGATCTAGTCTAAATTCAATTAATTACTTAACATATCAAATCAATTCAACGACTCAATTTTCACTAGATTCATTCGCAGCTCTAAGTACCTCAATTTTGAACTTGGGTACCCACGGGTTGGTTGGTGCATGTACCTTAGAGTATTTGACAGTGATTAATAATTAGATACTTTTGATTTGGCTTTTGTTTTAATTAAAGCATAAGGGATGGGGCCTTATGGCTTGGGCTTCACGTTTATCTCGTGCACCTCTTTTTCTTTATCTTTTGATTGTAGAATTATTATTTAAATTATATTTAAATCATAGATTTCATTATTGTAATAAATAAATAAATAAAGTAATAGATTGAAGGAAAATTTAGGTGAAAGTTATCTCTCTTGTTGTTTTGGACATTTAACTAAATTACTTGAAATGTTTTTGCAAAATGATTTGAATGAATTTAAAATAGCCTATAATAAGATGGGTTGGTTGAATTGATTTTTGTCCTCTGCGGTTTATCTTCTTTCTTGATAAGCACATATTTCAACTTAAATATTGTTCATAATTGTGGATCAAATTCAAATTAGACTTAAATATCCATTGGAAATATAATAAAACCAATTTGGTGCTGTGACAACATAAATAAAGTAAATTTATTGAGTGGTCTAAATTTGAATGAATTTCAATAATAATTTGAAAAGAAAAAAAATGAATTTAAATGAAATGTAATAATAACGTAAAAGAATAAATATTAAAGGCTAACCTCATGTCCCATGTGCAACCGCAATATTTAAATAAAATATGATTCGTCACATCATATTTTTTATATGATGGTGGAAAGTTAATTGGCCCCTATAGGGGCTTTAGAGGGTTATGCTACAAAGTAATCATCAATTGTCACTTTTATATTTTTTTTTTTCTGATCATCAATATAAAATTATGATATACATCAATTAAAATCAAGATCCAACAACCAACCGTGCTAGGGAGCTCGAAAACGAGCTCCCCCGAATCTCCCTAATTTCCTTTTTTTTTTTTTACAGCGGAAGAAGAAAGAAGAAGACGAAGAGGGGGAGGGGGGAGGGGGGAGGGGGGAGGGGGGGAGGGGGACTGGAGGGGGCCTAAAAAATGGGCTGGAGGCGGAGGCAGGCGGAGGACGCCGGGCGGAGGCGACGCGACGAGCTCGGCTGGGCCGACGACCGGCGGGCAGACTAGCTCGACTGGGCGACAAGCTCTTTCTCTCCCTCTTCCCTCTCCCTCTCTTTCTCTCCCTCTTCCTCTGCTCTGCGTTCAAAAATGGCAGAAAAAAAGAAAAAAGAAAAAAGAAAAAAAAAACCTAAAGCCCAAAACGACGTCGTTTTGGGCTTTAAGGGGATTCGGGGGCGAAATCCTCGAGCTACTAATCTTTATTCATCCAACAACACAATATTCGTTTGACATTGATTTTTTTAGTTAGTTTTTTTATATTGAGTTTTTTTAGTCTCGTTTGGTTAGATTTTTTAATTTTTTTTTGAAAAAAAAGAGTGTAATGATTATGATTTGAATGTAATATTATTTTTATTGATTTATGTAGTTAATTTTATTTTTTTTATATTTTTTAGCCAAAAATTAAATGCCAAACGAAGCTTAGCCTATAGATATGACAAAAATCATTTTTTAGTAATTATTTTTGTATTTTGGAGAATACATGTTAACAGTGTGCCCATTAATAATAATAGACTAAATATTTATATGATTCAAAAAATTTAAAAACATTATAAACAAGTCATTAAATACTATTAAACTAGCACATAAAGTGTGATCAATTACATTTTGCAAAGGGGGTAAATTTATGTGGTCTTCTAAATTAAATTTGACTGATTAAAACAATTGATCTTATTATTTTTATATTTCTTTTAAACAGATAAATAAATAAATATTCAATTTTAAATAGTGTGCAACAATAGTTGTTTTGGGAAGTTAGTAAAAAGCTGGCTTTGGCTTTTTATCAAGCTTTTTGGCTTTCTTGGAAGTGATTTGGGAAGTTAGTAAAAAGCTGGCTTTTTACTTTTTAGTTTAATATTTATTTATGGTGTCAAATCAAATTAAAATGACCAAAATATCATTACCTAACATAAGAGATTTATTTTTTTATTTTTTTTTTCATAAGCCCTAATTTATAATTTTACGGCTGCATTTTTGACACTTGCCAAATAACTTTTCTGACCTTTTTGGTAAAAACGTGCTTTTTTTACCATGTTTCCAAAATGGCACTCACAAAAGCTAGTTGGTTAAATGATGATGGGTGATAGGGCCATCACTAAAACCTAATCATCACCTTGTTGACCCATGATTTAGACCCACCAATTCTGATAAGGTTCCATACTAGTAATAATATATTTAATTTTATTAATTCAAAAATTAATCACTATTATATTTTATATGAACTTTATGAAAATTTCACACAACATAAATTAATTTCTATCAGACAATTTACTCATTTAAAAAGTTTTAAGCAAGTAAGTGTAGATTTCCAAACTTTTCCTATTTTCACCGAACAAGTTCGGTTATGTTAATGGTTTTTTTATATGTATATTTTTTTTTATAAAATAAAAAATATTTATTAATTTTGTATTATTAAAAATAAGATTTGAATCAAATTTTTTTTGTTTGTTTGTTGAAAAACTAGATTTTTGAAAATATCAAAAAATTAAAAATTGATATTACACAAAAATAAAAATGATATGAAAATAATAATTTCAATTTTTTATAAAACAAAAACACCACGAGAGAAAACGAAGAATGAAAATGAAAATACAACCAAACAAATTTTATAATTTTTTTTTCCTTTTTTTTTCATTTTTTATTTTTTATTATTGATTGATAATATTTCATTCTCACATCAGAACATTTCCAACGTATTTGTAATTTACCTAAAACTTTTATCTACTCGTGTCTACTTTTTATTTTATTTCCGTTACATGACAACTTTTATTTTATTTGAATTTTTCTGGGAGTATTGGACTAGTGGCGACGACACGATCAAGGGTCAGGATGATTTATCGTCAGGCCATCAACTCGCCCCTCTCTTTTATTTTATATTTATTTGTTTTTTGATTATACCTTTATTTGTTATTATCTTCTAATTTATGTATATTTTTATGTATTTATTTGTATTTGGATGATATATGTCATTATCCGAATACATGTGCATGCATATATTAACACAAAAGCTATATATTTAAAAAGTTTATTCTCGATCTTATCCAGAAAAAATGATGTGGATATAAATTGAGAAATTTATTAGATTTTTTTTTTTTAAATGTTTGTATCCCAATTAGTCTATAAGATATTATTATATTTTAATAAGTTCTATTATTTAGACATTTGATCTACTAAATCCTAATTATCATATTTAAGACTAGTGTATGCCCGTGCCTGAAGGCACGATGTAAATAATGTTAAGATTAAAACATAGTTGTAATCCCAAAAATATTTAAATTTATTTTTTAATTTGATAAAATCACAAATTTATTATAAAATTTTAGAGTTCTCACAAAATTTCTCACAAAAACTTACTTTTGTTTATATAATATATAATTAGATAGATAGATGTGCATGACATACATACAATTTCCATGGACATACATACGATATTGTTTTTGCTTATATAATTATATGGAAATTGTATAAATGCTCGTAATGTCCTAGCGTATTACCAGCATACATACATTGTATGGAAATATGTGTAAAATATAATGAACAAAAAAAGAGAAAATTAAAAAAAATAAACAAATAGAGAGAAAAATAAAAAAAAATAAAAAGAAAAGAGAGATGAATATGAGATCATGGAAGGATAGGTGAAAAAAGGAAAAAGTAAGAGAGAGAGAGAGAAGCAGGAAAGTAAAAAATTGTATATGTAGGATATTTTTTTTGGGGAAACAGATCTGTGCCATCCAAATGTCCTAATAAAACAAAAATATGTTGAAGATTTAAAAACCGTCATACTTTATTAAAATATGTTGAATATTATATGAGGTCTAAATTTATGAAATCTATCAGACATTTAATATATTTAAAAACAATAATTAATTGTTCAAATTCATTTAAGGGTAAATTACATTGACACCCCTTGAGGTTTGGTCTAATTGCTACCCACCCCCTGACGTTTTGGAAATTACATTCCCATCCCTGTGGTTAATAGTCTCATTTTACAAACTCACCTGCTTATATAAAAGGAAATAACTTCTAGTAGAAAAACAGAAGAAATTACATTAAAAAAAAAAGTAATGGAAAGAGGGGGAAAAAAGAGAAAGTAAAGTAATGCAAAAAAAAGAGAGAGTGCATAAGTTTAATATTTTCATTCCGTCTAAATAATTACAATGACAGGGGGTTAGTGTAATTTCCCAAACATCAGGGGGTGATGTGTATTAAACCAAAATCTCAGGGCGTATAAGTGTAATTTACCCTTCATTTAATTTGTGGACTATAAAATTCATTAATTTAATCTCCTCTACACACAGTAAAATCTGCCTCCTAATTCTGGGATCGCAGACTATTCCATATAATATGAATAAAAATAAGTGAACAAAAAGTAGAAAATAAAAAAAAAATAAATAGAGAGAAAAAATAAAAATAGGAGAAAATAAAAAAAATAAAAAAAATAAAAAAAAAGAGATAGGAATGTGGGATCATGGAAGAATGGGTGAGAAAAGGAAAAAGTAAGAGAGAGAAGCAGGAAAATAGAAAATGTACATGTAAGATATTTTTTGAAAAATATATCTCAGATGTTATTTTATAGTTTGAATGGATCTAAGCCGTCCAAATGTCTTAGTAGGACAAATGTGTATAGGACAAATTAAAAAACCATCATATTTTATTATATAGATGTTAAATATTATATGAGGTCTAAATTTATGAAGTCTATCAGGCATTCAATATATTTAAAAACAATAATTAATTGTTCAAATTCATTTAATTTGTGAACTATAAAATCCATTAATTTAATCTCCTCTGCACACAGTAAAATCTGGCTCCTAATTCTGGGATCGCAGATTTTTCCATATAATATGAATAAAAATAAATGAACAAAAAGGAGAAAATAAAAAAAATAAAAAAAACAAATAGAGAGAAAAATAAAAATGGGAGAAAATAAAAAAAATAAAAAGAAAAGAGAGAGGAAGGTGGGATCATGGAAGGATAGGTGAGAAAGGGAAAAAGTAAGAGAGAGAAACCGAAAAATAGAAAATGTATATGTAGGATATTTTTAAAAAAATATGTCTCAGCCGTTGTTTTATAATTTGAATGGATCTAAGCCGTCTAAATGTCCTACTAGGACAAATTCAAAAACCATCCTATTTTATTGTATAGATGCTGAATATTATATCAGGTCTAAATTTATAAAGTCTATTAGGCATTCAATATATTTAAAAATAATAATTAATTGTTCGAATTCATTTATTTTGTGGACTATAAAATTCATTAATTTAATCTCCTTTACACACAGTAAAATCTGGCTTTTAATTCTAGGATCGCAAACTTTTTCATGTAATATGAATAAAAATAAGTGAACAAAAAGGAGAAAATAAAAAAATAAAAAAAAATAGAGAGAAAAATAAAAATGAGAGAAAATAAAAAAATAAAAAGAAAAGATAGAGGAATGCGGGATTATGGAAGGATGGGTGAGAAAGGGAAAAAGTAAGAGAGAGAAGCGGGAAAATAGAAAATGTAATGTAAGATATTTTTTGAAAAATATATCTTAGCTGTTGTTTTATAGTTTGACAGGATCTAAGCTGTCCAAATGTCCTAGTAGGACAAATTCAAAAACCATCCTGCTTTATTATATAGATGTTGAATATTATATGAGATCTAAATTTATGAAGTTTATCAGGCATTCAATGTATTTAAAAGCAATAATTAATTTATGGACTATAAAATTCATTAATTTAATCTCCTATACACACAGTAAAATCTGGCTCATAATTCTGGGATTGCAGAATTTTCCATATAATATGAATAAAAATAAGTGAACAAAAAGGAGAAAATAAAAAAATAAAAATAAAATAGAGAAAAATAAAAATGGGAGAAAATAAAAAAAATAAAAAGAAAAGAGAGAGAAAGGTGAGATCATATAGGTGAGAAAGGGAAAAAGTAAGAGAGAGAAGTGGGAAAATAGAAAATGTACATGTAGGATATTTTTTTGAAAAATATGTCTCAGTCGTTGTTTTATAGTTTGAATGGATTTAAGCCATCCAAATGTCCTAGCAGGACAATTGTGTGTAGGACAAATTCAAAAACCATCATATTTTATTATATAGATGTTGAATATTATATGAGGTTTAAATTTATGAAGTCTATCAGGTATTCAATATATTTAAAAACAATAATTAATTGTTCAAATTCATTTAATTTGTGAACTATAAAATTCATTAATTTAATCTCTTCTACACATAGTAAAATCTGGCTCTTAATTCTAGGATCACAGATTTTTCCATATAATATGAATAAAAATAAGTGAACAAAAAGGAGAAAATAAAAAAATAAAAATAAATAGAGAGAAAAATAAAAATGGGAGAAAATAAAAAAAATAAAAAGAAAAGAGAGAGGAATGTGGGATCATGAAAGGATAGGTGAGAAAGGAAAAAAGTAAGAGAGAGAAGCAGGAAAATAGAAAATGTACATGTAAGATATTTTTTGAAAAATATATCTCAGCCGTTGTTTTATAGTTTGAATGGATCTAAGCCGTCCAAATGTTCTAGTAGGACAAATGTGTGTAGAAAAAATTAAAAAACCATTCTGCTTTATTATATAAATATTTTATGGACATTTCTATTTTTATAAATATTTTCTGAACAGTTAGCAATTTAGTGATGTGAATATTCATATTTTATAATGGGAATATTCACATTGACGTGTAAATGTTTACATTGAAAATGTAAATATTCACATTGATATGTTAACATTCACATCACGGAACATTCACATTATAAATGTAAATATTATTAGGGGTATTTTAGTAATTATGTCACTTATAGGACTTATTAGAACATAAAAAATAGGAAAATTTACCCATAAATCCTATTTTCTGGAAAGTTGAACCATTTAGTCCTACAAGTTTTCTTATGCACCGTTTAGTCCCACTACCTACATCAGTAACATTAACAACATCATCAAAACATTAAACATTAAACATCATCAAACATTAAATATTATTCATCATCAACGTTAAACATTAAACATCAGACATAAAACATTATTCTTCAACATTAAACATTATTCATCATCATCAAACATTAAACATTAAACATCATCAACCATTAAACATTAAACATCCTCATCAACATTAAATATTAAACATCATCAAATATTAAACATTAAACATTATTCATTATCAACATCAAACATCAGACATAATACATTATTCTTCAACATTAAACATTATTCATCATCATCAAACATTAAACATCATCATCAACATTAAACATTAAACATTATTCATCATCAACATTAAACATTAAACAAAATCAGAGAAAAGAAAATCCCTTCTTGTTTGTGAGTCGAAACCCTTCACTTCCCAATCACACAACCCAAGAGCGGAGATAGAGATCGCGAGACATGGAGCCTGGTTCGACGACTTTGAAGACGCGGATGAGGAGGAAAGCCAGGGAAGAACAGAAGGCCATGTGGATCATGGTCAGGGGGATCGGGTATGGCCAATTGAACATCTTGCGATCGAGGATGTACTTGTTGAAGACGATGACGGTGAAGCTCTGGAAGATCCATATCCCTACGTAGGCGTAGGAGAGGTTGGTCTTCTTCACTACGCCCTCGCTTAAAGCTCCGCCTTTACCCATGGCGATGATCCAAACCCTAACCCTAATTTCGGCGTTGATGTTCCAGACGATGATGTTGCGATGTTGCAGACGTTGATGTTCACCATTTTTCTCTCCGATCCGATGTTCTCATGAAATCAACATATATATATAGATTAATAAATCTGATGTTTTGAATCTGATGTTTTGATGTTTGAATATGATGAATCTGATAGAAATCATCAAAAACTCAAAATCCGTTTGATGTTGTTGAAGTTGCAGTTGATGTGGATGATGTTCAATGATCATTAACATTGGGATATGACCTAACGGTTCATAAGAAAATTCATAGGATCAAATGGGTTACAAGATACAAATTTAGGATTTATTGGTGCATCCCCCTAAAAAATAATATAAACTAAATGAAATATAAATAGATAAAAAGAGATTTATAAAAAAGTGCCCCACATAAATTCAACTCTTATATTGTGAGATTTATATTTAAAATAATAGTACTTCTTGATTTTTTTAAATTTTCTCGAGAAATACTATAGGTTTATAATTGAAATCTCACAATTTTACTCACAATAGTAATATCTTATTTGGAACAATTTGCAAAAATTTATTATAATTTATTTTAATTTGAGAGTTTGTGTCAAGACTATTTAGTCAATTTCTACTTATAATTTATTAGATAAAAATAAGTTAAATAAAAAAATAATTATTTAAAAATTAAAAATAAGAATTTTTAATTTTTACTTTCTGATTGTTAGGTTTTAATTTACAATAAATTACACTAAATATAACCAATATAACAGATTATATGTTAATTTTTGATATTGTGAGACTCATGACATATTTTGACCAAGTCCATAAAATAGTTAAACAGTTACTATAAAAAAAATTAATTATTATTTTTTATTTTCTACGTTTGCTTTTATAAAAGATTAAAAATTCCTAAAACAATTCTTAATTTGTGACTCTCAAATTTTTATTTTTATTTTTATTTTTATTTTTTAAATGTATAGTTTTACCGAACTAGGGTTGAGTTAGGGTGCATAACTAACTAGATACCAGAGTCAGGTGGACAGCCGATTATTTGAAGATCCAATCGACGACGAGTGTTTGGCTCTAATGAAGTTGGTGGCTGCGCTCTCACCTCGCATAATCTTTTGCTGTAAAAGGGTGAAAAACAAAAAGTTTAATAAATTAATATATTTTATAAATATTTTATTTAGAGTTAATTATCAAAAAATCCTGTTTACATATTTGGTGGTGGCTTAGGTTCTGTTAAAAAGTTTTTGAACCAATAAGTCCCATTTATAGGTAAAAAGACGTTTTATCCTTTAATCCCAAAATTGAGAATGTTCTCAATTTAAAAACTGTAAATGTTCTCAATTTTCAAAACAGAGAATGATTTCAGTATATAATTATCAAAATTAAGAAATTTGTGTTTGGCTTCTGAGAAAAGTATGGGATTGAAAAGAAAGATAATTCTGCAAACTTGACACATTAAATTGCTGAATTGAGTTTTTTTTTTATAATTAAAATTGAAAATATTATAAACTGAGAATATTCTCAATTTCAAAAAAGAGACTCAGCTACACAGTGACTCGAGTTTAACAGAGAGTTTGCAATTGAGGGAACACATTAGACAAGTTAATAAATAATTTCAGTCCAATACATCAAAACCCTTGCAACAACAACAAATTTATCTTCTTCGTGAGAGGCCGTAAAGCAGCAAAAGGCACTGCAGCAGCAAGGACTTTGAAACACAGCAACACACGCATGAGCTGGACAGCACGTTACACACAAAGGGAGCGTAGAAACCACGCCAGAGCGACCCACCTTCATCATCCTCAACGCACGGCACCGGAAGAGCAAAAGGCATACCAGCACCAGAAGACACGGCACAAGCTTCATCCTCACCTCATGCCGGATCAGCGAAGATACAGATTGACGGCCAAACTCCGGTGCAGCAGCTCAGCAGCAGCTCAACACACAGCTTTCGGAGCTCCGGCAAAATACATCGTTGTCTTCTTCTCCGGCACCACGCACCCAATTACAAACATGTATGTAATTTAACCCTAGACTCCTCCTATTGATCAGACAAGATCTACACCCAAATTCACAAAGAGAGAGAGAGAGAGTTACAGGCATCATTGGTGTTACAGGAAGAAATTTAGATGATGGAATTCCAGTGCTAGTGTAGCGATGGTTGGAAGACGACCATTTGATTCCCAAATTCAGATTTGGAAGAGTAAATTGGTTTATTAAAAATTAATGGGACTTAAAGGAGCAAATAATTTTATATAGGACCTAATGGATTATAAGTTCACAAAATAGGACTTGTATGTAAATGCCCCTTTTATTTATTAACACTCAAGTTCAAGAGGGTTAGGAGTGTAAATTTAGGCCGATCTGACCCATTCAGGCTCGGGCTCACGTTAGTTCATGTCAGGTCTCGCTGACTTCGGCTAAAATTCGGGCTAGCTCAGCCCGATCCACGGGCTAGAAAATTAGGTCCAGTCCTAAGGGATATTCGGGCCTCGGGCGAGCCGGATATTGGGCCAGGCTGGTGGGCCTGGGTCTGGGTTCGAACTTGGGCCGGGCTTGAATATTTTTTTTTTACTTTTTTTTTCCCACCAAAAATGATACTAGACTTTGGACGGGCCGAAAAGAGACTCGGATCGAGTTTTGAGTGAGTCTTGAATAGGCTGATGAGAACAAGTAACTCCATGTATATTTTATTACAGGATTTTGTTAACAAATGTTATTAGAGTGTTTGATAAAAAAATAAAATAAAATAATTGTAAAAAAATATGAAATTGTAAAGAATGTATAATTATTTTAAATTTGTTAACTAATGCATTTGGGCACAATAGTTTGTTTGTTTGTTTGTTTTTTATTTTTATTTTTTTATTTATAATTCAGAATCCAATTTAAAACCGACTAATTTAGGGACCAATTCAACCATTCACTAGTGAGGGGCCAACTAAATCCAGAGAAAAGCTTCATATGGATTGATCGTAATAAATTATTTATACTAGGTTTCAAACCTAAAAACATTAAGGGAACTCACCCCAAACCCCAAACCATGATCATTAGGCCAATTCCTTGAAATTTTTAGAGACACTAAGGCGGTGTTTGGGAACTTAATTTTTTGGTTTTATTTATTTATTTATTTTTTTCACTAAAAGACAAATTGGAACCAAAACCAAAAAAAATAAATCTAAACAAAATTTCACATCAAACCCCATAATCATTTCATTTTTTCTCTCACAAACATCACATCCAACTACAAAAAAATCTAACTAACTTCCCAAATACAAAAAAAAATTTCTCCAATAATATCCTACAACTAAAAAAACATACAAAAAAACTCAATTCCCAAACACCCACTACGTCAACAAGGAATACCCTTATTAATATGTGCTTGTGTGTAATGGACAGAAAAATGCAACAACACTATGACCATTTCAAATTTTACGCATTAAACTACTCTCCTCTTATACGGAGAATGAGACATTTTTTTACTGTAAAAAAATGTAGATTTGCATAACATAATAATAATAATAATAATAATAATAATAATAATAAATAAAATTAAAATTAATTACATGCATGTAAATGGTTTTTGTGACTAATATTAGTAATCCATTGTCACGACCCAAACCCGCCCCTATGGGTTTAGCACCGTAACCGGCCAGTAATCCGAGATTACCGAAGGCCTGCCTAACAGTAGAACAGTAGTACAGAGTACAGGGGCATGGCGGAAGCCAATACAGTAATTAAACAATGTCCAATGAGCTATGACAGTCTGTATGCAAAAAGATTTTTCATACATTTATACATTCAGTACAGAACAGTATGCACAATATTAGCAGTCAGTCAGAACAGGGACCTAATCCCTATTAACACTACAGTAAACGGTGCAGTACAGTACTATCAGACCATACAATACAGTAACGGTCTATACAGTGCAATAACAGTTGGGTGAAGCTAAGACACTTCAAAAGCAGTCTAAGCTTGATTACACTCGGAACCTCGCAGTGAGGCACAGTGGTTGGCTGACAAAACAAAAGCTTGCCTGACGCTCCTAGCTGCAGTCTAGTGCCTGGACACCTACATATATATATGAGCAGTGAGCTAAAGCCCAGTGAATAACATAAAGCGTAAAGAGGTTATGAATGAATGTCCTTACAGTAATGAAACAGTTCATTAAACAGTATTTCAGTCTTTCAGTATTTCAGTCAATCAGTCATTCAGTTTGTGGCTCATATTTCAGGCCATAACAGTTATTCAGTCAAAACAGTGATATGTGATACATCCATTAGCCTATAAACAGTAGGCCCAAAAGGACCGGGGTCGTTAATTGGAGATGCGCGCGATCGTACAAATGAGATGGCACCCGATCGTCATCAAGTGTGATCAGTCAAGACAGCCATTCGGTGTGAGAATGATCAACACCATAGATCATCAATCCAACGGTCAAATCTGATCGGATGCGATCAAGGGACATGACCATTCAATTAGATCCATCAAGGCCTATAAATAAGCTACGAAATCAGCCATTTAATTCCATTAAAAAAAAATTCAGAAGCATTTCTATAATTCTCTCTTTTTCTCCCTCTTGATTTTAAGTTTTCGATTAAGAGTTTCTTAAGTAAATTTCTGCTTTTCTTACTGGTAATCAAGTTTTGCAAATTTGATTATCAGTGTCTTAGTTTTTTTAATTATATCAAGAGTATTCTGATCTGTTGTCATCAGTGCAGACGTCGGTAGACTTGATCTTTAGATCAAGCTTCATTGTATCTTAGAGGCGAATTTGTTGTAACCCCCCCTGCACACCTTTTGGTGGATTCAAATATTGTCTTTAGGAAAGCGACTAAGTAACGTGACTTGAAGCATCATATTTCTGTTCTACATAGATAAGTTCATTGTCAAGTTTTGAACACCTGAAGACTACCAATTGAAGAATTCAAGACAAATTGTTCCAACAAATATAACATAAATCGGAAGATATATTTTTAAAATTATACTTGTCATTCTTTTTTATAAAATAAATATGGTTCAATCATATAATTATCACTATGAGATCAATTTAGTTTTTGTATGAATGAATTCTTATGGTAGAATTGGAATGAGCCCACATTCCCACTATGTCCATAATTGGACCAGAGGGAAGCCTCCTTTTATTTGAATAATATGATTATATTTAACTATTAATTTCAAAAAAGGGAACTTTTAAAAATAATGATTGGATTTTTAAAGTTTCAAGATTTCGACACATAAAATAATATGAGAGTACTCAAAAAAAAAATAAAAAAAAAAAATAATAATAATAATAATAATATGAGAGTATTCAAAAAAAAAAAAAAAAAAAAAAGTAAGACAAAAAAAT